>JADLZN010001751.1:39968-99657 GCA_018155175.1 Sinocyclocheilus anophthalmus | reverse complement strand
AACTCAGGTTGGAGGGCGCTGTGCGAGGGAATACCGACTTTCGGCCATTGGCCGAAGGCAGAAAAAGGCTTCCACACCAACTCCCTGGAAATACAAGCAGTATGTCGAGCCTGTCAGTTCTTCCTGCCAGTCCTAAAAGGGCACCATGTGCTCAACCCTGAGAGCAGCACATATACCGGGCAAATTGAACCAAGAAGCGGACATGTTATCAAGGAGCAAGGTCCCCCTCAGGGGAGTGGACGCTCCATCCGCAAATGGTTCAGAAAATCAAGGAGATCTTCAGCGAGGCCGAGGTAGACCTCTTCGACTCAGAAGACAACTCTCACTGCCCAATCTATTTCTCAAAGACCAGGGACGCGATGGCCCACGATTGGCCCAACCTCATTCTTTATGCTTTCCCCCCCCCCGATCGCTCTGATCCTACAGGTAATCAGGCGAGTGAGGGAACGAGCTGTGGCTATCGGAGCTAACTCAGCTATTGATAGCGGCCCCTTGGCCTGTTCCGCTGAGACAGGATCTCCTCTCTCAAGCAAACGGGGCATTATGGCATCCTCGGCCTGACCTATGGGCCCTGCACATCTGGCTGCTTGACGGGAGCCTTTGAGCCTCCCAGAGCGAGTCTTAAACATAATTTTGGAGGCTAGAGCTCTGTCTACGAGATGACTCTATGTCTTAAAGTGGTCTTTTTTCTCCGCTTGGTGTTTAAACTGCGGCAAAGACCCCCTCACTTCATGAGGTGTTGTCATTTCTACAAGAGCTGCTGGATAAGGGATGTTCCCCATCCACGCTCAACGTCTATGTCACGGCTATAGGGCTCTCATGCCCCTTGAGGGTCAATCTGTAGGCAGAAATAGCGCGGTCATCCGCTTCCTGAGGGGTGTTAGGAGGCTGAATCCACCTCGTCCCCTTACAGTCTCTTCATGGGACCCGCCCACTGTGCTGAAGGCCCCCGCTTTCGAGCCGCTACAGTCTGCCAACATTAGGTTGCTATCACTGAAGACTGCTCTGCTTCTAGCACTGGCATCAGTAAAGCGAATAGGGGACCTGCAGGCACTCTCAATTAGCCCTGCCTGTCTGGAATTCGTGCCTAACGACTCTAAAGTCGTCCTGAATCCAAGGCACGGTTACGTACCTAAAGTGCTCTCCACTCCATTCAGAGCACAGGTCATTACGCTCTCCGCGCTTCTTCCAACTGAAGAGGGCAGAGAGCTATCTCTGCTCTGCCCCGTCAGAGCTTTGAGAATCTATATTGAGCGTTCCGCTTCCTATAGGTGATCGAAACAACTCTTTGTCAGCTTCGGTAACCGCACCAAAGGACTTCCGGTTACGAAGCAAAGACTCTCTAGATGGATAGTAGACTCCATCTCGCTAGCGTACTCTTCTTTGGGCCTCCAATGCCCCATTGGAGTACGGGCCCACTCGATTAGAGGCATCGCCTTGTCTTGGGCATGGTCCAGTGGTGTATCCATTGCAGATATTTGTGAGGTGGCCGGCTGGGCTCGCCATCCACATTCACAATGTTTTATAACCTGGAAGTCCCAGCCTTGCAGGCCAGGGTCCTTTCTGCTTGAAATAGGCACGCGTTGCGTAAACGGATATGGCAGAGAGCCCTTGGCCGTATCATGTTCAAGTTCTCTGGCATTGTTTCACCTGGATTTTTAAAACAAATTCAAAATCTGACTTTTTCCGGAACAGGATCCAGCAGGATCAAATTAAGCACTGATCATAATACTCACATACAATGTTTCATGTGATCAACAGTGTGTTTTGCTGCAGCAGCGCAGATGGAAGCGGTTCACTGACTGTGCAGTACAGCCACACGCGCCACAGTTACGTTTGGGATAATTTTATTTTAAATGCCATAATGTCAGTTGAAAACATTGCAATTGCGTTTTAAAATACAACGAGCACCACAAAACCATTTAAAGAGGCACGTTCAGCGGTCTCCGTGACGGGATATGAAACCGTCAACAAAGCAAAATGATCTCAAATGTACGACGCGCTCACTTCATTTTATCAAATTATCATAATCACATCTATTCATTTTACAATCCTGCTACTTAGCATTTCATTCAGACTAAAACCCCTTTAATTTGGGGTGAAAAAGCGATTTTTTTTGTGAGTGGCTTTTGCACATCCTGTCATGCGTGCCGCTGCAATAGCATTTTGCAGCATTAAGGTTAACGATTAATCGATCGTCAATTTAAACGTCGATCGATCATGGAAATGATCGAAAATTGACATCCCTAGTTCAATGGCATACATTTATATTAGGCAGTTAATAATACTGATAATATACTACTACTACTAACAATACAAAACACACTAAGATCTGATGAGCTGCTGGGTTAATGAATATTAATCATGTGGTCTGCATTCGCTCGAACTGATTCAACCATTGAAGGAGCAGGTGAGCAACAGGCCAAAGAGACCAAAGAAACCGGAAAAGTGCTTATGCTGTTCTTAAGCTGAATAATTCCAAATGAACTCCACTATTTTGACAGGAAAATACAACAAAGAAAATAATTTACATGTAGCGCATCAATTCTACGTGGTAAGTAAAACTGTCTTGCTCTCCCTCTCTTTGCATGTGTGAGAGAAACACTGAGTGCTCTCAGCTAAGCGACAGCTAGTCGGGCACCTTCACACTAGAGCTTAGGGTAAGTAAAATACACTGCACATCCATTTAGATTAATTAAAATAGTGTGCTTTAAAGATGAAGAGAGAAACACTCAAGCGCAAAGTGTTCAAAATGAGTGAAGGTAAGTGAAATATCTGTGTCAAACTTATGCTTAGCCTCTGACTCAAACACTGGCGAGTGAAATCTAACAATTTATTAGCCAATAGCTAACGATAGACAGTATTTGATCGCTTAGCATGGAAATTTAGTCGCGTAAGCGAGTGATTTACTTGCATTGTACAGGGTTGTTTAAATAGTTTTTAAAAGAAAGTTAACATTTTTATGTTAATATTGTTACAAGTTGGCAAAAGAACCATCATACTTGAAGTCTTTACTGTCGCGATCCATCCCATTCAGCAATCCTCTGGAATTTGCTTTTATGGCATCCCCTTCATCTCCGACTGTCATCTCAGGACTTTTGTCTTCTTCAAATGGAGAAGTCTTTTCTTTTGAATCACCTTTCTCCCTGCCATCTGGATCTGCATCTGCTCCACCCTAGAATCACCACAAATCAAAGTTAAATAAACCTGAGGACAAATTACTTTAGGTTGTGTATCAATAATACAAAATACATAGAAAAATACCCCCCTCTACAAAATACCGAATTACACAAATATTCACCCATGGCATTTAATAGTTTGGCTTTCATCACTATTGTATGTTTTTCTTTAGAAAAAAATGTATCAAAATCAAAAATCTGAGTAGAGGTATTTTCTGAAATTTGGTTGATTTGACACAGAATGAACCTATTTTCAATAATTTCTATTCTTGACAGTTCTATTGCCAAAATTATGAAAAAAGATCTGTTAATTGAGTCCCTCTTAGTCACTACAATTTGAACATGTGTTGATAAATTTGTGAACCTGACAGGTGATTTTATAATTGTATTTTGATTAGGGTTGTCGTGAGGTTGAGGAAAATTTTACAACGGTTTAATCGACGTGTACAAAACACCGGTAATACCGGTATCACCGCAGGGGGTGTTCCCTTTTTCTTGCTTTTCTTCGCTTTTAAATAGCTTAAAATCGCTGTGCGCATTTTACTTTCACTTTGAATTGGCGGCAGTTCAGCGTCAATTGCTTGAATACAACAACAAAATAATACAACGTCAAACTCACTTTAGCCAATATATAAAACATAGAACTTTTATTAAAAAAACAAATAAAAATACACCATGCTAAAGGTCAGGCTATGCCTAATATAAAATAACAAATAACTTACATAAAGTTTAAATAGGTATACAAAACTGGAAATAGTACACATGTATAATATATAACCAAATAAATAAGAATGAACGTTTATTAGCAAAACGAGTAAGAAAGCTTGGAGGCACGGCATACACCTTAATGTCAAATAAAATAAATAAATGACTTAAAATTGAGTAAAAATCAGCAAACAATGTGGAATCAATTAAATAAGAAACAGAATGTTTAAAAAACAAACTTCCAAAATCACCTTAGATAAACAGCAAAAGTCAACAGGCTTTTCAAAATCAAAAATATTGCCAAACAGGTGCTTTTGCATCTCGTTTCGAAACTAAAACATCCGCCATTGTCTTGTCTGTCTCACCTCACCTCACTCTTCTTATCAGTCAGCTCGACTCGCTCTCCTCACTGGATAAATGAAATCTGTGATGCGACTGTCGTTCGGCACGCTGCATTGAGCAGCCGCATTTAGTTTTTAATTGTAGTGTCCGTTCCTTTACTGAACAATGATTTTTATTACTATAAAAAATCTAAACGACGGTGGGGGTCGGTGTTGCGGTGGGCAAGTGATATAACCGGTGTTGCAGCGGCAAGCCTAACTTTGATCACTATTTTTTTTTCAGTTGTTTAAAAGGCAATTATCAAAGTGTGATAAAATGTGGTTTCATTTTCCAATAAAAGATCATACTTTTTACATGATTTGTTATATTTAATCACTCCTTTGCTGATTTTGAGCCATACAAAGATAAAAAAATTAAAAAATAAACAGCAGGTGACATGCATCTATACATTTGAAAGTTGCCATTAAATAAAAACCGATCATATTTATTTCTCTTTTTTTAAAGGGGTATTTATATTTATTTTTTAAAGGGATATGACATGACTTACTTTCTTCTGTGTTTTTATTGGCATATCTTTTCACAAAAGAGCCAGTATATGTCAGTGCAAGACTGGAACCCATTAGATTCCTAATGTTCTGTGAACATAATGTGTCAAATCCTAAAGGACCAATAATAATGAAAATCTACAGATGGCTCCGTTTCTGACTGCTCTTTTTTGGAGTGTGTTTGTAAAAAGTAATTCAGTCCACTGCCTAGAAACCAAGGTTGTCCCAGTTACTTACTTCTATGGGGTAAAAAGGAAGAATATCCATTCTGTTTTTTGACTTCAGTTTTTAAATCAATCAATAATTAAACACTGCATGTATTCACTAGTGCAGGGGCAGCCAACGTCAGTCCTGGAGAGCTCAGCTCCAACCCTAATCAAAGACAACTGAACAAGCTAATCCAGGTCTAAGGGTTACTAGAAAGCTACAGGCAGGTGAGTTTTTATCAAGGTTGGAGAAAAACTCTGCAGGACTGTGACTCTCTAGGATTAGCACTGGCCACCTCAGCACAAGAGCTTCTTTGTTTTTGTTTTTTTTATTCAATGAACTTTAACTTTAAAAAATCGGTCCTGATCTTAAAACACATTTGCTTGAAAAAAATAAAATAAAAAAAAGAAGCATTGTAATAAGATACCCAATGAGTGTAATAAGATAATTGACTCACATAGCCTCCGTTTCTGTAGCGACCATCCATCTTGTCTCCAGGGGAAGAGCTGAGGACATACTCCACCATACTCACACCCAGACCACCCCCTTCTGAGCGCGGGGACAGTACTGAGCTTGCATCTCCATTCCCGTTGTAGCTCTGGCCTGGTCGTCTTTGCACCATAATGGGCTGAGAGACAGAATGATCTAGACACAGCAGAGGAAAACAATATAGTTATGACAAAAATGAACCAGAAGACAAATAAAACATTTAAACATGCATTAAGGAAATGAAGCAAATAATACTATAATTGAGATGTATGCAATATGGAATTTCTAGAATGATAACTACAAATAATGAACAACTTCTTGTAGCAGATGCTAATAATTTTATATCTTTCAATTTATTTTATTTAGCTGCTACCCATTTAGCTATATAATTAATCACATGCTTTAAAAACAGTCAGACCAATTCTTAAGTCATATTTTAATGGGTGACAAATTAAAAAGAACTCGTTTCATAATTTATTAACTAAAGTAATCAATTTCAAAACACTGCTAGCAGCAGATAATCAGCCTAATCGTCATTAAAACAAGCACAAACACGATGCAACAAATCCTGAAATGCGTATATCTACTGCATATCTACCACACATTCTTTATAGCTGAATCAGATTTGTTCATAATTCATGAATTTTGCAACACTGACAGTGTTACTGAACTGAAATCAATCAACACTGAATTCACTCAAGTTGAATAAGGACACTTCAGCGATAGGTTGCTCTACTGAAGACTGTACTAAACGTTCATAATGAATTAACATTGCAGTTATTTGAACTAAACCAATACTGAAGAGCTACAGTGGGGAAAAAAAGTATTTAGTCAGCCCAATTGTGCAAGTTCTCCAACTAAAAAGATGAGAGAGGCCTGTAATTATCATCATAGGTATACCTCAACTATGAGAGACAAAATGAGAAAAAAAAATCCAGAAAATCACATTGTAGGATTTTTAAAGAATTTATTTGCAAATTATGGTGGAAAATAAGTATTTGGTCAATAACAAAATTTCATCTCAATACTTTGTTATATACCCTTTGTTGCAATGACAGAGGTCAAACGTTTTCTGTAAGTCTTCACAGGTTTTCACACACTGTTGCTGGTATTTTGGCCCCTTCCTCCATGCAGATCTCCTCTAGAGCAGTAATGTTTTGGGGCTGCGTTTTCTCGGTCCTGGGCAACACGGATTTCAACTCCCTCCAAAGATTTTCTATGGGGTGAGATCTGGAGACTGGCTAGGCCACTCCAGGACCTTGATATGCTTCTTACGAAGCCACTCCTTCATTGCCCGGGTGGTGTGTTTGGGATCATTGTCATGCTGAAAGACCCAGCCACGTTTCATCTTCAATGCCCTTGCTGATGGAAGGAGGTTTTCACTCAAAATCTCACGAGACATGGCCCCATTCATTCTTTCGTTTACCCGGATCAGTCGTCCTGGTCCCTTTGCAGAAAAACAGCCCCAAAGCATGATGTTCCACCCCCATGCTTCACAGTAGGTAATGTGTTCTTTGGATGCAACTCAGCATTCTTTCACCTCCAAACACGACAAGTTGAGTTTTACCAAAAAGTTCTATTTTGGTTTCATCTGACATATGACATTCTCCCAATCCTCTTCTGGATCATCCAAATGCTCTCTAGCAAACTTCAGACGGGACATGTACTGGCTTAAGCAGGGGGACAAGTCTGGCACTGCAGGATTTGAGTCTCTGGCGGCGCAGTGTGTTACTGATGGTAGCCTTTGTTAATTTGGTCCTAGCTCTCTGCAGGTCATTCACTCGGTCCCCCCGTGTGGTTCTGGGATTTTGGCTCACAGTTCTTGTGATCATTTTGAACACACAGGGTGAGATCTTGCGTAGAGCCCCAGATCAAGGGAGATTATCAGTGGTCTTGGTATGTCTTCCATTTCTAATAATTGCTCCCACAGTTGATTTATTCACACCAAGCTGCTTATCTATTGTAGATTCAGTCTTCCCAGCCGGGTGCAGGTCTACAATTTTGTTTCTGGTGTTCTTTGACAGCTCTTTTGTCTTGGCCATGGTGGAGTTTGGAGTTTGACTGTTTGAGGTTGTGGACAGGTGTTTTTTATACTGATAATGAGTTCAAACAGATGACATTAATACAGGTAACGAGTGGAGGACAGAGGAGCCTCTTAAAGAAGAAGTTACAGGTCTGTGAGAGCCAGAAATCTTGCTTGTTTGTAGGTGACCAAATACTTATTTTACGAGGAATTTACCAATTAATTCTTTAAAAATCCTACAATGTGATTTCTGGATTTTTTTTCTCATTTTGTATCTCATAGTTGAGGTATACCTATGATGAAAAATTACAGGCCTCTCTCATCTTTTAAGTGGGAGAACTTCCACAATTGGTGGCTAACTAAATACTTTTTTGCCCCACTGTACATAACAAAACAATGTTGTGTTGTCATTGGACCAAAAAAAAAAAAAAATTTTTTTTTTATTTTTCAGTCAGTACAAAAAACAGTACAATTCCAATTTTCTAGATACCAATTTTGGTATTCTTAGATAGCTACATTATTACCTGAAGATCCTTGATGTCTAATGTCAAAATCTTAATTGCACAATGTGCAAAATACAAGATTTAATGTTAAATATTTTCCAAAGGTTAGCAGGTCTGCACTCAGTCACACACACAGGGCGGCCCTAGCCACAGAAAATCCAACATTTGCATCACAAAAGTATAGAAACTCTGATGCTCCAGCAAATCCCCAATATGGACAAGTCCATCCAGCATCGCTGTAGCTGAATTAAAGAGAGAAACATTTGATATGAGAAACTTAAGACAATAAAAACTTGACTGCAACAATGTATTTATCGGTGTTCTTCAAGCCAACGTGGGTATTTTCATGATAACTACGTATATTTATAAGGGGTGACCCCTAATAGTCGATGATTCGATAGGTGTTGTGATCATGTCATTTTGGCTATATGGGGGTGCTGAAATATCTGATTTCACATAGAACTACCGGTTTTCTCCCAAAGTTAATATGCAGCCTATTAAGATAATGCTGTAAATAAGAATCTGAAAAGAAAGAAGCTTTAAATAAATATTTTAACGTGCGTGAATAAATCCAACCACCCCTACAGATTTAAGTTTCACTTTCCATAACCAGTGACCGACAGAGAAACATCTTGGCAGCAGGGATTTAAATCTTTAACAAGACTCAAATTGACACAGGCAGAGTGAAAGACTCTGCCGGTTTATATATATCGTTTATAATATACATTACTTATCTCGTATAAGATGCATTTGGTTGAGTTGTGCTGCAGTAAAGCACTTCATTGTAGTACTACAGTGATTATCTCTTCAGCTCGCAGCGCGTGCAGGACAAACAACACAGAATAATATTAATAACTATGACTAGGACTGTCATATACATAACATTATAATGAGAACACTATTACAATAAAACGCTGTGAATTTTTAGAGTTTAGTTGCCGTGTTCCTGCACATTGTTGCGTGAAGAACGCATCCACAAAAGGAGTTCATTCAGAGACAGCAGACGGGGCATTTTGTGCAGATAGCCTATAAGTCGTAATAGTAAAGGTGCAGTAGGAGATCTTGGAAAATGCTAACTTTAGCCTGATAGCACCGAACGCGAACGTCCCACCCTCCCTGCAATCACGGTCCAAAGCCACGCCCCCTGAACGCATTTATGCTCACAGACCAGAGTACCAGAGACAACATTACTACAATAGGCTACATCAGCTGTTCTCAATTCCAGCCCATGTTCCGAAGTGAAGTAAACTTCAACGGATTTCCTCCGCTCAGGCAGTAGGGAGCAATGAACACTGTGTAGGGATCATATCAATTGGAACACAGTTCATGCACGTAGCCGACTTCTAACGAGCTGGTGCGAGGACAGGATTAACTACTGAGCTACATCATGTGTCATTCACCAGTGAGAAAACCTTAAAAGTACTACAATACCAGGGAGGGAAGATCGGGTTGTCTGATGTTTGTCTGCCATTTCTCGCTCTGTCGCCACAGGTGCGTGAAGAGCGATGACGTATCCGGTCTGCTCGAACTGGTGCGCAGAGGTATGCTCATACTTGCGTTGACAGGCAGGTAGGAAAGCATATTAAATTGGAATAAAGTTCTTGATCCTACGCCATTCCACAGAGATATAATACAGACAAATACATTTAGACCCTTAACTTACAAGTGTCATAGGATGCTGCTAAAAATAACATTATTGGTGTATTTGGTGTAATGAAATGTTTTTATGCGGTTTAAAGTAAAAAAAAAAACAAATTTTGCACATACTGTACATTATTGTTTCTCCTCTATGCCCCGCCTTTCTGAAATGCTATCCAATGCTTTGTGATTGGCCGAATACCTCAACGTGAGACGGAAATGTTACGCCCATCACATACTGTTGATGCCGTGTCCGGCCGGAGCGACAAAAACATTAAAACCCATTACAAAAAAGGCATTTGTTGCATCCAGTGGGGGGACATAATTACTGATTATAATGACTATACAGTCTTTACGCCGTTGCATTGCCATTCGTCGCGACGCGTAAACATTAAAACTCCGTCTGCATTGTGATTGGAGAAATGCACAAACAAACAAGTGCTACTCTAATGCTAAAACTCGCGTTGAATCATCGTGGCCAACGAAAAACACAGAGCCATAGAGTGTGAGGGGAAGACCCCCGGCGTCGCGTGCGATGATGGACGGGATAGAGTGAGCTGAGGTGGCGCTCTGGACTCCGCTTTGTCTGCTGTGAAAGTTGATGTATTTCCTCAGCGACCAGCAAAGATCAGCTCCAGGCATGACGAAGCAAATATCATCCTCTTTTGGAAGACCAAAACAAAGTAGTTTCACTTTCACAACAAAGCACACAGGATCTTCAGGACATGCTGCGCCAAAAAGGGGCGGCGTCAACAATACTACAGCGAGAATAAAAGTTAAGCCGCCTTTCTTTGCGTGAACATTTGGGAGGCTTTATGCAAATCTTCCCAGATAGTGACGTAGGTATGTAGGGGCGTGTTAGAACGAGCCGTTTTTGGTAGGTGTGGCTGACTCTGAACTTTATAAAGAATATCTCTTTGGATTTGATACTTTATTCTTTGCAACTTTACAGATCTTTTTTTTTTATGCACCAAGAGCTTGTAACACCCAAAGAGAAAGGAAAAAATTGAATCGCATCATATGACCCACCACCCCACACTAAGCACATTGCTATCGGGATGTGGAGAGACTTTCAACCAGCATAACAAAAAAAAATGTTTCTGAAGACAATCACCTACTGCACCTTTAACGTTATGTTGTATAAATAATGAAGCGTATTCTATATGAGATAAATGATGTGTTAAATCCCATTGATTAAAATCCTGCTATCAAATACTTCATTCTACTGGTCATTTTCAGCGCGCGCTGCTCAAAACAAAAATGCAGAACATTAACTACTGTCATATACATAACATTATAATGAGAGTACCATTAAAAAATTTTGTGAAATCTTAGGGTTTCGCTGATGTTTAATGTGAACAAAAAACTACCTTGTAATCAAAAACATTATTTGTATCTGCGAGGCATTCCGAGCTACCATTTTCCCTGTGGCGTGAGTAAAGATGGCTGTCAATGTCTGACTTGACTTTTGTTCGTATGTTGCCCACCCGCCCCCCCCCACAAAAAAAACAAACTATGATCGACTACAGTAAGACTAGAAAATTCGATTTGGACTATGAAAAATTCCTTAGTCGGGGACCCCATAATATTTATCAAATCCATTGCTTACTGACATAGACTTTTTACCCAGTATTTAGGATAGATATATTTTCTGTCATAAGACGCAACATTTTTTGAAATGATCACAAGAGTAGTTATTTCAAACCCTGATGTGTTGGGGAGTAAAGGCATGCTTATAATTCGGGATGCTCCGATCCACTTTTTCGCCCTGCTACGATATCGATTCCATACCTAGGGTCGGTATGGAAGATACGATTACACGATCCGATTAACGGGAAGGTTTTCCCCTCATTTAAATAAATGTAGAATTTATATGTCTCTGTGTGTGGAACTGATAAGCATTCTTTCACAATCTACTAGATACAGGACGACTGTATTATAAAGAAAAATAAACTAAAACAAATGTGAAAAATATAGGCCTATGATATTTAAAAATCATGGACAAAAATTTATAAAGAACGAGGTTAGGGATAATTCGGCAGCAAAAAAGTATTTCTAGAAAAATCACTGCACAATATTTTGAGAAATCCAACCATTAGTGAAATAAAAATTTTGGGGGGAACCACCAATAAAAGTGTTGCACTAATATGGTAAAATTAGTGATGCATGATCATGATTTTTCATAGCCGATTCCGATACCGATTTTTTACAAGCAACCTGGCCGATTCCGATACCGATTTATTTATTTTTTTTATCAAGCAACAAACAAGAAAGAATAAAAGTACACACAAACAAGATGTTTATTTGGTATTTAACAGGCTAAACTGGGTTTTGACTATTGAAAACAACTGTAACTATCTGAAATTAACAGCAGTAACTGCGCAGCAAGTAGGCTACATTCAATACAAACATAGGTAG
Source organism: Sinocyclocheilus anophthalmus (assembly GCA_018155175.1). Taxonomy (NCBI): domain Eukaryota; kingdom Metazoa; phylum Chordata; class Actinopteri; order Cypriniformes; family Cyprinidae; genus Sinocyclocheilus; species Sinocyclocheilus anophthalmus. Next base: position 87,608 of record JADLZN010001751.1, on the reverse strand, counting down.
GCCTACTGACAAAAGCATTTAGCATTTGTTTATAAATTGGGTTGAAACTATAAACTGGACTTAAATGAAAACATTAACTGTAACCACATAATTTTAAAGGCAACAACTGCATAGTTCCAAAATCCAAACACATTCAACACTCCAAACAAAGATGTTACTTAATCAGCATTCAGCATTTGTTTTCGTTTCTAAATTTGGTGTAAAGAAAAAAAGATCTTTACCAGTGAAACTAAATAAAACCAAAGTAGGCTATATAAATAAATGATTCCAGAATGTTAACTACGGCATGTGCTTTTAAATCACATAACGCCAATGTAATTTAAGGTGGTAAAATAAAAAATATAACTCCTATAGCTACAGAAACTGACGTCACTTCTGGCTTTCAAAAGTGCATGCGAGTTCTTTTCTTACAAAAAGAAGTCATCTCAGCATTTCACAAGTTAGTCGTTTGTTTCGTTCTCATCCAAACGTGAAAATAAAGGAAAATAAAAACACAGGGGGCCCTGTTTTTGAAAAGGCTGAACAAATGTTCACTGTCTACGCTTGTGCAGGGCGCGGACAGGTAATGTTACACTCGCGCAACTTCTGCGAGTGCAGGAAAGCGGCTCTTATTTTGTGCGCCAGTACACCAACGGCTGTTTGCTTCTTGGTATCTGTGCCTCAGACAGGTAGCTCTGCATTTCCATCGTGCATCGCCAACAGTGAGCTTGCTATGCGTGGTATTTTTTCTGCTGGCACCTCGGTGCACACTTCCGGAAAAATCGGACGAAAAAAAATACAAAAAACTGCGATCGCGCATTATAAGCAAAAACCGGCTGGTTCCGATTTATGGCCGGTCAACCGGTGCATCCCTGGTAAAATGTTACACATTGTTATTTTTATTATTATAAAATCCATTCATTAAAAACATTGATGAATGTATTTATATATAAGTATATAATATAAAATTAAAATACATTTATTTTAAATGTATAGCATATTTTTAATAAGGCAACAACATATGATAGATACGATAGGACAAAACAAATACAGTGCAGCATGAAGTGTTTTTATACAGTCAACCCTCAACGGACACCTTGGCAATTGAATCGCAAGTGCTGGATTTTGGGGGGGGGGAATATTTTGTTTACTCGCCAGACTGAAATTCTATACTAATATATATATATAAAAGTTATGCCATTTTACAAACATATAATTTTTGTAAAATGGTACAGCTTTTTAAACATCTGAAAGTACACTCTTAACATCAGTAAGTCAAGCATTATAATATGATAATCAAATATTATTTAATAATAGAAGTTTAGTAAATAGAATTAAAACTTGGTAACCATGAACTTAGGACTGGTGCTTTTTGGTCATTCCGTGTTCCTGTAAAAAAACGAACAATAACACTGATAAAATATTATTATTATTATACGAATTCTACAAATAAGAACAATATAAAAACGCACTAAAGATTAATGAGCTACTGGATTCATGAATATCAGGTTGTGTGCGTTTGCTCGAACGGATTCGCTGAAATCAAATCAGGGACGATAATAGGTGAGCACCAGCAAATAAGATTGTAGTTTGCGCATTAGTTCCGCCCACTAACAGGAAAACCCGGCAGTTCTTAAAAAGCTGAAGAATTCCAAAGGAACACTGTTATTTTGACAGGAAAATACAACAAAGTATATCATTTACATGTAGCGCATCAATTCTGCATGTTATGTAAGACGCTCTCGCTCTATCGCTCTTTGCGCGTGTGAGAGAAAGCGACGGGAGTCGTGCGCCTTCACACTAGAGTTAACATTACGTGCGCTGCACATCCATTCAGATGAACTGAAAAATATCAGATCGCTTGGCGGAGAGTGAAACTCTGAAGCGCTCAGTCAGTGTGTTCTGTGAGTGAAAATATATCTGTGCTTAACTTATACTTAGCCTCCAACTCAAACACTGGCGAGTAAAATCTGAGAATTGATATTAATATTAATATTAGACATCATTTAGTCACCCATAAGATTTAGTCGCATATGCGAGTGATTTACTCGCAATGTAGAGGGTTGACAGTCTATGAGCACAAAGCTTACAAGCGCTTTGCGTGTTAAAAACTGCAAAGCACAAAGCGAAGAGAAATTGATGCGTAGTGTATTATATCTGTGCAACAGTTATTGAGACTTTCTTTTAACAGTTTTAAATTTCAGTTACTGTGCACGTTAAAAAACGATTTATAGTCATTTCTACGCCCGTGTTTTGTTCTCACAGACACCCCAAGTAACAAAACATTAAACTCCGGCAAGAAGATAAAGTCCTTTTGCAAAATCATAGACATGTATTTACAAATCAAGAATAATGGGAACACAGAATGATCTTGGAGAGGAGCTTTACCTAGAGACTTAAATATTCATATGTAGCTCACATTAAGCTATCGTATGGCTTCAGAAGTAACACAGAATAAGTCGTACAATCGGGGAAAAAAATAATTCTCGGATTTGGATCGGCTCTCTCTGACCGATACCCGATCCGAGAAAAATGGCACTATCGGAGCCGATACCCGATATGAATATCGGATCGGCGCATCCCTAGTTATGATGTTCTCTTTTGTGGACAGCAGGTTTAGAAACGCTTCTCATTTCAAGCATTACGGCCATGTGTTGCTTTTGCTTCAAATGCATGTTATTATTGGGGAGGCACTTTCTCATCTCAGCACAGAGAAACATGGCCAGTTCTGAGATAAATAAAATGCACGGAAATTATTTAAACAAATCCAATAAATAAATAAAATGACTACTGTACTGAGCTCGCTTAAGAAATCAGACAGCGGGAGTGGAAGGGGAATCGAGCGTGATTTTGTGTTGCTGTCGATTTGCAGTCTCTTTTAATGACAGTCCTTCCGCAATTGTCAATCCTCCCCACTTGCTATTTGGGGAATGAACCCAGCACTCTGTTTGGTCGAACTCTTCTACTTTTGCTGTTGCTTGATTTGAGTACTGTGCATGCACAGAGGCCTCACCAGGTTTTTGCATATTTAAGTAACAAATCGTACCAGTGTACTTTGAGGTTAAAATGCATACCCGCTATGCAAAATGCGTACAGGTTGGCAGGTCTGTAATTGTTACTTCAGATGTTATTTGTAATGTTTATGGTCTTTTCAGGCAAGATAAGCATATACTGAAATCATTATGGTGAAATAGTTATATTATTTCCTGATTGAACAACATCTATTTCAGACTCAAGACCGCGCAAATACTATGGCATTTTACTAGCATTACAGTAAGTGTTTTGTAATTATTTATTACTTTAACCTTAATTGTTAATAAAATTGTTGAAACATTTGCAGTTAGTCTAAAGTACGAATAAATTCAATATTGCAAATCAACAGAACTACATAACCACAGTGAATAACTGCAGGCGAACTAAGATATATGCGCCTATGTTTCAAAGCATAAATCTTTATTCTAATTTCAGAATGCACACCTTGACATTTGTAATATATGAGTTGAGAAGTCTCACCCATCCGCCAAACTGATGTTCGCTAATGAAATTAATATGAATGTAACTTTAATAACCAGCAGAAATTCCCGACATTAAACAAATAAACATTTACATGCTTAGGATATTTGTATTGAAAGAATGTACAGGGAGACTTCAGACATAAAACACTGACTCATCAGGTGATGCTTTCACACTAAAATCGTATGATTTCCTATTATCTCAACAGAACGTATGGGGCATACTAGGGAATAGCAACATGGCGGAACGATGAATTCACTTTTTATGACATCAATAGATCAGTGATTCTGACACATCAGATTTTTCAGATTCAGTCCCACATTTTAATATGGTCCGTCACTGGTCCTTTGCAGTGTGCTTAGCAGCATGAAAAATAAAAGGTAACACTTTACTTGAAGGGGTGTGCATGAGACTGACATGACACCTTCATAATCATGACATGACACATGTCATGAATATGAAGGCGGCGGTTTTATGCATGTTTATGACAACTGTCATTAAGTGTAATTCGCTCAGTTATGTCATTTTTAATGCAAATATGACATTATTTGACCTAACCCTACCCCTACCCTTACCCCTAACCATAGCCCATAACAAAGATACCTCAAAACAATGTCATCTTTGCATTAAAAATTCCATAACTGAGCGAATGACAGTTGTCATAAACATGCATAAAAAAACCTTCATATACATGACATGTGTCATGTCATGATTGTGTAGGTGTCATGTCATGATTATGAAGGTGTCATGTCAGTCTTATGCACACCCCTTCAAGTAAAGTGTAACCAAATAAAATGTTTATTCTAATTAAGAGTGGCAAAGTTTCAAACAAATAGCATGCAAAGATCACTCACTATATAATCAATATGCTGATATCACTTCAGTTCACCCACAGTGCAAGCTGACTGAGTGAACTGACCGAGTGAAAACTCCAGTTACAATCAAACAAATCTGTCTATACTGTGCAATGCATCTCTTGTTTAAATTGTATTTATAACTCTGGCATATTGAGCAAATTCTGAATTACAAGTAGTGTATGACCAAAAATGTATATCACGGTATTTTTCAAAATGATACCGGTTTCACGGTACATGACGGTATTTTTTTTTTCCATGCATGACCGGGTGTTAACCATATTTTCTACTGATTGAGAGAGGAAATACTGCAGTAATTTGACTTAGAAAGCCCTATTTTACTGTCATGATGAGTGAATATTGTCAAAAAATACCACACTAAATAGTGACTAAACACGATGCCTTTTAATGTTAACCAGGAGTCACTCATTTATAATGAGCGGCATCATCTGATAAAATCAACATGCATCTAAAGAGCGGCAATGCGGTTGTTTTGGCTGTATTACTTTTTTGTCTCATGCAGTGCACTGCCTGCGTCTGAGTAACAAACTGAAAAAAAACAACAAACAAAAAAGGGCATGTGATATTAACAGACAAACTACACATTTATAATTCCAAACAATCAGTAAGCAACAGGTGCTAGGAAACGCTGTTTTGTACTCATTTATTGACGATTCGGCTGCGGTGCGGCCTACTGAATGTGCTGCTTTTCTGCGGCTCACTACACAGAACAGATGCCGAGAGAGGTGACACTTCTCCGGGAAAGTCAGACCTCACGTTCGCAGGACAGCACTGACGAAATCTTCCAACTGAACCATAGCTAAATTTTATCCAAAAGGCGCAGGTTTGTCAGGATGAATATTTCTATGGAAAAGCGCGCCTACTAAAAGGGTCTGATAGTGCAAAACTATGTGCTAAAGCGCGATCGTGCTGTGTGTGAGGGAAGAGACCCGGGAGCTGATGGCAGGGGCGGTGGAGTATTTGTGACGGTAATGTGATATTGTGGCTGAGTTCTGCGTGTCAATCACGTCTATTCGTTCTTCAGCTTCAGTTTCAGAACTTTCACGCTTATGGTGCTTTTCACTGCAGGGTACGGCAAGGTGACGGACTCTGTCGGTTCACTTTTGGGGGGTTTTCCACTGGGTACAGTACCTGGTACTTTTTTTCGTACCACCTCGGTGGGGTTCCTACCGTTACCCAAACGTGACTGTGTAAAAACTCTGCTGAGCACGGATTAGGCCGTTCGAGAAATCGTCCACTATCGCATGAACTTGCGCCACAAACACAAAGAACCGCAGATTTAAATCAGCACAGCCAGCGAGCGAACGGAGCGAACCAACTGTTTTTGAACGATGTGCACTTTTTTTAAAACCAAACGTTGACTGTTCCCCCGTTGGGAAGTACAGACGTTCCTTTCATTCATAGCAGAGGAGCGGATCCAGCGAGAGCTTGATGGGGCGACGCGGAATGGATTCGTTTTTTTAGGAGTTGCGGCAGTAGCGCAATTATATATGAAATATATATTATAGCGCAACTATAACGACATGTGAATAATCCCGCCCATTCTAAGCGGTACCAAACTGCAGTGGAAACGCAAACCGTGCCGAGCCGAACCGTGTCGTGCCGAGTCGTACCACGCAGGGGAAAAGCGCCTTTAGTAACACATACAGCTGTTCCCTCACGGACATGTGCACCAGTTGAATGAAAAGGAACCCCTTTCAAAACAGCTGGGAGTGTTCAAACGTTGTTTAAGGTATTGCGGTATTTTAAAAATTCATATTGTAAGAAAAATAAACACTGGTATTTGGTATGAACCGGTATACCGCCCAGCACTAATTATAAGCCTCTGATTGGCCATAGAGTGCCCACTTTTTTAGTGGCGCTGGTTCCAGATGTATTTTTCCTATTCATTTGTAACCCGTGCTGGAAAAAATATGAGTCGAATGCACATGGGCTAATTTTGAGCTACAGGCAAAAAAAGTGAAAAATGTCGATTTTGAGTTTTCACAAAAATTAGTTCATTAAGCCCTCGTCTAGTGGAGGCTAGAGGGCATTAATTACCTTTATTTGTATGTTTTCTGAAAAGAGTACCTTGTCTCCGCTCGCTTCTCACACTGACTGTCATCCGAAGCGCCCGCATAAAGGCGCTTCCGACTGCGCGCGATCCCGATAAATATACACATTTTTCACAGCATTACAGTATTAAAGTATTCAGGCAAACATAATCGGTTATGTCTTAAGTGAACTTTTGGGAAACTGTTGGGGAAAAACATCTGGGCCCGTATTCAACAAAACATTATAAGGCTAAAAGTAACTCATAACTTGCCGATTTAGGAGAAAATCTTAAAAATAATGGGCATGTCAGTCCTATATTTAGGACTCCTGAATTTTGTCTCTAAGAGTATTCTACAAAGCATTTTAGCGCTAAAACTAGCTCCTAAATCTGTGAAACGTTAGGAGTAGTGAAGAGGACTCCTAAGTCAAGTTAAGATCAAATATCCGCTAATTGTTTACGAGGAGCACACATGTAAGAGGCTGACAATTAACTTAACATATACTTGTTTAATTTGTGACACTTAGCCTGCATTTTTTAATCTTTATTTGAATGAGCATTTTTTTTTTTTTAAACCTTTATCTGAATATGGCAACATAATATCGCGCTCTACAATATTTCTATGAATAAATCTCTGACAGAGACCCCTCCAATATCAACAATCACTGTGGGCAAGGAGTAAGCATGTGCTCATCCGGTAGCAGTGTTTCCCAACTTTTTTTAGTCGCGGCACCCTTTGGAAATGTTAACAAACTTGTGGCACCCTACAAATTTAATTTTGTCACAATATTTGAATTTATAACTTCGATATGATAATTTGAAAAGGATAGATATTCAGTACAACAGGGTAGAACTGCAGAATATAATGTCATACAGATATTTTATTTAAAAATGTTGTCCATCAATGGTGGCAATCAGTAGGCTAATTTCTATGAAGGACAAATTATATGGCGATTTTAATGTAGGCTTTTAAAATATGTACCATTATGTAATTACCCCATTTTTTAATAACTAGCTACTCACATTTGTAATCAGTGTTTTTTTTAATTGTGGGGTACTTTGGTGCAGTTAGCACAGATAGCTGATTTAAAACTTTGAATGGATAAAAATGGAAAGTAAAAAGTCAGTAATAAAATAAGTACAAATAAAGAAATGAATAATGATAGAACAAATAAAAAAATAACGACAGGCCTACAAATGAAATAAATAGCTTTTCAATTTTTCAGGTAGGTCACCCAGCAGGGTTAAGTATTTACGTTTTTTTACCAAGTATCCAAATAATGTTTAGTCCTGAAAAGCTATTATTCTAGAAACACGCGAGCATAGCGGTAACGATCAATGATGCGAGGGCAGCGTTAACAGAGTTCCCATTTACCACACCATGTTCAACACAGTAGGCTATTCAGACAGAACAATACTGTAATAACGATGTGTTCTGCGGCCTCAATTTTGAGTGGACTTTGATGTCCTATGCGCAATGAACGGTTATTATACGATGGAGCGACTGAGCGGAGCGCAACGCATAGAGCGTGCTACTACGCAGAGAGTCACACCTCGGAAAGTGAAACCGAGCGGTGTGAACATTTTCGGCCACAAACGACAATTTCGGGCATCTTAATTATTGCGACCTCAGAATGGTATTATAATAATAGATGCTTTGTTTGAACATTTTAGGCAATTTTTAAAAAATATAAAAAAATTTTTTTTTACACGGCACCCGCTGGGAAACACTGACCATAGCAACAAGGTCAGCCCCGCCCCCTTAATCTTAGCTTAAGACTTCTGTCTATTCTTTAGTAAAAGTTTGTCTCAGAAGCTTTGAGAATAGATTTTAAGAGAAAACTCTAGCAAAAAACTTGTACCTAGTTAGGAGAACTCTAGTGTAAGAAAGTTTTGTGAAACCGGGCCCTGATATGCACATTATATTAGATCGGTTGCATTACAGTAGGTCTTAATCTATAGGCAGCATCATTAATGGTTAATCTACAATAAAAGAAAAGATGGGAATCACTCACTGCTCTGCATTGAATTGCTTTGTAGTTTAACAATCAATTTATTGTAATTAACAGAACCTAAGGGATTTTACATTTGAATTATTGTGTTTCTTACTGAATGCTTTTGTTGAGGTAAAATGAAAACGGCTAAGGCATTTTTTTTTTTTTTTTTTTTTATTTTTGCATCTGTTCTTATTTATAATGACAAAGAGAAAATAAATATAGCTATATTGTGATTATTAATACAGTAATTAATATTAAAAAAGGAAGCGGAGGAAATAATGCAACGTTGCTCTGCGATCTTGCTTTGGAACCTTCAGAAAACTTCAACTTGAATTTTCTCAGAACTGACTTTGCTGACTCTATCGAATTCAAACAGGTGTAGCTCAGTCATTTTTCATCCGATTCCAACACATCATACATCATTCTGAAGGTCTTTTAATGGAGATTGTGAACATAAAAATAACTCCTTTTTGAAAATGTGCTCATTGTGAGTCATTTTGCCAGCACAGGTCACAGTTTTAGGGATTTTAAAGTCTTAGTTAAAGAGTTATAAGCTTATATTATAAGAGTTATATGAACCAAGCCAACCAGCTACAAGGAGAATCACAACATTACAAAATTTTATTTGAATTAAAAATAAATGAAAATCAGACAAAGGTACAAGACTGAGCAAATTAAACCTTTAGTGAGTGAAAGACGAACAACAATCACAAAGCACGCAAATTACCTTAATCAAATTAAAATGATAGAGAAATATACAACTATTCATTTAAATTTGTTGGTTGTATCTATAGAAACAATATATTAGAAGTTATATATATTAATATATTATAACTGCAAAAAAATATTTGGCATGCTTTACTGGCTGTGATTCTCTGACTGGGGAGGGAATTTACTGTACAGAATCATTGGGTAATATAGTTTTCCACCACAAATTCCAATTCCACAAATTCTATTAAACAATTATTTTAAAAATAAGTTCAAATAATGTGAAATAGGCGTTTTAAAGAAAAGAAATATGACCTACACTGAAACAAAATAATAAAAGCAAACACTTGTTTTGCAAGATTTGTTCATGAGTGATACTTCAACGATCTAAGAAGTGTTTCTTGTACACAAAAGGCCCATTCTCTCAAATATTGTTCACAATTCTGTCTAAATCTGTGTTTGTGAGCACTTCTCCTTTGCCGAGATAATCCATCCACCTCACAGGTGTGGCATATCAAGATGCTGAATAGACAGCATGATTATTGCACAGGTGTGCCTTAGGCTGGCCACAATAAAAGGCCAATAAAATGTGCAGTTTTACTGTATTGTGAGTCCGGGGGGGTCCGAAAACCCGTCAGTATCTGGTGTGACCACCATTTACCTCACGCAGTGCAACACATCTCCTTCGCATAGAGTTGATAAGGTTGTGAATTGGGCCCGGTGGAATTTTGGTCCAATCCTCTCCATGGCAGTGCGAAGTTGCTGGATATGAACACGCTGGGTTTTTTTTTTTTTTTTTTTTCCGGGGGTTTTTTTATACGCCGATCCAGAGCATCCCAAACAAGCTCAATGGGTGACATGTCCGGTGAGTATGATGGCCATGCAAGAACTGGGATATTTTCAGATTCCAAGAATTGTGTACAGATCCTTGAAACATGGGCCGTGCATTATCATGCTGCAACAACTGTGATGGTCGTGGATGAATGGCACAAAAATGGACCTCAGGATCTCATCACGGTATCTCTCTGCATTCAAAATGCCATCAATAAAAAAACACCTGTGTTCGTTGTCCATAACATAAGCCTGCCCATACCATAACCCCACCACCGCCATGGGCCACTCGATCCACAACGTTGACATAACCGCTCACCCACAAGACGCCATGTCTGCCATCTGCCCTGTACAGTGAAAAAACGGGATTCATCCGTGAAGAGAACACCACTCCAAAGTGCCAGACACCATCGAATGTGAGCATTTGCCCACTCAAGTCGGTTACGACGACGAAATGCAGTCAGGTCGAGACCCCAATGAGGACAGCGAGCATGCAGATGAGCTTCCCTGAGACGGTTTCTGACAGTTTGTGCAGAAATTCTTTGGTTATGCAAACCGATTGTTGCAGCAGCTGTGGCTGGTCTCAGACGATCTTGGAGATGAAAATGCTGGATGTGGAGGTCCAGGGCTGCTGTGGTTACACGTGGTCTGAGGTTGTGAGGCCGGTTGGATGTACTGAAAAATTATCTGAAACGCCTTTGGAGACAGCTTATTGTAGAGAAATGAACATTCATTTCACGAGCAACAGCTCTGGCGGACATTCCTGCAGTCAGCATGCCAATTGCACGCTCCTCAAAACTTGCGACATCTGTGGCATTGTGCCGTGTGATAAAACTGCACATTTTAAAGTGGCCTTTTATTGTGGCAGCCTAAGGCACACCTGTGCAATAATCATGCTGTCTAATCAGCATCTTGATATGCCACACCTGTGAGGTGGATGGATTATCTCGGCAAAGGAGACATGCTCACTAACACAGATTTAGACAGATTCGTGAACAATATCTGAGAGAAATAGGCCTTTTGTGTACAAAGTCTTCGTTATTGGAGTCAGATCTGAAAAATGGGGGCAAAAACAAAAGTGTTGCGTTTATAATTTTGTTCAGTGTAATTAACAACCTCAGAGCTCACAATTGGTCTGTGTTTAAAGGTTTATCAGTTATTGTTAAAAATTGAAAACAGAAAAAAAAGTTTAATTAAAAAAAAAAAATGTTTGCTCTTCGTAGAGTGCTCACACAAATACGGGAATGTTTAAAAGCAGCCACCTATCAGCCCGGTACTGGGTTGACCCTGTACAACCTAAACTGCTGGTATCGTTACAATTTAAAAATGTAGGTATCGACTTGATAACAAAGTACCAGTACTTTTGACAACACTACTTGCCACAGCTGCTTTATAGCTGAATTTTGTATGTGCATCATTTTTGAAGTTTGTATCATTGATTCTGTCTCTTTCCTGTTTAATACTGTGAATCTGCTTTGAAACAATCTCCGATGTACAAAGTGCTAACTATTTGGAGAAATTAAATTACAGACAAAAAAAAAAAAAAAAAAAAAACATACTACAAACATTTGGTAACCTTTAAGGGGGGGGGCATAAACTAAAGTGAGCCTTCTCTGAAGCATAATGTGTCAAACTTCTCCAATTTTATTTCAGCATGAATGTTTCATCGGTTATATTTCATGATCAAAACATGGTAGCATTTTAGAAGAACTTACGGGAAGAACCCCAGGCATTCTCTCTCCATTCTTCACCCAGCAACATCCCTTTACGTGCATCTTTTGCCAATTCATCCGATTCCCACAATTTTTTTGCAGGAAGAAGCTGCAAAAAAAGGTCAACGTGGCAATCACTTTTTGCAAAGTATATGCATACAAACAACAGGAAAAAACTAGTGGAGTTAACATACGTTAAAGTAGTATAGGGAACTCAACACTTGTGATACTAGTCAAAAAGGATGCAATAGGATTATTAGACTCGGAATCATAATAGCATGGCTTTTCAAAGACTCTAATAACATACCTCACCCATTCCACGAGACTCCAGAGCCAAGGCTTGAAAATCATAATTCATCTCATCCACAGTGCGCACCTACACAAAGAGACATTTGACACTTTTTCCAGCTTTGCACACTACACACATATACATATACACACACATATACACACACACATACATATATATTATAGCTATATATATATATATTGTTTTCAACACCAAAACAATACTGCTTTCAATTGTTTTTTTCATACATTAGAATGTGTCCTGTTTAATTTAATTTTTTTTTCTGAGCAAAAAATGACTATCATACATTTTTTGTCATGATTTACAGAAATATTCAGTGTAACAATAGTTCATATACCAAAAAATCTTATCAGGCAAGAATTCAAAAGATGTCAAAAAAGACTGTTTAAGGATCAGAGTAGTGTTTACATTCCTTTGTACTAGGGTTAGGCTGAGGTCTTTCTTACCTGGTCAACATGGTTTCCATCACCAGTGGGCCAGCGGTGTTTGCTTGCAGTGCAGCCACCCAACTGCTCCCCAGGCTGCCTTTGAAAAAAATAGCCCACAGTGGCATCATCTTGGGAACGACCGCTCAGTGGAGGTTGAGGGGTGCCGGGACTGGGATTTGCCACCCGGTCCATCCCTGGCAGAGGGTGAGCTCCTCCAGGTCCCTGCCCAGCACCACCCACTGAGGCTAGTGAAGCCCCCACAAGGACTCTGACCCCTCCGGTCTCTGGCACACCATTTGTGTGCAGCATCCCGCCTCGCGTCTCCTGCCAGGCCACGTCATTCATACCTAAGATGCTGCATGGAATGCTCATTCCACGGGAAAACCTACAGAAAAACATGCTGTTTTAAGTTCCAGTTAAGTTAAATGCCATTTAAAAAGTTTATTTGCCTCCATGGGATTGATTAATGATTAATGTTCATTTTATTCAACAATAATTGACTAAATTGTATAATATTAATGTATGTGTGTGTGGTTCACAAATATAACTAAGCTATGCAAACAAATACAGACAAATAGAACTACATAAATTGTCAAAGAGAACAAAGCCACAGAATAATTTCTTATCTTCAAAAATGGGTCCAATAACAAAACCTTGCTTACTCAGTTTTTTAAACGCAGGATCATTTAAACCCATACGATTTTAGACAAAGTAAATGCGTTTCAATAAAGGCCTAAAATCACGCGTTTCTATGTGAATGTTTTGGGTGTACATGGATAGCAGAATGCTAACGGCTAACACACAAACGACGGACAGCGGTGAATGTGGGATTTATATTAGATGTAAAATAATGCTATTTTGCATTGGATGCTTCGAGCTCACAACTAACGTAAATCCTTAAATATTTGATCTCAGTTTGGTTTCTATTTGATCGGTCTGTCTGTTGTTTGTTAGCATCGCAGGGCCCGTCACTCTGCCAGCTAGCACCTCGCTAACAGTCAGCGCAAGAGAGGGCTTGTTTTAAAACAAAACCTGATTTATTTATATTTAAAATTCAATAGCGTCATTTAACTGATATGCGACATTGCAACTGAATAGCAAATCCAAATGTGTACTAAAAAATTCCTGCAAGTCTGACTTCAAATGTGTTTGTTTCTGCTAATGCGCGAGACGCTTTGGTGATAAAACAACACAGGCCTCTCGCTTCTAAAAGTTCGTTTTACAACGAATGAATCATTTACAAATAACCCTTTACAAATAATTATACATCTCTACACGTCGACCTCACTGTTATGAACCCAACGACGAGAATATTTCACAAGAATCCATTTATAAAGCCCCGTTTCTTTTGGCTGATAAACTCACAACATGGCCCCCCGCTTAAGCCCCTAAACAAAAGGGGCAACAATTGACGTTCGCGCTCCTATATATCCATTACATCTGGTCAAACATACTCACGCGTGGTGTGTGATGATGTTCAAGCCCGATGCTTCGAGGCTATGATGGACGCGGTGTTGTGTATAAGTTTAGTATCCGTGGAGATAGGGTGTGTGTGTGTTTTAATGATTAGGTGTTGGAGGCGCTTGTGTAGGAGTTTGGGAGGATTGGTGCCCTCCTCCCCCGTGCATACACTCTCAAACACACACCGCATCCAACATCAGACCTGCACACTAAAATTTCAGATGATCACATTTATATTCACCGATCTTTACGCAAACCACCGTTTTCAATGTTTTCAATTTGTATGATGTTTAATACATTGCCACAGGTTTGCTAAGTTTCTTAAAGTGTTTTATGTTATATAAATATAAGAGTGCTCATGTAACTTTAAAGTGCAAAAAAATTTATCTTTTTTTTTAAAGCAGACCTTACATTTCTTTCCTAAATAAATCTAAAATGTAGCCACAATTAAGCGGCCATCATCGGGGTCAAGCACGAACGCCAGCCGTCCCGTTTCAAACAATAGAGTAGGCCTATTTAAATGTCTTTCTATGGAAGTATTATTTTATCTTGTTATGTACATATCTACAATAGAGCAATAATATTGTCTGCTTTCATTTAACTTGAGCGCGCAAATTCAGTCCCTTGCCATGAGCTTGACGGACAAACTCGTTTTCTACTTTAGTTGTAGGATATTAAAATATGAAGGTCTTGAGATCACAGGTAGATTAGAGTTAGGGGACTGTGGTTTCTTAGAGATTAGTCGCATTATTAAACTTTATGAAACTATAATGAATTGTATGCATAGTTAATCTATTGAACCATTTACACAGATTGTAAAACTGTATGATCTAAAAGAATTTGTTGTTTTGTGCCTCTCTCTGGTGGACATGTTAGTATTACGGCGCTCATCCTTCATTCCATTGTATAAATGCCTGACATTTCTAAATGCTGTTAGCACCCCAGGACGGTGCAGAAGTTTATGAGGTTGACAGTTTAGCTGGTTGGGCTAGGAGATAGCACTTAAAGGCAGGGAATGATGTTAGGCTACTACAATAAAAAGCGGGCACTCCTTTTTTTATTTTAATATACTGGCCGGCAATAAATAAAGTTCAATAGCCATGCGGGCTTGACAAATGAGACGGCAGCGCGGCTGTGTTGATTGACGATCGCGCTGTGCTTATTCCATTCATTGCATGTATCATGATACAGGTGGCATCTGCAATAAATTCATGACTTCGTGGGGGCAAAGTTCATTTATTTCAGTAATTTCAACTCAAATTGTGAAACTCGTTTACTAAATAAATTCAATGCACACAGACTGAAAAGTAGTTTAAGTCTTTGGTTCTTTAATTGGGATGATTTTGGCTCGCATTTAACAAAAACCCACCAATTCACTCAACAAATTATAATACTTCATAAGACCAATAAAAAAAAACATTTTTAGTGAATTGTTGGCCTTCTGGAGAGTATGCTCATTTACTGTACATGTACTCAATACACGGTAGGGGCTCCTTTTGCTTTAATTAACTGCCTCAATTCGGCGTGGCATGGAGACAATCAGCCTTTGGCACTGCTGAGGTGGTATGGAAGCACAGGTTGCTTGTGATAGTCGTCCTTTCAGTTCCTTCATGCTTGTTGGGTCTGGTGTCTCTTGTTTCTCATTTTCCACTTGACAATACCCCATAGATTCTCTATGGGGTTCAGGTCATGCAAGTTTGCTGGCCAGTCAAGCAGGCAGTACCACGCTATGGTCTTGACACGCAGGCTTTTGGTCTTTTGGGGCGTGGGGCAGAACGTGGGGGCCAAATCCTGCTGGAAAATGAAATCAGCATTTCCATAAAGCTTGTCAGCAGATGGAATCATGAAGTGCTCTAAAATTTCCTGGTTGATGGCTGCGTTGACTGTGGACTTCATAAAACACAGTGGACCAAAGTCCTCTTATCAGATGAAAGTAAATTTTGCATTTCAATTTGGAAATCAAGGTCCCAGAGTCTGGAGGAAGAGTTGGAGAGGCACAGAAACCATGTTGCTTGAAGTCCAGTGTTAAGTTTCCATAGTCAGTGATGATTTGGGGTGCAATGCCATTTGCTGGTGTTGGTCCACTGTGTTTTCAAATTTTTTATGAAGTATTCTAATTTGTTGAAACAGTGAATTGGTGGGTTTTTGTTAAATGTTGAGCCAAAAGGTTACATGGCGCCAACCTCTAACCCATGAGGCCGCCCCTACCGGAGACCTGGTCTAAAGCTCACTTCAGGGTCTGTGGTGCATCTGAATTTATTGATATACCTCATACACGAGTCCCATTGACATACTTGAGGCAGACTTGAATAGCCTATAAGTAATCTCAATGAACTTTCCCCATTCTGCCCCCACGAACATTGTCACTAATTTAACCTGTGCAACTGGGCACCTGTAGTAACCTATAAGGTTTAAATCATTGCCTTTTAAACCCTAGCTACCCGAGAGCTACACCAACCGGTCTTAACCTAATGCTTTGCCAAATATGGACTTCAATGCTAATACCTATCGCTTCGGGTCTACATGCAACGCCGGCTACAATATCATTGGATTATAAACATTATATACAACAGGGCAACTCTATCACGGTCAATTCAATAAATAAACTGAAAGATGAAATAGCCTACTGATTAGAGCAATTATTTATAATTGGCATAATGGCCGCCACAAGTCTGTTTTGTGTTTTATTAATTGAAGTCTTCTTGGGTCGTACGTCTTATTCTCTCAACTGAAACACCGATTCATTCAGAAACTAAACATCATTACTGTGTTGCATGGAGACACTAAATCATTGATCCTGCTTTGTCTTAATCTGGAACTGATTTCTTGACAGACAAACGAAAACACAGTAGCATACTGGCTCGGATATGTAAGATACAAATCTTAATTTCTTGTTGTATGAAAACTGTATTACACTCTCAGTATATTTAGAAAAATATTGATAATATTGGAAATACTGGTTATAGCCAAACTCTGCTGGACATAGGCCCTCCAGGAGCTTGATTGTACACCCCTGCACTAAATTATGAGATCTGAAGATTTGAGTGCTCTTTATACTGGGGCAGAAATGTCATCACAATGATTGAAAAAAATGCCTATTCAACGAGTTTCTGTTTTTTTATTTATAAGCCTATGAAATAGGAGTTATGCACAGGCAAGAATGCTGTTTTTCCAAACATTTCAAATGTGACATTTATTTTATACAATAGTTCAATAAATAAGCAGCTTCACAGAAATAAACAGGAAATAGCAGAAGTCATTATGGAAACTCAGCTATGGAGACTTTCTGCAGTAAAGCAGCTCTAAAAGACAGTTCATAATGACAGTGTGAAGTTAACAGATCAGCAATAGGCAGTTTACAATAAGCAATGTTGTTATTCAGCACGAGTCTGTTTAATGTTGATTCAGTTCAGTTAAATACCAGTATAAATGTTACAAGATGTGATTCAGTGCTCAGATTTATGAGTTTTGTTCCTCAAAGAGTCAGCGTCTTTGAACAATATGTGTAAAATATGTAAATCCATTCATGCCATGTCTGAGCTACATTAAACAATATGTGTAAATTCAAAGATGGACTTTGTTGATACTGATGTAATTTGATTGGTAATAGCCATGCATTGTCTTTTTATTCTGATTGAATTCATATATTAAATTCAACAATATAAGAGGACACAGATATGACAATAAATTTAAAAATACTTCTAATATTACCTCTAAACTTTTAGTCTAGGCATATTAATTGTTCTAGGAGCCTCAAAACATATTTTAATTTGTGTGCATTTTGTGCTATTTGATGTTCTAGTTGATGTCATTAGCATAGGTAGGGCCCAAACAAATGCACTGCCGCATACAACTCCGGTCTGTCGTTGGGGAACATGAGTGAGTACAAAGCATCGTGCTATGATCTCCGACGGGCGGTAAGAGCTGCCAAACTCCGATACAGGGAACGAATAGAGTCACATTTCCAGCTAAATGACTCTCGACACATGTGGCAAGCGTACTGGAACTCGGCATGCCTGTGCGTTCTTTGTTCTTACCGGGAAATAATCCTCTGCAGCTGTGAGTGCTAGACGCGTCGGGGCGGCGTGACGAGTTAAACTCTCCTTCTACAGCGCTTTGAATGCACTCAAAAAGTGAGCCGGCAGCAGCGTGGCGACTCGTTGCCCGTGAGTCAGGACGGCGTCAGAGAAGGCTGCAGACGAGACGCAGGGCGCTGCATAATCATGTATTCACTGTGTCGGAGGATTTGTATCGCGGGTGCCGTCCTAAAGCGAGCTCGGAACGGTCAGAAAGGGGCAGCAGTCTGATGGGATTCTCTGGCCGTGTTCCTGATTCCTGTGCTGAGTGCAGCATGCTGGGTTTGTTTACATACATCTTTCTGAGCTCCGCCTCTGCTAAGCCTCGGTGGTTCCCACCCCCTTTAAAAAATCTGTCATCATCCCTGTGCCTAAGAACAATAACCCCTCTTGCCTGAATGACTATTGTCCAGTTGCCCTCACGTCAATAGTCATGAAGGTCTTTGAGAAACTTATAAAGAACAACATTTGCTCCTCCATCCCCAACAGATCTACTGAAGATGCCATCTCTCACGTCCTGCACTCTTCCCTCATGCACATTGACAGCAGCAATGGGAACTATGTAAGCCTGCTATTCATCGACTATAGCTCAGATTTCAATACTATAGTCCCCATCAAACTAGCTTCTAAAGATCTAAACTCTGGCTTAAACTCCGATACTCGGGGCTGATTCTTCTACCTATCTGGTCAATCTGGATTCTAGATTTGCCCACTGGTAGATAAAGTACCTCAAGTGGTGAAAGTAGGCCAGTTCACCTCCAACTCCATCACCCTGAACGTGGGAGCTCCACAGGGCTGTGTCCTGAGTCCTCTGCTCTACTCTCTCATACACACATGACTGCGTCTCTTCCCACAGCTCCACATCTATTATCAAATTTGCTGATGATACTGTGGTTCTGGGCCTCATTTCCAACAACAATGAGGCCTCATACTTGGATGAGGTAGAGAAACTCACATTATGGTGCCAGGACAATTGTCTCTCTATTAATGTGAGTAAAACTAAAGAGCTGATTGTGGTCTTCAGGAAGAGACAGCAGCGGCCCTATACTCCTCTTGTGATCAGTGGGACCCCAGTGGAGAGGGTGAGCAGTTTCAAGTACCTTGGTGTAAACATCTCCGAGGACCTGACTTGGACTTCACACATCCAAACTCAGGTTAATAAAGCCAGGCAAAGACTGTACCATCTGCGACAGCTGAAAAAATTCAGGGTTTCGACAGCAATCCTGAAAACTTTCTATTCATAGAAAGTGTATTGACTCAGTGTATCTCAGTTTGGTATGGGAACAGCTCCAGTCAAGAATGTAAAGCCCTGCAGAGAGTTGTGCGCTTAGCTGAGCGCATCTCAAGGTCTGCTCTCCCCTCTCTACAGGACATCTACCAAACGCTGCAAAAACAGAGCTGTTAAAATCATCAAGGACTCCAACCACCCTGGTAACTGTCTTTTCATTTTGCTGCCATCTGGTAAGCGCTTCCGCAGCCTGATGGCAAAAACCGAGAGACTTAGGAGGAGCTTCTTCCGCCAGGCCATCTAGGCTCCTAAATCGTCAACTTCAGTCTCTTAACACCAACAAATGACTTCACTAAATTATCAGTAGACACGTACTATACTGAAAACATTGCCACTTGGGCACACTACAATTTTCTTTTATTATTTTATTTATCTACTTTTTTTTTTTAACTCTCTTGCGCTATTGAACCTGTACAACCTGTATGCACAGTCTTCTCTTGTACATTCCTGCTCATCTTAATATTTATTAAGTCTACAGTATACTGTCCTGCACATTTTATTTTATTATTTTTATTTAATCTTTTTTTCCGTACCTATATTTATATATATTTTTCTTGTGTTTGTATTCTTTAATAATTGCACTGTCCATGGAGCGGACCTGACTTACATTTCACTGCTGGTCATATATTCTGTATATAACCATGTACGCGACAAATAAAAATCTTGAATCTTGAACATAAACTCAAGTCCAGTGGCCCCCAGCCCCTAAATCCTCCCCTGAGAACAAGACCATGGTACATGTCACATACATTGCACATTGTAAACAAAGATAATGTTCAAATTGATCTAGCCCTTTTTTCTTGTGCAATAGGCTATAGTTTACAATAGGCAACAATAAAGCAATAGGCAATTGTTTTTCCAACATTACTGTTACCCTGACTCTTATAATGCAAAAATGTTTAGACATATTTGACTGAATTTGCTTCTCATACATGATTATGAAAACCTTTTGATAATTAGGCTTATGTTTGAATTAGTTTTGTAGACAAAAATACATTGTGCCAAAATGTGAAGAATAAATTCTCAAAAACTACTCATTAAATGTATTTATTTTATATACATTTGTCTGTATATTTTATAATATTATATAATAACATGCTGCATGTTATTATATATGCTTTGTCGCCCCCCATTGGCCGATTTCTTTCAAATTTCTCACAGAGCTTTAGGACCATGAGTCAAACAGGCCCACCCAGTTTCGTTCCGATCGGCCTCCGTTAACCTCATCTAATAGGTGCTCAAACTTCATTGGCTGATGGCGGCAATGTTTTCTGAGATACATGAATGTGCTCATAGAGAGCCGTGACACTTTGGACACAGACATTGCATGTGAATTTTCAAGTCAGTCGGAAAAACAGATGTGTAGCCAATAGTTTCCTATTATAGAGGCCAAACTGCGATTTTTCTCATGTAACCTCAGATTTAGGTCTTACATATGTGTATAGAGTTCAAGATTCAAGATTTAAGATTTTTATTTGTCACATTATGGTTATATAGAGAATATATGACCAGCAGTGAAATGTAAGTCTGGTCCGCTCCATGGACAGTGCAATTATTAAAGAATACAAACAAAAGAAAATTATATATAAATATAGGTAAGGAAAAAAGATGAAAAAATAAGAATAAAATAAAATGTGCAGGACAGTATACTGTAGACTTAATAAATATTAAGATGAGCAGGAATGTACAAGAGAAGAATGTGCAAACAGGTTGTCATTCCGTTGAAACGTTAGAGCCGTTTTAGGAAAAGTGTCCCAGCCTCTTTCGAGCATTTATGGCGAGTCGAAAACTATACTTTAATTGATAATTATTGCTATTCACTATCCAGATAAATTTTCTTCACTGGTTTGGTTCCGACCGGACGAAAAATTTATATATATAGTTTTTTTTGCAAAAGTTGGTTTTTCAAAAAAAAAAAAAAATCCAAAACAGTCGAAATTTCCTCGAATCATGCGTTTTGTTCGTCTTGAGTCAGGGATTCCCATGATATAAGACACTTGAGTTTGCGACAAGCGGTTTAGGAGTTATGAGTGATTTACTTTTGATTGCTGTATAGTACCCCCCTCAGGCTGATCGGGGCGAGCCTTGGTGTCTTGGAGTGGGTACTACCATCCCTTAAAGTTCAAGTCTCTACGCCTTAACTTAAACTTACGGTTTGGTCTGCCCAGTCACTTCTGCTTATTACTTTTTTTTTTTTTTAAGTTTTGTGTTTAATTAATCTAGATCTAAGCGTTATTGGTGCAATACCTTTTCAACTGATCGGATTTACGGTTCTCCTATAACAGACTATTAAAACTTCCAAAAATCTCATAAATTTACAATCACAGAATGTAGAGTCTATAGGTAGGCTATAGTTCTACATTGTCTTTCTCGGCTGAAGCCAACATAATAAAGGAGTATTAAAAACTTTTTTTTCAGGCTGCTTTTGCTCAGTGAAAACTGTCCCGACAGAACTTGACTCATGTGGAAAGAGAGTGAGATCAGAGGCACTCCCTCACACTGATTGGACTGCTATATTAAGAACTCACAGAGCGCTTATAAAGTCCGTACTGACACATCTTGTTTCATGTTTAACCCTGCTGCCTACGCAGTTGTAAGTGTTATTCCGCTACTTTCAGGTTCTGTAACACTTGATGGCGTGTATTCGTAAAAAGCTGGTGGTGGTTGGGGACGGGGCATGTGGAAAGACTTGTCTGTTAATTGTTTTCAGCAAAGATGAATTTCCAGAGGTTTACGTGCCCACCGTTTTTGAAAATTACGTGGCAGACATTGAAGTGGACTCCAAACAAGTTCAGCTGGCTCTATGGGACACGGCGGGGCAGGAGGACTACGACCGACTGAGACCCTTGTCCTATCCGGACACCGATGTTATCCTCATGTGCTTCTCCGTGGACAGTCCAGACTCTTTGGAAAACATTCCAGAAAAGTGGGTGCCGGAAGTGAAACATTTCTGTCCTAATGTGCCCGTAATTTTGGTGGCGAATAAGAAAGATTTGCGGAGCGATGACAATGTGAGAAGTGAGCTGTCGAGAATGAAACGGGAGCCAGTGAGAACGGAGGACGGACGTGCCATGGCTGCTCGCATCGGAGCGCACGACTACATGGAGTGCTCTGCCAAAACGAAAGAGGGGGTTCGGGAAGTGTTTGAGACCGCTACTCGAGCATCCTTACAGAGAAGACCAAGACCACCCGCTGGCTGTTTGAACTGTTGCCGACTCATGTGAAAAAACTTCACAAACCTATGACACAAAAGACACCCTCCTCGAAAAGATTGCGTTTTCGGGTATGCCAGCAAAAGTGACTTTTTTTACTCGTAGAACACACTGTGCTTGTATTGTGAGGTCAATATTTCAAAGCTATCTAAAGTCATATGAGCCACTCTAAAAGACATTCAGGCTGGCCACTGGATGGACTTTTGCTAAATTATGTGAATGGCTTAATAACTGTGGCATGTTGGTCATGGTAAATGGACTGCCCACAGAGTTTAAATGCCAATAGGCTTCACAGCTTAAGTTTGTTGGCACAGGTTTGTTTTTCTGAGTAGAGGATCCTTATTTGATTCTTTTTTTCATGAACCACATTGTGCTGAATTACATGATAAGAGATAGAAAGCAATTGATCTCTTTACCATGCTCATCGTGATGTTGCTGTCTGTTAATGAATTAAAATACACTGGCAGGTACACTTTCTCAAAACAGAGGTTCACATGTGCTCTGTATGACAACAACTGTTTTAGGTGTAATCAAGGTGTTAGTGTACAGTTGAACAAATAGTTGCCTCCTTTAATGTTTAAATATTACATCATAAGAGAATGAATGTTTCAGAGAATCAATCAGAACTGCTGAGGACATACTAATGTGACCGGTAATTTTTTTTATTTTATTTGGTAGACAACAATTACTGTACAAACGCCTGTATTCAGTTTATGAAATGTACTGAACAGGCCTGATTAATCAAACCATTTTAAATATACTTTGAACAAGCTATTTTGCTTTTATTTCTGTGAATTTGTTGCTTTCATGTATTTATTGAAAGATTTAAATGCATAGGTAAAGCAGTGTGAATACATGGGTGGTTTTGCTTGCAAATGACTCATAAATAAACATATTTTAAAATTATTAAAGTGTCTGATAGGGATAGAGTGTCTGAGAGTGACCTTTCCTACTGTATGGTTCTCAGCTGGTCTTGCTTCAGCACAAGTGGTAACCCAATTTAATACCTAGAAAATAGTTTTATATATTTAAATAGTATTTGCACTTGACACCAGAATGTTGATGTGCACACAAACTGTCTATAGCTTTAGGGTTTGCAGAAATTAATGTGGGGTTTTTCATTAATTGTATTAATTTGTTTGTTTATTTTAAAATTAATTAGAAATTATGCATATTTTAAAAACATCACAATAAACATTGAGGTCCTTCAAAAGAGAATATCACCTTAATTTATAGTTAGTAAAAATAAATTAAACATTGACTAACAACATTTTTTAGTTTCATCTTATTTGAAAATTCTATTTTCATATTATAGCTGGTTTAACTTTTATGGTAAAATTAAGTTGTAAAAAGTCTTATATTGTATAGATCAGTAAGTAACATTTTGCTTGTGTCTAAATAAAATAAAGGGTGAATTCAGTTAAAGTGGCCATTTAACCTTGTTTGTACTGTGCACAAAGGATACGCTTTCAGCATAACAATGGTCTTTAGATAAAGAGACCCTATTTCTTTAAATGATAAAATGGTTTGGCTGATGCAATATAATATACCTTGGTAATTGTTACACCTCAAAGAGAGTAAGAGTAAGCTCTTTGACACTGACATTTTCATTTCCAACTTATGAGGTTCTCAGTAAATGTAAACAAATATAATTGTGACCGTACTTGTATTATTTGTTACTGCAGTTAACATTAAAATGCAAAGAATGCATTTCAAAAAAGTTTTTCTTGTAATGTGATTAAAAATTGCTGCCGTACTTTGGCTGAGTGTGCTAGCTAAAGTGGGCCGTAGGTTTAATGCAGAGTATAAAGCTTTAATATGGTCACGGTTAAAATTCATTTAAAGTGTTTAGAAAAAACTGAAAAAAAAGTTCTACAAGATTACATTTAAAATGTTTTGTGTTCAGTGTTTTTTTTGTTTTGTTTGTTTGTTTAGTTAACCTACTGTATTTGCATGTATTAGTCACATTTTTAATGTTTTATGTTGTAGAGTTCATTTTCATCTTAGATTTCATATTCTGTTAGATTTCCTATTTTTACAGATTAGTTTTTTAATTGAAGGCTATATGTTTTTTAGTTTGTTACTGAATATGTTTGTTTGATAATATTTGTTAATAAACATTACAAACGTGTTTTTATCATTTCTAATTAAGATACAGAATAATTTTTGTCATAGCTGCCATAGCTGGACCTTAATGTTAATAAAGGTAATAAAGAAAACAAAGAAGAAGAAAAACAAGGGGGGAAAAGCACGTTTAGAACCACTGACTTAGTCTTCTAATACATTTGGAACACTTAAGTGGGACATACCCACCCCCAGCTAAAATTGAAAGTAATGTAGTGCTATATTTTATGGGCAAGTGTGTCATTTGAAGTAAAGAAGTCACATCACTTCCTCAGGGTATACATAGTAGATATTTTTCACACGTTCATAAATGAGTTTGGATGGATTTTCACTCTTTCATCAAACTTACTAATAGTGCTGCTCTCAGATTTTTTTTAGGTACCTTAAATGTTCCAAGTAAATACTTCTAGCCTCATGTTTGTAGTTTCAGCAGTGGATTAGACATTAAGTCGGCAGTCTCATCATGTTCCCCTCATGTTGTCTCATTTCCTCGCAAAAGTCATGGGAGGGGCCCCATTGAGAGTGACCTCATCTGTGTCTTTGCACTATATTTAGATCTGCACTTGGATTTGACCATGTGACGGGGTTTCCAGCTGAGAAACTTCAGTCAAAGTGTTACCACAGAATGTGTTGTTGGAGTAACCAACATATAATATACACACAGTGCCTAAAAAGTATTTATACCCCTTCATTTTTTCACATTTTATTATGTTGCAGCCTTATGTTAAACTGCTTTAAATAACTTTTTTTCCCACATCAACCTACACTCCATACACCATAATGACAAAGCAAAAAAGAGATTTGTAACAACGTCGCAAATTTATTAGAAATAAAAAACTGAAATGATTCCTGGGACAGTTGAAATTTCGCTCAGGAGCATTCATATTGCTTGTAGATGTTACTACACTTTGAGTGGCGTTAAACCTTGGCAAATGTCATTTTGAATGGGTATGATTTGGAAAGACACAAACTTCTCAATAAAAGTTTCTAACTGCTGAAAATGCATATAAGAGCAAAAACAAGAGGTCAAAACAACTGCCTGTAGAGCTCAGAGACAGGATTGTGTCAAGGCACACTTCTGGGGAAGAGTTCAGAAAAAAATTCTGCTGCATTGAAGGTTTGGCAGCATCCAGCTGTATCTCCATTAATCTTAGTGGAATAATATTGAAAACACAACAACATGATCTTCCTTAAAGCTGCCTCCTTTCGAAAGCTGCGCAATCAATGGGCGAAGCTTTGGTTATAACTGTGACCAAGAACCTGATGGTCCCTCTAGTTGATCTCCATGATCATATGTGGAGATAGGAGAAACTTACAGAAGAACAAACATCACTGCAACACTCCAGCGATCCGGTCTTTATGGCGGTGTGGCCAAACTCAATCCTCTCCTCAGTGAAGATACATGAAAATCCACTTGGAATTTGCAACAAAGCACCTAAAGAACTCTCAGATTGTGAGAAACAAGATTCTCTGGTCTGATGAACCGCAATTCCAAGCATCATGTTTGGAGGAAACCAGGCACTGCTCATCACCTCCAGAGTCATCCCAACATAAAGGTAGCACAAATTTTTTCACAAATAAATAAAATATTTAATAAAATATATTAAAAAGGAAGTAAACACTGTAACCAAAAACTAAGTAATCTGGGAAGTTTGTGTGCATTAATCATAATTTTTCAAATAAAGCCAAGGTAACACACATTTTACATAGAGCACGCAATGAAAATGAATATGACCGTGGGCAAAAGCATAAAGCACAGCATAATTTGAAATCACGAGTTTAAAGTTTATCGATCGCACGTCTCCAGTGAAGCTGAACTCTCCACCTGTCCGCATTACATTCGCACAGATCGACCGTCACGCAGAGTACGTATGTAACCATGGTTTTCCCCGGTAGGACGGACCTGCGTCCTCTATGGTCGCAGTATGGGATGATATTAGACTCAAAATTATTAATAGATGCATGCACAATTATTCATGTACTGCATACATTTTATACATGTATCTTACTAACTACAAACAAATGCCTTTCAATTTGAGTCTGTGGAATTTGGGATTAAATGATTGTGCAGCGATTTTTACAAATGCAGACATGTTTGCGAATAAAAATGTTTTTTTCTGCATTAATATATCATAAATTGCTCATGCAAAAAGGATTCTGTGCATATGTGGATCAGGTGACACGCGTGCATTAATTGACGTCTAGTTCGAGTCGATCTTGTTCTGTTCATTTGTATTTTGAGACTTCATTTTCGCAGTTTACTGCATTTCACGTCCCCCACACACACAACTACCAATTAACAAGGCCCAGTGCAATTCATTAACTGTACTCGATTTGAAAAATGTGCAAATGTGCGTCACTACACTGAAACAAATGCTTTTCAACCGGTGTGTGCAGAGTTAAGAATTACATTCATGTGAAGTATTTTCTTCAAGTAGAGACATATTTGGGAATACAAATGTTATAGTTTGTATTAAAGTATAATGATTTGTGCATGTAGCGATTAAAATGTGCATTTGTGGATCAGGCGAGGCACGTGCATTAATTCACATCTCTTCTGAGTCGATTCTATTTGATTCATTTGAATTTTGAGACTTTCGTTCCGCCCTTTTAGCCTTGCGCAATCCACACACACCCAGCTCGCGCTCCCACTCGCACTTAGACCAGAACAATCAGCACCACTGATGGCACTAGCCCCCAGTCACATGTTCGCGTTCCGCAGTACGGTTCTGAATGTTACATTGTTTCTCCTTTGTTTTCTTTTTGGTTTGGTTTTGGTTTGCCAACTTAACTGGTCTAAGACGCAGAATACTTATAGATTTGCCAACAGACTTTTGAACGGTACCTTGGGTTTTTTTTCGTTCTTTCTGTAATTCCAACGGCACGTTGTCATTTTTCCTTCCTTGGATATATTATTATTATTATTATTATGCAAAGATGTTGACGATGCTGATTAGCCATATCTGCAGTACGAGAGAAATGCACCTTTCATATAGTCCTAAAGCATTGCAAACGCTGTAGCATGTTCATTATCAGAATAAAATACAGTAAACCAAACATATAGATACACTGTAGAATCTAGATACACTGGTTAATAAAAAACAGCCTGTAGTACAATCCGTGCCGTTCAGCCTTAGCTCGGACCAAGCACATATTTGCTCATGTGAAGAAGACGATTTTTCATTGAAGAAGACATGATTTATTTTTGCTTTTTTTGCAAGTGGGTTAATCAAAGCCTGTTTAACATAGGCCTAATAAATAATATCTGTAGGCATTCAAAAAATTCAAATAGGCAACATTGTGGAATATGGAACCATTTGATTCTGAGCATTTTGAAATGATATAGTAGAAAATAATATCTCCAAATAAAGTCCTTAGCCTATAATTCTAGTTACACTCATTAAATATCCGAAATTTCAAAAATAAAATATTAAAGATAAAAATAAATTAATTTTGGAAATAACGTCGGTCATCAGCATCAATCACTCATCTGCAGACACGCCTCAGCAAAAACAGTTTTCGTAATAAGTACCTAATAAAATTTCTATCTTATGCGATTTGCTGAGCGCGGAATAGGCTTATAGCGTATAAAACGCTCGGTTAGTATAGTGTTTTAAGTTAATTTAATAGTTTAATTAAATATAAACGTGCAATTACTAATGGCTTAAATTAGCGACTAATAGCCCTTTTAATAATAATAATAATAATAAAATCCTGAAAGAAGGAATAACTGACCCGGCCGTTGAATTACGAAGAAAGAAAAACCAAGTACCGTCAGAGTTCTTGTTTGGCAAAATTAATATAAGCTATTCTGTGTCTTAAGACAAGCTCATTTAGAACAAGTTCAATAAAACATCTTTATTATAGGCTATTTCTACGGTAGAGGAGAATAGCCAAATCAAAAAGAAACAAAGAAAACACAATGTAAAATTCATAAAACCGTACTCAATGGAATGCTCACATGTGACTGGGGCTAGTGCCATCTAGTGGTCGCTGATGTTCTGTGTCTCAGCTGCTCGTGGATCGCGAGCTGTGTGTTTGTGGATTGGGCAAGGCTAAAAGGGCGGAACGAAAGTCTCAAAATTCAAATGAATCAAAAAGAATCGACTCAGAAGAGACGTGAATGAATGCACACGTGTCGCCTGATTCCACAAATGCATATTTTAATCGCTACATGCACAAATTATGATATTTTAATACAAACTATAACATTTGTATTCACAAATTTGTCTCTACTTGAAGAAAATGCTGCACATGAATGTAATTCTTAACTCTGCAGACACC
The DNA here is from genome assembly GCA_018155175.1 of Sinocyclocheilus anophthalmus. Classification (NCBI taxonomy): domain Eukaryota; kingdom Metazoa; phylum Chordata; class Actinopteri; order Cypriniformes; family Cyprinidae; genus Sinocyclocheilus; species Sinocyclocheilus anophthalmus. The sequence continues at coordinate 58,778 of JADLZN010001751.1, read as the reverse complement.
GGCTGAAAAGCATTTGTTTCAGTGTAGTGACGCACATTTGCACATTTTTCAAATCGAGTACACGTTAATCAATTGCACTGGGCCTTGTTAGTTGGTAGTTGCGTGTGTTAGCGCGGTGAAATGCTGTAAACTGCGAAAATGCAGTCTCAAAATCCAAATGAACCGAACAAGATCGACGCGAACTAGACGTCAATTAATGCACGCGTGTCACCTGATCCACATATGCACGGATTCATTTTTGCATGAGCAATTTATGATATTTTAATGCAGAACAGAACATTTTTATTCGAAAACATGTCTGTATTTGTACAAATCCCTGCACAATCATTTAATCCTGAATTCCAGACTCAAATTGAAAGGTATTTGTTTTTGGTTAGTAAGATACATGTATAAAATTTATGCAGTACATGAATAATTGTGCGTGCGTCTATTAATCATTTTGAGTCTAATATCATCCCATACTAATTCAGCTGTTCCATCAGCGCCACCTAATGTCAGAGAGTGGATTTACAGAGAGTTACATTTACATTCAGGACCATGTGCAGTTTTGTCTGGCCAAAAAACGGACCGAATTTGCATGCCTTGCGGTAAATTTGGTCCAGTTGATGAAAAACAAGCTTATGTGGATTCTACACATTTCAACAATTCGTATACGGTATCTAATTATTTAAGGATCAGATAAAATACAGACAATAATTTATTAATAATTTTGACTTACTGTAATTTTTTTTAAAGGCTGAAATGTGAGGTTGACCATTTTATGAAACTTTTTCAAAGCTTTATATGAACATTTCGTACATTTGTTAGATAAACTGTTGTCAGTGTTGTCATTTAAAATAGCATCCATCGCTATGTTATTGTTTTAGTGTTTATGCAAACAAAATGTAATTTCATTTGTTGTTTGTTGATTTTAAATATAAAACTTGGTGAAATGATTTGTGTGTCAGTACCTTTTGAAAATTTCCAGCACATTTTAACAAAACAGTGATAATACTGATAACCGTGATCATTTTTGTCACCTATAATCATGATAAGAATTTTTCATACAGTTTCATCTCTACAAAGATTAGCTGATAAACTGTTGATTCAAGCCTTTCCTTATTGACATCCATTAAGGACTGCACATGTGCACTGGCTGGTTTAGCCTGAAATATGTGCTTTTTTAAACAATATTTGGGCATAAAATATTTTTGTTGCTGAATTGAAATATGTTATTTAAATGTGAGTGTGGAAAGTAGGGTTTATTTATTTATTTACAAACACGAACCACAAGGATTCCACTTTGAAGACAAAAATGCATGACATGACACCTTAAAGCAGCATCTGTAAAATGAGACTGCCATCTAGTGGTAGATTCTTTACTTAAGGGAAAGTTATGTGTGGCACAACAGTGGACAGAATGAATAAAAAAGGCATCACAAACCCTTGATCCACAAATGCAGATTCAATAATAAAATCAAGACTAATTTGAGTCTTGATCTTCCTTTGGATGAATGTACATATTTAAGGCCCATGTTTGCCAAAGGGAAGATTTGTATACACGGATGTGTCTCTGTACATTCTCTGAGCATTAATGATTTCACTGACACAAGATAAAATACATTTTTGAGATTTCAGTATAGAGCCCAAACTACATGCTGCAAACACTTTTAGCTTTTGTTTGTATAGGACAGTATAAAGGTGATAGGAAGCAACGCATTACAAGTAACATGAGTTACATAATCAGATTACTTTTCAAGTAACTAGTAAAGTAATGCATTACTTTTTAATTTACTTGAAAATATCTGAGTTACTTTTTTAAATAAGGAACGACAGTTACATTGTTTTCCCATGTATCGATTGACAGCTCTCCTGTTCCCATATTGAGAGAAACTGAGTAAGTGCAGAGGCCTTGTGTAAGTGGCACTGTGTAAACATGACGGTTACTGTAGTTCTAGATTAAATGTGAACATGCATTTACTCATCTCACTTGCACAAAAACTCAAAGACTCAGTATTATGCAAACCTGCAATAATTATGTAAAACAACACAAATATCCTTTATGTATTTAATCCCATTTTATTAACCAATGTCAATGACCTTTGATTATCCAATTCAACCATACTAATAAACAAAAATGACTTTAGATAAACATAACTACACATAATATACACACCAGGATGCACTATCGGAAGAAGGCAAGGCAGTGCGATGCTTTGAGCAATGTTCTGCTGGGAAACCTTTGGTCTTGCCATCCATGCCATCCATTGTTGCAGACTATGTACACCCTTTCATGGAAACGGTATTCCCTGCCACAAAGCAAAAATGGTTCAGGAATGGTTCGAGGAGCACAACGAGTTTGAGGTGTTGACTCAGCCTCCAAATTCCCCAGATCTCAATCAAATCGAGCATCTGTGAGATGTGCTGAACAAACAAGTCCGATCCATGGAAGCCCCACCTCGCAACTTACAGGATTTAAAGGATCTGCTGCTAACATCTTGGTGCCAGATACCACAGCACACCTTCAGGGGTCTAGTGGAGTCCATGCCTCGAATCAGGGCTGTTTTGGCAGCAAAAGGGGGGCCAACACAATATTAGGAAGGTGGTCATAATGTTATGCCTGATCGGTGTATATATTGTATATATTTGTATTTTTTTTCTCATTGCTGAAGAGTGTTGAACTTTCTTCTCTTGTGTTCTATTCTTCATGCAATCCAGAATGGCAGCACAGCTGAAAGGTTTGTTTGAGCTGCGCCCTCTACGGTACAGACATGAATTTACATTTCCTTCAGCCTGAGGCTTATTCATGTGAAAGGGCTTTCACATTTGCCAAAATATAACTTTTTTTACATTAAAAGCAAACAAGCAAGCCCAGCCTAGATGAGACCTCTGGAAATGTATTCACAGCTCCTTGGTTGACTTTCACTTTTGTCTACAGGAGGACACATCTTTGGATCAGCCTCCACCAGACGTGTTTGTCTTTTTTTTTTACCAGGTTAGCTGCCCATGCTTGCACTTGTAACTCGGCTACCCACCTCTTACCTCGTCTTTCCTCACTCCATCTACTGTCCGATACTCATGGCTATTTCGAAATTGAACCCGGCTAGGCGGCTACCTCCGTGGACAACCAGTCATATGCCTGCTCCGCCTCTCACATTTCAGGAAAGGAGCAAGGGTACAGTATCACACATATTTCACACATACTTATGGCTTCGGCAGTCCATGTCCTACCTCTGGGCCTTCTGAGAATGAGGGAGTTGTAGGCCTTGTTTAAACAGCCTTTTGGGGAGCCTGGGATGATATAATAATAATAAACTCATAATAATAATATTAATAATACATTTTATTTGGTGTCACCTTTCAAAACACCCAAGGACACCTTACAAAACAGATTTAGAAAAAAAACAGTAATACAAGCCCAACAATTTATCAATAGTACAATCCAGTAATTAAAAACAAGGTGTTAAACTAATAGAAACATTTAGGCCATAAAATCTAAATGGATATAAAGAAATTAAAACAGGTTATTCTAATCTAAACAAGTATGTTTTTAATTGTGATTTAAATAGTCCAGTTGACAGATGTGTAGAGGAAGAGAGTTCCAAAGACGTGGGGCACAGCAGCTGAAGTCTCTGGCCCCCATAGTGCTAAGTCTGAATGTTGGTACAGTAAAAATTGCAGTCTTAGAGGAACGAAGTGTTCGGGGTGGAGTATAGGCAAGAAGTAGATCAGAGAGATATGGAGGGGCTAGGTTATGAAGGGCTTTGAAAGTTAGCAGAAGAATTTTTAGTTGATCCGGTGGGAAACAGGAAGCCAGTGGAGCTGAGAACTGGAGAGCCATCAACTGATATGGTGAAGGGATGAGTTTTGGAGAGTGTAGCCTTTGAACCAATGAGGAGAACCTCACTTTTATTTTAAATGAGTTTGAGAAAGTTCATTGACATCCAGTTGCTGATAGCTTGATGACAGGAAGTGAGGGCAGAGGGAGGAAGACATATCTTCCTTAAGCTTCTGTCTTTCAAGACAGCTCTGCTCCTGGGCGTGTCGTCAGCCAAATGTGTCAGTGATTCTGTTCATCCCTCATGCACTACATTCTCTCTTAGTGGATAAAAGGTATTTCTCAGACCTAACCCAGCCTTTATGCCAAAATACTTACCAGCTTTTACTAGGGTTGGGTATCTTTTTTTTCGATACCGGTGCCAAATTGATACTTTTCAAATGGTTCCGGTGCCTAAACCGTGCCTACCGATACTTATTTAAAAAAAAATTAAAATAATTCCCCAAAAAATGATGGATTTACCATTAGAACAGAAATAGAATAGAGAGTGCAAATGTTAGAGGGTCAAGTTTTTTAATTAAAAAAAACAAACAGATACATTTAGAAGTAGCATTATCATAGAGAGTGCTAGAGTTAGAGGGTCAAATGAAGATGAAAGAGATGTGTTTTCAGTTGTTTCTTGAAAATATTAAGGACTCAGCTGCTTGGATTGAGCTGGGCAGGTCATTCCACCAGTAGGGAACAGTTAATGAAAAAGTCCATGAAGGTTTTATCACAGGTTGAATGCAAAATGTTTAAATACAGGCATTTCAGTCAAATGTATTTTATGCAATATTTCAAACATTTAACCCAGTTGGGAAAATCAACCTATGGCAACAGTTTTAAAGTAGCCCAATTCTGTGGAAAAAAATGTGGACATGGCAACCCTGCATCCAACAAGAGCTACCGGTCACAGGTCAAGAATAAGGAGAGATGACTGACAAGACCATGCTGGAAGATTTGCTGCTCAACAGATCCGGAGCTCATTGACAAACATCTTATAACGTAAGATGCGCTCCCTTTACAAAGAGTGTGCGAGTGATCGTGAAATCGAAAGTGAAAATAAACAGCGCAAACGCTCATTCAATATATTTAAATACACCGCATCCTGAGAACGGCTCCCTGATGCGCAAAAATTATACACAATATTAGAATATTTAAAGGAGTGGACACAAAAATCGCAGGTGCGAAACACGTTGTGGGAGCAGGCGGCAATGGTCATAGATTCAGCGGGAGCGAGATTAAGAAAAAAGCCGAACCCCGGACATTTTGGGCGTTTAAGAAATCCCGGCCGGATGCATTTTTTAGATCCAAAATGAGGACATGTCCCGGGAAAAGAGGACGTATGGTCACACATATTTATGGCTATTCGATGTTATTTTTTTAAAGTACATTAAACCATCTTTTTCTTCTGCCTCATTCTGTACAAGAAGCCTCATCAGATCAAAAAGGAAGCATGTGACTGGGTGTAGTGAGATAAAAAGGTATAATTTTCCTCTTTTGGTGGCAACAGGTTTAGAAATGTGAAATCAAATGAGTTTAGTTGTTGGCATTTTAATTTAAGGCATGTTTTAGCTTAGTTAAACTAAGTCTACTACCTGCTGCTGCAGTCAGAGCAAGTATAATTACTGCATTCACACACTCCTCAAATGCTCTCGTTTCCCGAGTTGTGCTTTTAAGTCGGAATGTGAAAACAACATGGACACTCTCGTTACTACAAAGAGGTTTGGATTTGTTTGTATTAGTGCTATTCCGACTTGAGTTCACGTGCATTTTTTCAGTCGGGAAATTATTTTTCACGTGTGGTGCTGGTGATGATGCTTCTTATGTCCGTTTCGAAGAACCAGAGGACAAATGTTTAAATCGATCGCTCAGGCATGGCATCGAAATGAGGCACCGAAATCTGCGTTCGGATTCGGTTCTAGTACATACCGGTTACATAGGTACCGGTGCCATATTGGTACCAGGTTTCGGTACCCAACCCTAGCTTTTACTTGTGAGGTGCTTGAGCTTTCCGCTTTTCACCCTCCTCCATTCTCCTCTGCGGAAGAACAGAGGCTAAATGCTTTATGTCCGGTTCGTGTCCTGCGGGTTTACATCGACAGGACCGGCTCTCTCAGGAGAAGTGATCAGCTCTTCATTTCTTGGCCCCCCCAAACACAGGGAATTCCATTTCTAAGCAACACCTCTCTCATTGGCTTTTGGAAGCCATCTCTTTGACATATGAATCTAAGGGAGTGTGGCCTCCAGGGGGCCTCAGAGCACATTCCACTAGCGGAATGGCAGCCTCCTGGGCTCTATTTAAAGGGGTTTCCATTGCAGAACATTTGTGCCACTGCAAGCTGGGCCTCACCACATACATTTGTCAGATACTACTGGCTTGATGTTACCCAGACCCCGGTAGCTCATTCTGTTTAAGGTGTGAGTTCTTCATAGCCTTGTGCCCTTAGACCCTCTACAACTTTAAGCCTGGGTTGTCCAGCTCGGCTTATTCATGTCATTAAGCAGGTCATCTGTACCCTCCACTGACACCATATTATATATACTGTATATATGCATATATATATAATATTTATATTAGATAAATATATAATATTGATATAGATATTGATATATATATTGATATCTATGATAGATTATACGCCTCAGCATGAGTGTGTGTCAGTTTTGCATGCATGTTTACTACACATTTCGTTTATGGCTGTATCACTTTTTTCCCTTTGTGGGGGGTCTGATACTTTGTTGAAATGTCAGCACATCCACATGTTCAAGTGGATCTCTCACCTATGTTTTAGAGAACCTGGGGTTCAGTAACTTTTTGTTAACAAGGCAGAGATTAGAAAGACGGACGCAGAGAGGATAAAATACTGTACATGCAGATCCAAACTCACTGTTCACGATGCTTGAAATATAGGAAGAAATTATAAATATTGAATTGGGGGTGAGGGGTTAAATGAATGTCTTGAGAAAAGTTTTGATGGCAATGGCATTTTCTTCTCCTCTTACCTCTGTATACATGTAATATTTATACGCAGCGTGGCTCTGCTTTGTTTACAACAGTAACCAAGGAAGTGCTGTATCGGAAGTGCTGTTCCATAAGCTCCACCTGCTGTCAGAGAGTGAAATTGTGTCTCATTCAGACTTTCTGCTGTTTTTGTTTCATGCAGATGTTTTATGTAGCGTAATTCCAAAAAGATTAAATAGACCATTCTGTTTTTGCTTTAAATCCGGTAAATCTAATTCAAATAAAAAGCAACTGCTCATGCAACATGTGTGTAGCATCTTTCTTTGGATCATGATTGAAACGCAGTGGTTACCTTTAATTTCAAATGCCTACAGATATTTTTAAATAACCAATAAATAAATTTGCTTAAAAAAAAAAGAAAATGTCAGCAACCATTGTCAGAATTGGCCAATTTACTAAAATAAATAAATCTGAAACGGAATCTGAATCGGCCATGGAAAATCATGATAGTTGCATCTCCAATTAAAATACTAAATAAAAGGCCTCAAATTGGAAGTACAATCTGGGCTGCCTTTTTCTATCCATTCTTCAATAGGTAGATCTTGTCTTTCATATCTTGGGCTTAAAAAAGGTTTTCGTAAAATTTGCTTATGTCCCACTGAGAATTTAGGCATGGACCTTTATATTTATTTATTTTAAAAATCATAAATTTTCATATGAATTCATATGAAATCGCCAACTTGTAAATGGTTACATTTTCTCAACAGAGTGGGTTGGCTATTCAAATGCTTCTTCCCATAATTGTAGTCTTTCACTATGTTCATGTATAATAAACACAGCTGTTGAGAGTTTATTTCAATGTATTAACAAATATTTGTCAGTCCATTCTAATTTCTACTGATGGCCCTGTTTTGTGTTTGTTTTGGCTTCGCCAATGACATGATGGCACTGTAAAAGATGAAAATTTTTCTGTCATTTCACAAGTTTGTGTTAAACTACATTAAAAGACTCTAATATGGACTATAATAGAAGAAAAAGACAGAAAATAAAGTTTTAAAGTGTCCCTGTGAAATCTGGGTGAGAGAAATGCTTTAGAGAGAGAACAATGGGGAATGAACAGAATAAAAATGAGAACTCAAGAACCAGCACCACAGTGTAAAATCAAAATTTTTGATATTAAAGTAAATGTGCATTTATGTTTTTATAGTACAAGCAACATCACCTCTGTGCACAGGGTATGCTTTGATAGTGAGTGATTTTTTTATAACCCATAAAATCTGAGTAGCCATTATAATCTCATGATATATGCTCTTTATCTAATGTCCCAGATATGGAACACTTCCTTTGCAGGGCCACAATTAAAGTCTCACATTGACCACATCAGTGGGTCTGGCACACGACAGGAAATGTTTCGAAGTGTTTGCATCCTCCACTTTAGTACCGACTTTCTTCCATTAAGACATCACAGGGATCAAGAAGTCACTGTAATGGGGGGGGGAACGCTTTAAAGCCCTGCACGGAGGACAGCCATGAACCACACAATATACAAACAGATGCCAGGTGACTGAGGAAAGACTGAGTGATAAATGAAAGGGAAGGAGACGCGACCTGCCCAAACACAGAACGCTGCTGGTGTGCCACAGGCTTCGTTTGGGGCCTCTGGAGTGCTGCAGAGAGCAGGATGTTTTGGTTTATTCAGTGCTTAATGTGGGTGTTTCTGACAAGGTGTGCAGTGGCCTCCTCACCACAGAGAAGTAGATTTATGAGAATGATGGCTGATGGCTTAGGGGCAAGAGTAGAGTGCAATCTCTAATATGCTACTGCTATGTAACAAAGTAAAAAAGAATGCTCTTACAGATACATTTATTTACACTAGTGCACATAAAAAATAAATAATCAGTAAACACATATTACAATCAACTAAAAGCCAACGTTTACACTTCGGAATACACAGTGTTAATGTCACAGTTATGGACTTCTTTTGTTGTGTTTTCATTTAGTTTTTGTCATCATGCCCATTTTGAGTTTGACCTAGTTTTCTTTTGTTCCCTTGATTAGTTCATTCAGTTCACCTGTGTCCTGTTAATTTAATCATTAGTCCCTCTCTTGCTTTTGTATAATTGTATAATTACTTCACGTTTCTGTTCAGTCCTTGCTGTTTATTGTTTATATGTGTACACTTATGTGGTTGCCTGTCTTCCTGGATTTCCTGTCTGTTCTTCTGTGGATTATTATTAAAAACTGTGTATTAGTCAACTCATGTATTGTGCACTTAATCTGCCATCAGCGAGTGTGACAGAATAACCGGCCAAACAAGAATTTAAGCAGCGTGTTTCCCTTCGTCTTGTTTTTTCGTTTTTGAAAGTCTTTTATTTTGTTGTTATGGATCACCCCGAATTACTACTCCTCCTGCTTGAGAAGGGGGAACTCACCCTCAAGGACCAGACCAGACTGTTCTTAGAAATCTCCATCCTCACCAGCTACCCGGCGCGTTCTACATCGCGAGAATCAACACAGCGTGCAGAGCGCAGTTGTCCAGAGACGGTCCTCGAGGGGATTTCGCCACCTTCGTGGAGTGGTTGCTGGTGAGAAATGACTTGCCATTCACCATCGGTCTCGCCAGCCCCACTCCGGACCCAGAGCACAGCCAACTGTCACCCCGCTGCGCAGAGCGTTTGCTAGAGCCCACCACGACCGACGAGCCACCGCCAGAGAGGGCGACAGAGCTGAGGATCACCCCAAAGCTGGAGCCTCATGGTTCGCCTGACCAGGTGCGAGAGCTGGCAACAACGCACGTGACGGTGGATGTAACAGTGGATGGCATGGAGGAAAGCCCCGGCCACTGTACCACCGCTGAGGGTGAATTGAGGCAGGATTCAGGGGATTTAACTGAATTTTGTTCAGAAATACCCAGTCTTCCATCATCTGACATCTCTGTCTGACCTGTTACTGCCAAGGAGGCCGTTTTTGAAACTTTTTTTGGTCCTGCCCTGTTTTTTAACTGTCTGTCTGCCCCATCACGACCATGGAGGTCGTACCCGAACTGTTTGTCTGCCCTGATCTGTCTGAACTGTCTGTCTGCCCCATCACGGCCATAGAGGTCGTATCCAAACTGTTTGTCTGCCCTGATCTGTCTGAACTGTCTATCTGCCCTGAACTGTCTGTCTGTCCTGTCACGACCATGGAGGTCGTTCCCCTATCCCTAGCGCTCCCTGTGCTGGAAGTCGCACTTTGGTGTGTGTGTGGGGAGCATACACCATCCCAAAAACCTCTAACTGTCATGCACCTAACTGTCGTCGCCGCCCTGGTCATCTGCCTGCCTCTCTTTCTGCTCTTCGCCATCGCCTCGTCCTCCTCCCAAACCCCCTCCCTACCTCCCCCCTGTTCGTCCTGCTATGGCGCGACAGTTCGTAGTGCCTTCTGGGAGGGGGGTGTACTGTCACAGTTATGGACTTCTATTGATGTGTTTTCATTTTGAGTTTGACCTAGTTTTCCTTAGTTCCCTTGATTAGTTCATTCAGTTCACCTGTGTCCTGTTAATTTAGGCATTTAGTGCCCGTCTCGTTGCTTTTGTATAAGTACTCCCCTTTCTGTTCAGTCCTTGCCGTTATTGTTTGTGTACACGTGTTGTTTGCCTAGGTCTTCCTGGATTTCCTGTCTGTTCTTCTGTGGATTATGATTAAAGATTGTGTATTAGTCACCCGCATGCATTTTCACTTGATCTTCCCATCGCGAGTTGAAGTTCATGCTTGGTAGCGTTTTTTGCGATGCCAGGCCATGCAGTGCATTCTATTGGTGCTTTTCCACTGCATGGTACGGCTCGGCTTGGTTTGTGTTTCCAATGCAGTTTAGTACCGCTTTAGAGTGGGCGGGATGTCGTTATAGTTGCGCCACCTCTACTGCCGTGACCTCCTGAACATAACTTTTTCATTCCGCGTTGTCCCATCAAGTGGCAATCAACGAGAGGAATGTGTGTACTTCCTCAACAGAAGAGCTCACGACACAGGCCATTATTTTGTTTGGGTAAAAATGCCACATCGTTCGCACCTGGTTGCGTTCGATCCTCACTAGCTGTGCTGAGTTAATCTAGCGGGTCTAGTGTCTCGTGTCGCAACTTCAATGACGCAGGTAGTGGCGATTATTTCTGGCATATCAGTGATCAGCAGGGTTTACACATCACATTTTGGAAATGGTATGGCTCGCTTGGAACCTGAAAAAAGTACCAGATACCATACACGTGGAATCCCCCCCCCAAAAGTGAGCCGTGCTGTACCATGCAGTAGAAAAGTGCCATATGTAAGCATAATAACTGTAAAATCATGCAGAGATTTCAAAATTGGAGTAATGTGATCACTTGCTCTCGTCCTGATTAAGATTCTAGCAAAGAATAATAGTTCACCTAAATGTAAATATTCTCAATCTTTACGAAGTCTATTTTTGGAGCTTTTCAACTTCTGGACAATACATGCTTTCACTGTAAGGAAAAGAACAGCAAAAAGATACAAAAAGTACAAAAGAATCCTTATTTCGATTTAATTTACACATTGGGACTCTATATCTTCTATCGGAGGGAAGCAGTTCATAATGTGAATGCAAGAAATGAGTGATCACGAAGAAAACCGTATATCAGAAGTTTTAACTAATATGGTTTAAACCGCATGATTTCAGCGTGATAAACATGATAATCGAAACCAAACAGATGTTTTTATCATGTCCCAGCTGTAATGGCCCAGCTCTATTCTGGTAAAGGGGGCGGGGAGCAGCAGTTCATTTGTATTTAAAGAGACAGGCCCGCACAAAATGGGCATTTTCATAATGATATAATAAATGATCTGTGGAGTATTTTGAGCTGAAATTTCACAGACACATTCTGGGGACACCAGAGACTTATATTACATATTGTAAAAAGGGGCATAATATGTCTCCTTTAAGATATAGATGTTCATCTTGCCCAACACTTTTCAACGCTGTCATACAGGTGCTCAACTATATGCAACATATATTCTTCAGGTGTGGAACATAAAATCAAGTAATTCACAACCAAATCCCTGTCTGCAAACTAATGTACCCTGACTTGATTACACTTTAGTAAAGGGACTAATTCTCATTATTACAGTTTTTCTCAATTGCTTTGGCTCAATTCTTGAATTAAATTTTTTTTCCCGAAACAATAAGTTCAGATCTCTGAACAATTAGCTTCTTGTTCACATCAGATTGGAATTTCTTATTGATTTGAGCAAATTGCAAATGCTTTGGCACATGTGTGCAAAGAGTAAGTACAATTGTCTGCAGTTTGCACAACAACTAATTGTATATGGCTTGTTGATCAAAACTGATGAGCCGATTCTCACTTAATCTGTCAAACTCTTCACAACTTCTCAATCATTTTTCATCATGTAAGCCATCACATTCACAACGATCCATTCAATTATGAAAAATTGGTATACATACATGTATAGTCCATAAATATCTGACATTGACATTGTTTGTAATGTCTGCTAAATTGGCAAATGACCTCTAGTTGCAATACAATTTGAATCAACTATTCAACCATTTAACCAATCAAGTTTGGGAGCATATATATGTAGATTGCCCACAGCACAATCACTAACATTTTTTGAGAATGGAGGACTTCCACAACCCTGAACTGCAGCAACATGCTCGTGGAAGAGCAATTGGAAGACGTGTAAGAATACATGGTGGTGGTGTTAGAGGAAGACATAATAGAGGAAGAGGTGGAAACAGAAGAGTCAGAGTCTCTGATGAGATCAGAGCCACACTTGTGATCCCTTCATACCGTTTTTCTCATTGCTTGGGCACGGTCTTAACATTCTCTAAACTGTAAGTGCAAATGTCACAACTGTTTGCTGGAACTTCAGAACTTTATTGCATGTCTGCAAAATGTAGTTACTCACCCAAAACATTTCATTCATGCTTCAAAACCTAGTTATCGTGTCAGTAATTTGGCCAAGGCCACCAAAATATAAAGTATTTTTGTCATTGTGTGACCCACACTGGTCAAAATGTTTATTTGTTATTTTCACACATGAAAGTCCACCATGAAATTAAGGTTTATGAAAAAAAAAAAATCTGATTTGTTTGAGAAAGTCCTGAGTCCTTATCCCCTTACTGTACATTTCATATTTCTTATGTTACCACAAATACACAAAAATACCAAATAACATCCATGAAGAAAATTATTCTTGGTGGACATCCTGTCGCTCTTGTTGGTCAGGCCAAAGATTTTCATCAACATCACATCTGATGTTTTCCATTGCCATGCACCAGGGAAAAAATCTCCTTGAATGCCGCACCCATCCCCTGCAATGATCAGCTGTGATGTCCTCACATGCAGCATTCATGGCATCCAACAGAGACATCTGATCTTGTGGTCTATGATCATATACTTTCCACCTCCATGCTGAAAAAACTCTTCTATTGGATTTAGGAATGGAGAGTATGGTGGAAGGAACTCCACTGTTATCCTTTCATGTGCAGCAAACCAGTCCCTAACAATGTTGGTTCGGTGGAAGCTGACATTATCCCAGACAACAACATAATTAGGCAAATGTGGTCTAACTAAACCTCTTTCTTGTTCTGGAATCAGGTCTCTGTAAAGTGCGTTTATGAAGGCCAGAAGAAGTTGGGTATTATGGGGCCCAATGTGTGGAATGTGTGCTCACACCATTCTCTGAAATGGCAGCACACATTGTAATATTGGCCCCACGTTGGCCTGGTGTGTCAGTTGTGGCTCGGTGTCCAATGAGATTGCGACCACGTCTCCGGCAGATTGACAGATTGAACCCGGCCTAGTCCACAAAAATAAGAATGTGGGTTGTTTCATGTCCTACTAACTCCATGATTCTCTACGAAGAAACACAGAAACAAAATAAAAGTTCATTTTTATTCTAGAGTTCAGTAAATGTTTTCTCTTCTTATGGGTTTCTAAAACTTCAAGAAATGCAGGCATCTTAGAAGTACAGTAAAACTCACTAAGTGCACACCAATAGTCTACCTGGACATACTGGTACCGCAGCTCCTTCACTCTTTCACTATTCCTCTCAAATGGCACCTTGTAGAGTTGTTTCATAGTCATTTGATGTCTTTTCAAAACTCTGTATGGTGGAAATGCTGACAGAATTTATATTTGCAAAGACATTATTTTCATTTATGATTGCACTTTGGATCTCTCTTAGCCTGATGGAATTGTTGGCTATGACCATGTTGCAAATTTCTTGTTCTTGCTGATGGTTAAATACTGCTGCTCTGCCACCAGCACGAGGTTGTTGTGCGGTTCTATAGAATGTATAAAATGCTTTACATACTGCAAAACAAAAAAATAAATACATATTTATCTGTTTTCCCTACGAAAGGTTTGCACAATTGATGACACTGTGGACCTGTTTACATTAGGCTGTACTCTTTGACCAGCCTCTTCCATTGTAAAACCACGATTTACAGTTTTTCTCAATTGCTTTGGCTCAATTCTTGAATTAATTTTTTTTCCCCGAAACAATAAGTTCAGATCTCTGAACAATTAGCTTATTGTTCACATCAGATTGGAATTTCTTATTGATTTGAGCAAATTGCAAATGCTTTGGCACATGTGTGCAAAGAGTAAGTACAATTGTCTGCAGTTTGCACAACAACAAATTGCATATGGCTTGTTGATCAAAATCAAAACAGTTGTCATCAACTGTGCAAACCTTTCGTAGGGAAAACAGGTAAATATGTATTTATTATTTTTGTTTTACGTAATGAAAGCATTTTTAAACAAACAATATTTTAAGGTATCAAGTCTATTTGTCATTCGACGCAACAGCACAACACCTCACGCGCTGGTGGCAGAGCAGCATTATTAACCATCAACCAAACAAGAAAGTTGTCAACATGGTCATATCCAACAATTCCATCAGAGATCCAAGTGTCAGTACTGTCCAGATTACACTATTTTAGTGGTGCACTTAGTGAGTTTTACTGTCTTCTAAGATGCCTGTATTACTTGAGTTTTAGAAAACCCATAGAAGAGAAACATTTTACTTGAACTCTAAGAATAAAATTACTTTATTTTGGTTCTTCTGTGTTTCGTCGTAGAGAATCCTGGAGTTATAAGGACATGAACCAACCCACATTCCTCTTGTTTTTTTTTTTGTGACGAGGCCGTGTTTCATTCTTCCAAAGGTCCAAGACGGGTCCGCAATCCCATTGGAACCCTGAGCACAACTGAACACCAAACCAACGGGGGGGGCCAATATGACAATGTGTGCTGCCATTTCAGAGAATGTAGTTCACATCAGTAAGACTCACCATTAGACCGCCAGATAACAGCTGGCTAGACAGACAGACAGACAGACAGATAGACATACAGATAGACAGACAGATAGACAGATAGATAGATAGATAGACTGATTGATTGATTGATTGGTGTTCTTCAGTCCATTCATAAAAATAAGTCTGAATCTGTAAATTTTTTATTGTTAATTTATATGTTGTTTTTGAAACACATTTATAATCCATAAAATAACACAGAACAAACTTTCACAAACTGCATTTACTTTACCAGCATAATTCCAAAATAAATTAAGTCCCTAAACTAGTACAGATGACCGGAACAATACATGCCTACAATGGTCCTATACTTCAATTAATCTATGAAGAAATTATTTATTGCTGTTTGATGACACCTGATGTGGAATAAGAACTCCAGTCAGAATTCGGTCATCCTCAAAAACCACTAACTTACAGCATGGGAAATCAATTTACCTATCCTTTCTGCAAACCAAGAAATTAGACGAGAACAATAATTGTTTAGAATTGTTTAGTTACAGATCTTTGATTCACTTTGTAAACAGATGTGATATTTGTGTTGTTTGGTTCTGATATGTTGCAGCAGGCCGTCATAAGACATTGTATTATTGCTAGTCCATCTACTAATTTTTTATTATTTAATATGTAATTATTTTTATTATTATAACTTTTCACAAAAAAACAAATTTCACAGTGTTTTTTTATCCTGACACAAAATGACCAGCTAACATTAATTGACTAATCATATCAGCAGCACAAAGTGTGAATGAGTACTAGTCAGGTAAAACCACTATCATACTAATTAGATTGTAAGAGCAGACTGATGAAGGAGAAGCGTCTTCCTAATACAGTGTTTTCCTCCCCTTGTTAGCAATGGTTACCTCCAAAGAAACACGTGCAGCCATCATCGCTTCACATCAGAATGGTCTCACATGCAAGGAAATTGCTACAAATAATATTGTACCTGAAAGAACCATTTACCGGATCATCAAGAACTTCAAGGAGAGAGGTTTGACTGCAGTGAAGAAGTCTTCAGGACGTCCCAGAGTGTCCAGCAAGCGCCAGGACCGTCTCCTCCTGAGGAGTCAGCTACAGAATCGTGTCACCAGCAGTACAGAGCTTGCTCAGGAATGGCTGCAGGTTGGTGTGAGAGCATCTGTACACACAGTGAGGCCAAGAATTTTGGACAACGTCCTGATGTCAAGAAGGGCAGCAAAGAAGCCACTTCTCTCCAAGAAAAACGTCAAGGACAGACTGAAATTCTGCAGGAAGTACAAGGTAGACGAAGCAGCAACTTGCGCCCTAGCTTTTCTCTGAAGCTAAAAAAAAAGTAGTAGAGTAGGCGAGAAATCCCCAGATGTCCTACTGCTTCAGCCCCGATTCTGAAGTGTGAATCCGATGAACAATTTTCTATCCCAGGAGGCCACGGGAGAGGATAATCGAACAGGGCAGAGAACAGCGATGTACTTGTTTTCAAATGTGAGTATTAGAAACCAAAAACACGGTTCCTTGTGTTAAAATCACATTTGTTGAACTACTGTAGAGTAAACTGTTGAAAGTGTAAAGACGCTACATAGTATAGTATAGTATAGTATATCTGTGATTGTGCTGTAAAAACATGTTTTATTATGTATAGCTAACAGTACTGCTCCAGTAAGCACACATACGTCTCCAAAGAGGATTTACATAAACAATATACATCTTTAAAGACGCCTACAAAATGTCTACTTAACATCTGACAGGAAAATAATTGCAAAATTTTTTAATACATATTGCAGATAAGCACATCTAATAGACATGAAATAGACATCTGACTGAGTGATGTATTTGTGCTATTGCTAGTGTAGAATTCACTGCTTTAGATGAATGTAAGTAATGTAAATAAACAAATATATATAAAGTAACTAAACATGAGTTATGTTTTATTTGTCCATTAGCACTGTTGATAAATTTAATATTGTGTTGGATAAAAAGCGATGTAACACATCAGCAACTTCCCCAACATTTAAATGCAGTATTGAGCAGATAAATCACAGAGGTAACTTGAATCTTGTCTGAATGTTACAGGGACAGATGAGACACGTGTGTTTACCCGGTGGAGAGTGACTGATGAAGGAATGCTGCCATCAAAGGCTTTTAGTGAGTATACTACAGATATAAATAAAAAATCTTTTGAAATTTTAAGTTGTAGTTTTTTATAATTATTGTACTTTCAAACAGGGCTATTATAGCAGTTTTCTGATTCTTGATTTCTGTGCATTTGCTGCAGAGCTTTTGTGGTGGAGCAGGACCTGCAAGGCAAGGTGACGGTGGCATTTGTGGAAGAAAAAAAAAAGGGAAAACCTGAAACAAAAATATAAATAATTTTGTTACTTCCAGTACAGAAATCAGATGACATTATGCTGTTAAAATGACTGCTGTTGTATTATGTTTGTGCATTTTTGTAGGATCTGAAATGTCCTCAGACTGGTGTGAGCATTGAGGATGGAGAGTCCAAAGCAGCATCCTGGAAATCAGAGCCTCCATCACTCCACCTGCCCTTGTTGCCTCATCTGGGTCAGATGTTGCTGTGGCCTCTTCATCCTCAATGAGCCCAGAGCCAGCGAGAGCATCTAGAAAAAGACCAAAAGACATTGAGGATGTGATTTTTGATCAAGTTTATTCTATTGGTTTCTGTTCATACAAAATCAGTCAATGGAGCCTGACTTTCAGAAGCTTCAAAAGCATCAACAAATAATGTCATGAAGCTTCTGAAAGTCAGGCTCCATTGACTGATATTGTATGAACAGAAACCAGCAAAAAAAAAAAAAAAAAAAACACTTACAAAAATCATATTTACATTTTCTGGCATTTGCCGACTTCTTTATCCAAGTGACTTACAGTGCGCTTATTACAGGGACCTCCAATCCCCCTGGAGCAACCTGGAGTCACGAGCCTTGCTCAAGGACACACTGGTGGTGGTGGCTGCGGAGTCAAACCAGCAACCTTCTGCTTACCAGTTCAGTGGTTAGCCCACTACACCACAAAAGTATGAAGCTATAACAAAAATAGCATGTAATTGTAAACATTGAAATTAATTCACAAGAAATTGGAAATCTGGCAAGTGCATTGTGAAACGTTTTAGCCTGTTTTACATGTCTTACAGGTAGAGCGTGTTTCTGAGAGCAGGCCACACGAATGTTTGGAGCAAACACCGCAGCAGTCTCCCACCCCTGCTTCAAGATTGTGTGGTTCAGGGGGGTGTCATCATCATCTTTCTCATCCTCTGTCTCAATGATGTCCCCATTTAGAAGAGCGAAGTTGTGGAACAACCTCAGTCACGCAGCAGGGATATCTTCTCAAAGACCTTTGACAAATGAAGCTCTGCGTGTTTTTCATTCCAGCATGCCACAGGCCCTCTTCTACTAGGCTATTCGTTCACAGGATGCTCTTTTGAAACGAGCCTGCACCGGGTTCGTAAGTCCCTGTATGGGGTATGAGCGATGTTTCCCTCATGCAATTACAGCCTCGATGTGCCTTTCTCATCCGTGATCAGATTCAGTCTGACTGCAGCAATGAGGGACGTGATGGTGGACATGGTGGTCAACTGCAAAATTGGCACAGATGTATTGAGCTGGCAGTAATGGCAGTAGGATGTGGGTTCGCCGCCTGTAAATATGTGATTATTAGAACAATAAGTATGAATAAAGCTTTGTTTCATGTGTTGTTAACTTGTATTTATTTATTTTCATGGTTACTTTTA
>JADLZN010001751.1:0-39828 GCA_018155175.1 Sinocyclocheilus anophthalmus | reverse complement strand
CGGCAAAAGGCTGAAGGGAAAAAGGGGTCTTGTTATGTCTGTACAAAAATGCCCCACAGTGCGGTCGGTCCTCGGGTAATTGTTAAAGCCCCACCACCGCAAGATTGGGAATGCATTTCTTTTATTAGTGTTGCAGGCTTGGTTCCTGCTTTGAGGACTTCTGGACAATGGAGGTGCAGACTGTGCAGACTCCAGAATGGTACAATATGGTTTATACCCCAGGTGTTTGTAAGAGTGACAATCGTGAGTTCAATCCCTGACTCATTATTTTGTGTAGAAAGAATTGAAGGAGAACAGAAGTTGGGTGAAATTCCATTGAGCAAGTGTGATCGAGTTTATCAATATTGCCAGATGAAAAGTATTACATGCTGTCATTATTGTCTTTTGAATGCAGGAGAAGTTAAACTAGAGGAATGTGCTAACAGGGATCCACTTCCCATAACGACCGTGGTTGTTTATGGGTGGAGTAATGAAACTATAAGAGAAAAATGTGATTTCTTCTGTTCTTATGGAGGAGATCGAAGATGCCGTATGTATGTCCCAAATAGAAGGGGAACCAGAGCTTTAAGAGACTGGTTTTGGCTCTGTGGACATTCAGTGTATACTTCTCTCCCAGTGGACTGGAGTGGGAGATGTGCTCTAGTAAGTTTAGAAGAACATTCTATGGTTGTTTGACTTTATCATCAAGAGAATAAGGTGAACCACAGAAAGAAGCGTTCTCTTGCTGATCGAAATAAAGTTCTTACGGTATCAAGAGACAATCCAGTACCGTGGGAACATTGATTATGGACTGGTACTGAAAAGTTTTTTTAATCTATTTTCCCACAGGTTGGTGTGGCCTATCTTCAAATTGAAACAGAATTTATTCGTTATGAGCTACTTCTATTTATGAATACTACGCGAAATACCTTAGAAGTTGTAAAGGAAGAGCTCAGAGGTTTGCGACTGACTGCTCTACAAAATAGATTGTTTTCAGACCAACTGACAGCCTCGAAGGGTGGAGTGTGTGTTATCGTGGGCACTGCATGTTGTACTTATATTCCAGATAATGATGCTGATGGTCATTTGATAGATGAAGGATTAATGAATATGACTAGAATTGCACAAGAGATACAAGCAAGAGATGCAATAAACAATTCAAATGATGTGTTTGGTTGGCTCCCAGGGTGGCAGAAAATGCTAGTGAATGCGTTAATCCCTATTGGAGTGATTTTATTAATCCTTTCATTCATTGTATGTTGTATTATTCCGTTTATTAGACTTTTGATTGATCGTGCCATGAATACTCTTGTTGCTACTCAATATGCTTTTATGAGCAGACCTGTTAGAGGACACATGGGTTGAAATGTATCAAAGAATGATTATATTCCATAATATTATCTATGTATGAGAATGATAAATTTAGGATTAGGGAACTCTGCAGCGAGTGTTTATGTATTCATTGTTTATTTTAAACAAAAGCAGGCAACTGTTAGAAAACACTCTCTGTCTTGTTAAGAGAATGTTCCAGATATGCCTCACCCCTCCTTTTTTTCTCCCTCTCTCTCACTCTTCTATATATACAACGCATTCTCTCTGAATCCCCCCTTCTGTATCCATCTCTCTCTCTTGATATTATGTTTTAAATATGTCTTACTTATATGCGAGGTATGCATGCTTAAATGTATACATTAGCTTCTCTTGGTTCAAATGTCCCAAATAAGGACATGATAGCTAGGAATGAGGTTCGTGATGAAACTCTGAAGACAGTTCAGCATTCTTCGCAAAAGTCTATTCCTAATATGTCCATGTTTTTTTGTACATGTGGCTATTTTATATAAACATGTTCTTGGCCAAAGATCCTACGTGTATGTTATTCATATCCTCATTGGTTAAGAGGGTGAAACTCCCCTCGACATATGCCTATATAATATCTGTATTTCTATGAATAAATTGAAGTATTGAGGATACATTTGACTGTGTGTTTTCTTACTTCCCGGCCGTCTATTTACACTTTAAGTAACTGAGAATTCTTCAAGGTGGCAAAGAGAATTTACAGAGGGACCAAATTGTTATTCTTTATTAACAATTAGTATTACTTTTTGTGTGTGTGTGTGCCACTTTGACTATTGGGAGTTCATTTGTGGTGATGATTATATCAGAAACTGAACGGAATGGTTTGGGCTTGAATTTATCTATTTTCCTTGGCTGGACTACATTGCTTATGCTATGGACAATTTCTAATGAACTGCTTACTCTCCTTTTCTGTGCATTTATTATGTTTTGTCTGATTTTATGAACTTTTGAACCTTGAATATACTGATCTGAAAACAGCCAAAGGTGATTTATTGTGTTCAATGTTACTTTTTATGTTGAAATTTTTTTTTTCCATTTGTAAAATTTAAGGATTTTCCTAACTCACCAATGTCAGGGTATGTGGCTATTTAGTTACACAGGCCTTTGTATGTTTCTTGACTTAGACTGACTTGACTAAGTTTGGTTTGATTAAATGACAGAAACTCTGTCTGGCACCCCAGCATTTTAAAAAGAAAATAATTTTTTCAACCAAGAGCAGGAAACGTTACAGCGTGACAGACACAGTGA
The DNA here is from genome assembly GCA_018155175.1 of Sinocyclocheilus anophthalmus. NCBI lineage: Eukaryota > Metazoa > Chordata > Actinopteri > Cypriniformes > Cyprinidae > Sinocyclocheilus > Sinocyclocheilus anophthalmus. The sequence goes on along the minus strand of JADLZN010001751.1, from coordinate 37,245 downwards.
TGAAGCTGGTATGTGTTTGCAGTACACAAGCCACGGTTAAGACAGCTGACTCCACTGTGATGTGACTAATCTGATTAAACTAATTACAAAACAGTGACTGATTCAGAAGCGCCAGATTGTCATAGCAAAGTCAGAATTATCTGGGTTTCACGAAACGGTCGTCCATAAAATGCATTGCTGTTCTGTTGTAAGTAATCTTAAAGATTCCTACATGCATCTACTTTCGGAAGGCCAAATAAAGTGCTTTTGCTTTCACCTAGAAACACACAGCGTCTTCCTGACATGGCTGCATTAACACTACTGTTGTTCCTGAAACCACGCCTTATTTCTTTGTGTGCACATTTGGGTGGCTTTATGCTAATATTTCCACATAGTGAGTTAGATATGTGGGGGTGTGTTAGAACGAGGCATTTTAGGAGGGTGTGGACGAGTCTTAACTTTTAAATAGATTATCTCTTTGGGTTTGTGACTTTAGTCTTGGCAACTTCAGGGATCTTATCTATGCAAAAAATCAGCTTGTAACACTCCAAAGAGAAAAGAAAACATTAAATCGCATCATATAAAAAAGCATATGGGGCCTTTAAAGCGTATGGGGCTGTCACGTGATGAACGAGTGACTCGAAAACCGCAGTACTTGAGAGATGAACTAATCAATTCTCTTTCGCGGTTCTGCAACTGCATTGGTATAAGTTTATGGGGTCTGTCACATGTGATAACGACACGACTCGGAAACACCCGAAGACTTGTCATATAAGAAGGATGAGGTGAGCAATCATAGACTGAAGACGTCCCCATGTTTATGGGTAAACAATGAATTGATCTTTTCTGTTTCTTATTGCAGTTTTTTTTTTTGTTTATAGTGTGATCAACCTTTGCGTAAGTAGTAGATGTATTAGGGAAATAACACGTAACATTTTAATTATATTTAGCTAAAATTAACGAAATGACTCGAAAAAAGATTCGTTCATTTTGCTGAACGAGACTCAAAGGTCCGAGTCGGTAAAATGATCCGAACTTCCCATCATTAATTCACAGTTGAGTCGCCTTCGATTATGAACGCGATACTGTTCTTCAATACCTTTTCATACGGACTACATTATCAGAGACTTTTTATTATTTGAATTGGTTTGTTTAATAGTAAACATGTCAATCTTTGTATAGATTTATTTCTTTGGGCAAGTAGCCGATTCTTGTGACGCGTCAGTTCACGGAGACTGGGACGGCAGAAAACGCATCCTGTTTATTTTCTCTATTTTACAAAGCATAACGTGTTATTGTGAGTGTACTGTCTACACAAATAAAAGCGAATGATGTAGCCTGTTATGAGTCTTATCTGTATGACCAAAAATAACAGAGTATTTTAAGCTCTTTCCGCAGGAAAAAAATGCGAGAGATCACGCGCGGGTGCCTCCATGTCATAAGCCTTCTAATATTTTAGCTTCCACACTCCGCATAAACACTTGGTGTGAAATTCTTGTTCACTGAATGTCTAGGCTTATGCAAAAAAATCTTTGGGAATTGACTGATCTGCGTAATTTCATTCAGTGAAAAATAATTAAATTGTGATGAGTCAAATAATCATGTAACTTAATCAAATCGAGTGGGCAAGTTTTCTTTATATTTATTTTATTATTCATATAAAAAATAAATAACCTATTTTGTTCATAATTACTAGGCTATTATTAGTAATTTCCCAGCTCCCCCTGTCAAAGATCTAGCGCTCCCTCAGCACCTGCATTCAAAATTCTCTGGCGCCACCCCTGCCCACCATAGTCTTGGCTATTACTTTATAAACTACTCTAGCTTATTTTTGCAGTTGTGGTCTGGTTATTCTAGCATTAAACTTTTGTGAAACAGAATCCAAAAAAATACAAATAAAATATTTGTTCGACCAAAGCCGACTGAACTAGGGTGAGGTTTGTCAAATGAAGGAAAAATACGCGCATTAATTTGAATACACGCTTGGTTCGTAGTGTGGTCATCAAGTTGCTCTTATTGGTGGGTACCGCGTTACATCACACTGGCTTCCTTCATTGGAGACTTAAAGTGCTTCTTACAGCTGGAGGAGCGCGTGCAGAGCGCTGGACTGCTACTGTCCCATCATTACCGCCCGTCTCTCGCTTTCTGTTTTATCCACACCGTCTCGTCCAAGTGGGAGATTTTATTTCGTATTATACTATCTATCATCTTACAAACCACATGACCTGCAGTCATTTGTGCGGTAAGTGACCGCTTGTCCTGTACGACAGTGAATGATAAATTTATCGGTGAGGGAGTTGCAATGTAGGCTACTGACGTTCACTTGTCTTTTATTGTTGAGCACTGTCATTTGAAAACGCACCGTCTTCCATCGCTTCATAGATTTCCGCCTTGCGTTATTTATGTTTCTTTTAGACTTTTACATGATTGTCGTTTTCTTTATTTATATGATTTCGATCGAGCTAGATGCTGATATATATGAGATTTGAAACGTAACATAATTATCAAGCAGTTCACATATAATATTAGTTGAATTCACCTCTTCAATTATGAGTATTTTTAAGTAAAAAAAATGCCAGGGTGAAACATCTGTACTGGTTATTAAAATAAGGTGATTCTTAAAAGCAAAACCTTAGTGTGGCATAGTAGTTTTTTTTTTTAGATAGCTTATTAATATTTGCAAATCTTTTGTCCACAAAATCAAATTTGTATTGGTGTGACCAAAAGTCCAGTGGTCCAACCAGCATGCAGAAAAAAAAATACAAAAGCAAATGATATCACAGATTCATAAATTATTAATGTTATTTGTAAGTAAGTAAGTAAGCGAGTAAATAAATAAATAAATTCTAGATTCTCACTCGCACATATTCAATGCCTAATATTACTTTTAATGGCTGGTCACATCACATGGCAATTTTCATTTAGTGTAGTCATTTATTAAAAAATATGAAAAATATGAATACAAAGAGAACGTTTGTAAGAGCTTGGCAATGAGTTTTCAACTAGATTATTATTTTTTTTTATAAAGTGAAGTCTTAGTTTGCAGTGTTGCACTTTTCTTTGATATTTTTAAAGACATTTACAAACATTAAAAAAATGATATCACAAGCACACGCTTTCAAGCTTGTGTTATTGAGGATCTTTACAGGTAAATGTGTCCAAAGTGAACTAACTTTTTTTTTTTTTACCCCATTTTTTGGGTAAACAAAACACAAAAACAGAAAAAACAATACATGAAAAAAAGATGAAGGTAAAATATGTACTGCTAACTCCTAATCATTAGTAAAATAATGTTCATAATTTAAATTTATGACAATTTCAATCAATTAAATAATTTTGAATGATTGATTGTTGAATGTCTGCATTCAAATCTCTCCCTTTGCTTCAGAACAATAATAATGATATAGGACTAAACTACTATTTAATAGTAATAATATTAAATATAATAAACTGTATATTTTTTTGTAAATATTTGTTTATATAAGACCTAACTACTATTTAATAGTAGTAATATTAAATATAATAAACTGTAGTATTTTTTTTTTGTAAATATTTGTTTTAGATTTTATCATACTTGGTCATATTATTAGAAAAATACATTTAGTAAGATTATGGTATTTAAGATTCCAATTCAAAAGATTTGAGATTATTTCATGTTTTTCTCACTTGTTCTGGTTTTCTGAAACTGTAGGTGACTGTGATAGAGGTGTGAAAGTTCAGGTTTGTGGGAAATGGGTCAGTAGAAGCACCAGAAATGCCAGACCATGATACAGAGTTCCATCTAAATCGACAGACCAAAAGAAGACGAGTAGACATTGGAGTGAAGAGAATCGTTATCTCATCTGCCTCATCAACACAAACAGCTTCTGCTGTCATCACTGTCGCGTGCAGCCAAATCTACTGTCATTATTGATGCCATGAACTCCCATCACAGTAAGAAACAGGATGTGCTTGAGTGCCAAGAGGCTCAGCTCGGTGAGGCCAAATCAAACGTTCTCCGTAAACTGCTCAAAAGTGGCAGCTCATATGAGGATAACATAATACACTTTTCTAGTGCCACTATCATCACAAAGCTACTAAAGAGCAATAAGGCAACGAGAGGAACAGGAAGCAGGGAGTCTGTGATCCCCAGGAATGCAGAACCTGAACCACTACAGAAGGACACTTGCAGCAACTCATCCCAGGAGAGCGCTGAAGCGTATCTCTCACCACTTGTAAAAATCTCACTGAACCATTTGGACTCTGAGCGGCTAAATGAAGAGTACCTTCAGGCCAAGCGTGCTCGTGTCGAGAACATCATTCGTGGAATGAACCACTTACCAAATGTGATGGCAACCTCGGTTGAAAAGGATTGTGAGAGGGAGTTAGAGGGAGAAACCGAGATTACTGTGCAGTCCTTCAGCCCACGAGAAAGCAATCGTGAGAACAAGAGGAAACAAAAATTACCTCAGCAGCAGCAGCATAGCTTCCAGCAGCTGGTTTCCACACATAAAGAGCAGAAGGTTGAAGAACGCAGGCAGTTGAAACTACAGCTGGAAGACATGCAGAAACAGCTGAGACAGCTTCAAGAAAAGTTCTTCCAGATCTATGACAGCACAGATTCTGAAGCAGATGGAGGGAATCTCTCAGAAGACAGTGTAGGATCTGATGGGATGTTAGGTGATGATGGCATGAATGAACATCTCATTCAAAATTCTGTGGCTGATCGATCTGATAATGAGATGGCAGACTTGGGTCCGGGATGCTTTCTGGATGAGGCGAAGGCCCTTCTCCGTGAACAAGCATTGCTGGATGGGAAGATGGCCAAACATGAAGGGTCTTTGAGGAGCAAAGGTTTGATGTCTCTGCATGAAGTAGGCAAGCATCTGGCAGAAACCCTTAAGCAGGAGCTAAACTCCACAATGTCTCAAGTGGTAGACACGGTGGTGAATGTTTTTTCGAAACCTCCCCGGCCATTGTTACAAGTATTCCCATCACTCGAGGACCACTTTGTTTTTAACAGGAACAACCCAGACTTCCACACTGTTAATCAGAGACTGCAGTGCTTTGGTAATGTTATCTTTCCCAGCCCACTTGACTCATTTGTTGGGGTCCCTCTTCCTTGTGCCAATGATCAGATGGAGGCACTACCATTGGTGGTACGAAAGTCTGCATCCGAACACCACCAGTCCTCAGATCCTGGAGCTCAGATTGGCCACCCTCATCCCTCCTTACACCCTTCTTCTCTTTCTGAAAACACAGGCTTCATCTCCCCATCATTCCGTCACCCATTTTCACTTCCTCTTGCGGGTTACTCATTTCAGAGCACACTTGGTGCCTCATCAACAGGATACTCTAGTAAAGACTCTCCTGGCTCAATGGATCTGTCAAGGGAGACCACGAGCTTACGAACAAAAATGGCTTCTAGCCAGCATCTGATCCGTTCTTGCTCACCAGTTCTCCCAGGAAGCACTGCTGACGGGCTGTCACTCATCAGATCTGAATGTGGGGACCTCCAAGACATGTCAGACATCTCTCCATACTCAGGCAGTACAATATCCTTTTCATAGTAGTGAAAGCTTTTTTTTTTGGTGCTTAAGATTTTACAAATCACTTTTTCTCATGCTTCTCTCATTTAAATGTTTCACCATAGTTATATTTGTTTCCCCCTTCTAGTTCACCCCAGAATTTCAGTTTCCCATCATTTCTAGGTCTTGACGTCAGCATAAAATCATAATTCATTCATTTTTCATTCAATTATTTATAAAGCACAAGTAAACACAACAAAAGTTGACGACTGTGCTGAAAAAAATTATAATAATAAATAAAATGATTTAAAATGTTGTTAAAAATGGTGAATGGATTGATTACTTTAATGTAAGGGTGAAAAGATAAGGCTTTAATTTTAAACTTGTATAGGGAGGATGTAGATTTCACAGATAATATTATGCTAAGAGGAGTTCTGAAAAGGTACCCATGCACCAGCAACCAGTAACTCTGCTAATATCAGTTGTACAGAGTTAAAAGTTAGTTCTTGCAGTCGCAAGGTTTTTAACTAAAGAGTGGTCTTTGTTAAACTGGCTACATAATTATTATTTTCTTGATAGCTGTGGAGTCTTTCAACCAATCAGAATCAAGCATTCAACCATTTTTCTTTTTTTATATCTCATTATTTGTTAAAAACAGAGGCCTAAAGCTTGTACAAAATAATTTTGCATGCTCAAACGGTGACCTTTAAACATAGCGGACTACGTGGTGGATTAGGTGGACTGGGTCTATGGTTATATTAAGTTCTTAGTCAGATAAACCTGAACAATTTGGATTCACTTGCTGTTGGCATTTTAAGGAGATACAGTGTTTCCCCTAGGTTTACGGCTTTGACTAAAACGGCAAACTGGGGGGGGGGTAGATTCGTTTTTTTTTTTTTTTTTTTTTTTCTGTACTCCCGTTTTAATGGTTAAATTACATTTTATTAATCAAAACGCATGTCTAATTAATTAAAATAATTAAACTTAAACAATTTAACATCAATTTACTAAAAGTTTAACACAAATTACATGTTTAGGACCCTATGAAATGTTTTATTTTTCCAACCTTGTTTTATTGTAACCAAATTCTGTTTTATCAGGTCTAATTATTTGAAAGCATAAAAACAAATTTCATTTATCCTTACAATAGCCTTATAATTTTTTCCCTCAGAAATTCTGTGTTGTATATTTACATTTTGTTTTAAGGCATAAAAAATTCATTTAATCTATCTTTTAAGTAATGAAAATAAAGGTCATTTAATATTACAATTAAAATATTGAAGAAATATTGTATGATTATTTCTTTAAAATAAGGTTTTAATAATTTTAGTAATAGTATTAGCAGTCTGTTACGTACATTCTACTGAACAATAGTCATCTGGGAGTAACAGCCAATGCCCTCAAAGTAACCGACCTTTTCTTTTAGACGGGTTGGCCAGTGAATACCTTACATTTCTGTGTGATGATGACTGATGAGATTTTACCTGAAATTAAACGTCAAATGCTCATGAAGTGACATCTTCAGAGCAGTTCTGAGATGTTGTTCCTGTATTTGGTCCTCATTAGTGAGAGGCCGAGTTATATCAACCGAGCGTCACAGCGTTTAAAGTAGGATTACTACACGAAAACCGCACGTCTGCGCCATTCATTAACACAGAGAAACGCAGAATTCATATTTAAATATGAATCGTTTTTGCTGCTTAATATTTACAAATACTAGTGGGAGTGGGCTTACTTGTGTGTGCGTGTGTGTGCGCATCGGGCTGAACTCCGCTGTGCGTGATGCAGAGAGCTTGACCATAACGTAGAGACCGAAATGACTTGCCGTCGTGTAAATAAGATAAAAAACATTAGGCTATTTAGTTTGCTTAATGAAAGAACAAGGTATAGACATATTCTATAGGAAAGGTAACTTTAAATGACTTCTGTTGTGATCTGGCCCTATAGAGAAAATATAATTAAAATTAACTTGACCTTCAAGGGGGGCCGTTGGGGGTGCCTTGGGGGGGGGGTTGGTGTCGGGCCGCCCCCCTAAAGAATGACAGGGGAAACACTGAGATATGCTCCCCGTCTGTCCTATTTTATATTGGCAGTGGTTGAGTTTTTTTGTAAGGTTTTGCGTGGATGTCAGAGCTCAGAGAGGCCTTAAAGGAGGCAGCACAGTCCTCTTTGTCTGGAAAATTTGCCCAATCAGCCATTTTGTTGTCTGGCAGAGGTCAATGCAGGACAATAGCAGGCGTGTCACACACAGTGAACTTCCAATGTGCTTATCTTAAATAGATTATTGATGAATGCTGAAAGTATGGAGGAAAATGTGCTGCGTTGTCAGAAAGATCAGACAGTTAGCCAAACTGTTTGTTTCCCCTTCAAAGGTCTGACATAGCAGACCTTGGTAGATTTATCATTTACTTAATAACATCAGCTACGCTATGTAGTTTTGTTTGTTTATTTGTTTATAATTTCATTACAGAATACACAAAAATGTTCCCAACTATGTTTTTTTTGTGTTTTTTTGCCTTATCCTGAGTCCTTTTTTTAAGAATGTTGGTCCAACATTCCACCTGTGGAAAACATTTCTAGCTTGCCATACCCAAAAGAGCTTCCCAAAGCCTTTACCGCTATATTTGTGTTCCATCCTTGCTAAAAAATGAAGGTTACAAACACATTTGAAGGTGATATGCAAATACTATCTTTATCTCTTTGACATCTGGAGGTTTGGGATCAGGGCATAGGGAAAGACGTTGCCCGCTTTGCCTGTAAAATGAGTTTCTGATGTAAAATATGTTGGTGTGGTGTTTTTCATGTTTTATTGAACGTGACGAGCCGACACCTTGAGTGATGAGATGATAATGTCAAGCAAATCTTAGCATTGGGCTTATTTTCCTTTACTGCTAGTGTTAAATCCAGGAGGGATTGTCCCCAAATCACCTGAAGAAGGCCAAACTGATGTTCTTCTACACCAGGTACCCAAGCTCTAGCATGCTCAAGATGTACTTCTGTGATGTGAAGGTGAGTGCAGACTGATAGAGATTATTTTAAGACCTAACTAATCATTATTTAACACTCTTTGTTTAACGTTCTTTTAGTTTAACAGGTGCATCACATCTCAGCTGATAAAGTGGTTCAGTAACTTTAGAGAGTTCTACTACATCCAGATGGAGAAGTTTGCCAGGCAGGCTATAAATGACGGTGTGGCAGCAGTAGATGATATCATTGTGAGCCATGAATCAGAGCTCTACAAAGTGCTCAACATGCACTACAATAAGGCAAATGATTTTGAGGTATGTGCTCACTTACACACACACACACACACCACACAGAGACAACTGTTGGTAAAATGACTTCCTGGAGAGTATAACCATTGTGGCTCTGTAGCGTTTTCAAAACACTGCTTTAAAATGCATTGTTTGTTTGAGTGGCCATTTTCACACTCTTCTGCACATTTGCTGCAGTTTGTGTTGTAGTTCATTTATAATACTGTAATGCAACACTATGCTGTATGTTAAATGATGGTATTGTATCACAATGCGTATTGTATAATGAAATGGTCAATATGGTTTAAGTTTTTATAAAAAAACTATATAAAACACTATGTATCTGTTTTCACACAGCTCACACATGAAGACAATATTTAAGAATATATGGACACAACCCTTCAACTGGGTAACTAACAGATGTTCATCTAATAAAGGCAAAATAATTATAACTTAACAAAAGTCTTCATAAGAAATTATTCAATACAAAAAGGAGCCAAACATGTAACCTGAGCTCTTGGACTCATAGTGAAAACATAAATTAGCTTATTAAAACAACAATGGAAAGTTTCCGCGGTCTTCACTTTAAAGAGGGTGGTAGAAGACGTCATTTTGCAGCAGAAGAGTGGGACAGAAGTGCTGCGGAAGGGTTTGTTTGAGTGTGTTTATAGGGGAAGGTGACCTGCCACTGCTGAGTGTTTCTGTGGCACAAATGTGCTAGAGTCGTGTGATAGAAATCTACCCTCTCCTTCTCACTGCAACAGAATCTCTCCATCTCTCATGCATTTGTTTGCCTCCACGGCCCTTGAGACTTAATCTACGCTCTGGGGAAAATTTCTCAAAAGTCTCTCGAGCAAACTCTCAGTTATGAGTCAAGTATCAACTTTGTCTCGGATGTTTCACTTAAAATGAAGGTGCATAGCATTACTTAATTTAGTAATTCGATAATTTGGTCTTTGGCGAATTTGACAGGAAAGTCGTTTCCAAAGATACCAAATATGAAGCTAGAGTAGACACATGAAATATGTCATATAAATGATACAAGAGATTAAATGATATCGGTGATCTATTTTTCTTAACTGTGGCTGCTCTTTCCTAATTTGACTGAATCGAAGAAATGGGCATTCTTTTACACACACATACAGAGACACAAGACATTCTGGGAACTGCAGCAACATTGTTATTTACATAAATAAATGAGGAATTTGCAAATAGTTCAGAGATGAGTGTACAAATCTACTGTTAGCTCTGTCACATGCTTCATCTGTGTGAAGACATGGAAGCGAACATGTTTTGCATGTTAAGGATTTTTTCAGTAGGTGTCTAAGAGATGTAATGGCAGATTAAAACTTTGCTTAGGAAAAGTGTGCCAAGCCATGCAAATTTCACACACAAATCAACCACCTTGAAACATGTGTAAGTGTGTGTTTTTGAGTCCACTGAAATGAGAAATTGTGCTACTTGTGAACTTGTGTCCCATACCAATGTAAAAAAAAAAAGGCAATTAAAATCAATTCCAGGTTGCAAATATTGTCCCTAAATGGAAAAGTAAAATTCTGACCCTGCTTGGTTCCTTGAATGAAGGAATTAGATGCTGCTTTGCATGCCATAGAGTGCTGCAGCTGTTTCGTCAAAACCCAGTAGACTAATTCACTGATAGTTCCCTCAAGATTGTCTCAAGGGTTTTTATAATGGGTTCAATTAAGTAAATGAAGGTATGTTGTAAACATAACTTGACCGTGTTTTGAATTTTTATTTATTTTTTGGTCTATAATGGGAATTACACACACTCATACTGAAAATGTGAATTTTGAAGCAGTTATGTTTATTTAAAAAAAATTTTTGTACATCACTACATAAGAACATCAGTTTATGTTCTAGAACAGAATGTCAAAGTATCAACAAGTTATGTTAACCACTAACCTTATTTTACTCATGAATTGGAAAACTCCATTATAAAAACCCACAGGAAAATCTTGAGGGCACCAGTTGCGAATTAGTCTTCTGGGTTTGGACATCACGGCTGCAGCACTCTGTAGGAACTCCACCCAGGAGTGATGACTTATAAAGCCTGAATGCAATCAAGCCAGGTGCCTAAACAAACTTATATGAATCAATACAAATGCAAAAAAAAAGGTCCCCCCCTTAATACCAGCTTTGAAATGGTGTAGGAAATTATTCCAATGAAACAAAGTGGGCTTTTCACAAATTGGAGCACATAACCTGACGTGCAAATTATCCATTTTGGACACAAGTTGATGCTATGCATTCTATAGTGTCGTGAAAATTTTAACTTTGACTCTGCATATTACAGCAGACTGAGATAAGTGAACATATTTTAACATCCAAAAAAATAAAAAGACACGTCACATGTACTGCAATTATTGTTTTACAGCTGTGTTGCAATGCCCCAAAGTTTTTTTTTTTTTTTTTTTTTTTTTCAAAAATAAAGCTCACAACTAACCTTCGAAAATTAAACCTAATTGTATGCAACATATAATTTCTTACTTTTGGCTTTGGGGTGAAATATGACCTGTGCAAAGTGAATTGTTCTTTGGTTTTGTGAGGTTCAGCTAGATTGTGTCTGTCAGGGTCAGAATACGACCATAAGGATAAAAGAAATTAGCCTGATAGTTGGGTCTGAAAGTGATATTAAGGTTTTGTCATATGTCCGATGTGGAAAAACATTCAGTAGCTCTAGCAGTTATTGGAGGGTTTGAGTCAAGTATGCTGACTGTCCTTTTTCAGTGTATTTATGTTCCATTTTCAGTGAGAAATTGTGCTGAATTCAGGATTCAGATTTCTAAAGTGATATCAGTGTGTTCTTTTAATTGTTCTACACTTTTACCTGAGGGTGAAACACAGTTTTTGGATATCCACACCTCCGACCTTGAGCAGTCAAGGTCTCAGTGGTGCAGTGAAAAACAACACGCTACAGTTTCAGATGTATGATTGAGTTTAGTCTTGTCCAAAGATCCCCTAGGGTCTTAATTTTTCTCAGTCAGTGTTAGAGATATACTGTATGAGGGCCGTAAACACATTTAATAGAGGACTGATAATGATCTTATGACTCTGTTTCAATGTATTAATGTTTTTTTTTTTTTTACTTCTCTTTCTACTTTTCTCATGTTCTCCAACTATTCTATCTTTGAGAACACTGTCAATTCACAACTACTTGCCATGTTTCTCTCTTTCTTTCTGATCCAATTGCTGATAATGTTGTTCATGTTCTTCAGTGTAACTTAAATGACCATTTTGGACAAAAGCTCTTTTTGAGATCAACATCACTCCAAAAGCAAAAATGCTCAATACTTTTGTGTGATGGAGTGTATATTTATGTGTGATTGGACTGCCACAGCCGGGCGACATAGTCAGAATAGTGGTAAACATTTTTTTTTCTTTTTTTGTTCAAAAAGCGGATTATGCATACAGTGCATAGTTATTTATCATTACTAACACTAAACAGTGACGACATTTCAAATTTGTTAGTAAGAAATGTATATACACTACCAAAAAAAACTTTCTGGTGATCTCATTTCAGAGGTGTCTGCCACAGATTCATATTATGCATCTGTTTAAATGCAAAATAATTTATTATAAGATCATATGATATATATTAAATTAGTATAGTTACATTATACTATTACATAGATATTTTTAAACCTGCACCTAAACCTAATCACTTCCCAGCAATATAAATAACATAACAGGCAGACATTTTTTTTAAATGTGAGTAGTGCTACTATTTAAATGTGTAATATGGGACAATTTTATCACACACTCCCTGATAAACATGGCATCATGGCACTGTGTGAAAGTGAAACGCAAGGCTCGACTCAAGGCCAGAGTTCAATGTGTTTACTTAACCTGCATCAAGGCTGCTCAGTTGAAGCCTTGCTTTCAGAGAGGCCATCTGTGAGCCCTCGAATCAACTAGACAAACAGAAAGACAGTGTAACTGAACATTGCATTATACCGTTGCAATTCCCAGCTGACATGGGAAGTGTTCTGGACTACATTCCCATGTTGGCTGGTTATGGATTAAACAGAGCAGAGCAAAGCAGTTTTTGTGTGTGTGTGCGTGTTTATGTGGTTTATGAGGACACAAATTTGTATAATAACATGGGTATGACATAGGTATTACAATGAGAACGGGATTTATGAGGACATTTTCAGTGTCCACGTAATTCAAAAGGCTTATAAATAATTCAGAATGAGTTTTTTTGAAAATCTAAAAATTCAGAAAGTTTCCTGCGATGGGTAGGGTTGGTGTAGGGCAATAGAAAATACGGTTTGTACAGTAAAAAAACCATTACACCTATGGAGAGTCCCCATAAAACCATTAAAAACAACCAAATACTGTGCTGTGTGTGTGTGTGTGTGTGTGCGCAGTTCATGGATTCTTCAAGTATATCGCTATCTCTATCTCTCATGGTCAATGTGTGTTTGGTGAGCGCAGATCAAATAAAAATATGTTCCCAGAAGAAGACTGTCCTCTGTACTTTTAAACAAGGTCAACTCCAGAGATTTGTCAACTGTTCTTAAAGGAACAGTTCACCCAAAAATGAAAATTCTGACATTATTGGCCCACACTCTGACATTCCAAACTTGTATGCTGTTTTTTCCCTGCGGAATGTAAAAGAGGAAGTTTTGAAGAAGCTATAATGCAATGTTGAAAATCTGTCTCACTGGTTGGTTTTGAGCGTTCAGAAAGCTGCTGGGTATTTATTTATTTATTTATTTTTGACATGATTAAAATAATAATGTACCTGCTATTTGACTCAACATATTTTAAAGCAAAATACCGGGGCCATATATTGACCTATATGAATAAAATTATGCTGTGTGTAAAATGGCAACACTTGCACTGAAGACCGACCCAAAAGCATATTTAACTTACAGCTTCACTATTAGCAGCATGCATTGGTTGGTTAAGGAGTACGAACCTTACAGGTACAATCAGTTCACACTCCCAAGGCATGCAATTCTGTGGCATATCTAAGAGAAATATACATCACTACACGGAAGCCAAAAGTTCCCATATAGGCTCTGCTTTACCAACACAGACCGCATAACCAATTACTTTCATTGCAGCAACCTTAAGTAAACTTAAGAGGCGAATACCATCAAGATGGGCGCGCGCCGCTTCACATACACTTCTCTCTTCCGACAGAAAGGTGTTTTCGTGTTTTCTTGTGAGTCGCAGTGTTTTTGTACGTATTTGTCGCGTCTATCTGTCTTTAAGCGTGCATACAGTCGTGAGTTTCTGCTCGATGCTGGTAGAACCACATTTTTAGAGCTAAACTCCGCGCACGCCAAAGAGCTGCGGGACCTCGGTCTGCTCCGGAGGCCCACACCACCACCGACCCCCACTGCTGCATCTCACCCACAGCGGAGGCGCCACAAGCAGCATGAGAGGAAGCAGAAGAGGGGTAAGCGCGGAGGTATCCGGGCTAGGCTAATGGCTAACCCCAAAGCCAGCTATCAACAACATCGTACTGGCCTAACATGCTCTTTGGACAATAACTGGATAAATACGACTAGTACGAATAAATAAGAGAGACTGACTAACTTTGCTAATTATAAAATAATTTCATGTTTCCCTTTTACCCCCCCCCCCATTCCCCCCCCCATTTAAATGGACTGTGTTTTTGTGTTCACGGAAACATGGCTCAACAACAGCTTTCCGGACTGCGCTATTCATCTCGATCTGCTGACATGCTATCGAGCGGACAGAGTTCTCGTTGAGGGAGGTAAGACCCGCGGCGGCGGGCTTTGTGTTACATCAATGATGCGTGGTGCCGAGATGCTGTTGTGGTCTGCAAACACTGCACACCCCTGGTGGAGTTTATGATTATTAAATGCCGGCCATTCTATCTACCGAGGGAATAAACAGCAATACTGCTCATTGCTGTATACATCCCTCCCATCTCCAACAACAGCAACAGGAGCGAGGAACTAAATAAACTGTACCAGCACATCAGTGAGCAGCAAACAGCCCACCCTGATGCTTTTCTCATCTTGGCTGTGGATTTCAACCACGCAGACTTAAAGGGTGTGTTCCCAAAAATACACCAACACATAGACTTTCCAGCACGGGGAAACAACACTCTGGACTTTTACACCACACAGAGAGGAGCTTACTAAGCCCTCCCCCACCTCTGTGCCTCAGACCACATCATTGTCATGCTAATGCCTGCATACAGACTGCTCTTTAAAGTCACCAAACCAGTTCACAAACAGATGCAAGTGTGGCCGGAAGGGTTGTCAGAGGCTCTTCAAGACTGTTTTAACACCACTGAATATGTTTAAGCAGGCTGCAACATACAATAACACCAAAGACCTCCAAGAGTACTCAGAGACTGTCAATGCCAACATCACCAAGTGTATTGATGATGTAACAGTCACAAAGACCATCACTGTCCGGGCCAACCAGAAACCGTGGATGACAGGGGAGGTCTACAGACTCCTGAAGACGCGGAACGCTGCCTTCAGAGCTGGAGATGCGGTGGGCTTGAAGACAGCTAGCGAGCCCCCCCCGGCCCCCGCCCCCAACCTTTCCCGCGGCATCAGGAAGGCAAAAGGTCAGTACTCCAGGAGGATAGCCCATCATTTCAGCAACAGCAGAGACACTCAGAGCCTGTGGAAGGGGATACAGACCATTACGGACTACAAACCCCCACCACGCACCTGTGACAGCACAATCTCTCTGCTGAACGAACTGAACATATTCTTCGCTCTCTTTGAGGCACAAAACAGCACCACTGAACAGAAGACTCCACCTCCTCCCGGCGACCAGGTGATGACGCTGTCCCCGGACAGCGTGTGGAGATCCCTCAGCAGGATCAACGCACGCAAAGCTCTGGGTCCTGACTACATTCCTGGGCGTGTACTGAGAGACTTTGCAGTGGAACTCACCGATGTCTTCATAGACATTTTCAACATCTCGCTAAGTCGGGCTGTTGTCCCCACATGCTTCAAAGTTACCACCATCATTCCAGTCCCGAAGAGGTCGTCTCCATCCTGCTTCAATGACTATCGTCCAATTGCACTTACCCCCATCCTTATGAAGTGCTTTGAATGGCTAGTCATGCACCACATCAAGTATGCCCTCCCCCCCTCCCTGGACCCCTTCAAGTTTGCATATCGGTCCAAACGCTCGAACAATGACGCCATCGCCACTACCCTCCACACAGCACTCACACACCTGGACAAAAAAAACTCATACGTCAGAATGCTGTTCATAGACATCAGTTCAGCATTCAACACAATCATCCCTCAACAGATCATTCACAAACTGGTCCAGCTAGAACGGCGCCTCAACACTTCGCTGTGCAACTGGCTGTTCGACTTCCTGACTGGAAGACCTCAGGCAGTTCGGGTCGGCAGCAAAACATCCAGCACCATCACACTGAACACTGGGGCCCCCCAAGGATGTGTGCTGAGCCCCCTCCTCTTCACTCTGTTGACCCTCTTCATTAAGTTTGTGGATGACACGACTGTTGTGGGTCTCATTAGCAACAGAGATGAGACAAACTATAGGAGCGAGGTGAGCCACCTGGCCGGGTCGTGCAGTGACAACAATCTCTCTCTGAAAGTGGAGAAGACGAAGGAGATTGTTGTCGACTTCAGGAGAGTGCACACTCAGCATACTCCTCTGACCGTCAATGGTGTGACTATGGAGAGGGTGAGCAGCACCAAGTTCATGGGTGTGCACATCACAGAGGATCTCACCTGGACTGACAACACCGCAGCACTGGCCAAGAAAGCACAGCAGCGTCTCTACTTCCTCCGCAAACTGAGAAGAGCCAGAGCCCCGGCCCCCATCATGTGCACCTTCTACAGAGGCACCATCGAGAGCATCCTGACCAGCTGCATCACTGTGTGGTATGGCGCCTGCAACGCATCCTGCAGCAAGACACTTAAATGCATAGTGAGAGCAGCTGAGAAGAACGTTGGTGCCTCTCTCCCCTCCCTTCAAGACATCTACAACACCCGTCTCACCCGAAAAGCCCTCAGCATTGCAGGTGATCCCACCCACCCGAAACACAGCTTCTTCAGTCTGCTGCCATAAGGGAGGAGACTGCGGAGTCTCCAGGCCAGGACCAGCAGACTGAAGGACAGCTTCATCCATCAGGCTGTCAGGAAGCTGAACTCCCTCCCGACCTTGCCCCCCCTCCCCTCTTTTGCCCCACGCACCACTGAACTCTGACCCTCTGACGGACTCTCCCACTCCCCCCTCCCTAATACACACACACTGTCACTTTAATCAGTCTAAATAAGCTCTTTTGCACTACAAATCATTATATCTGCCCTGTTGTCTACTTCACTGGTTTGCACTCTATCTGCCATGTGCCTTGTATATATTTTTTTAAATTTTACCTTATTTGTATATTTGTATAGTTGTATTTTATATTTAATCTGTATCTATCTGTATTTATGTTCTACTGTTAATGCTATCTGTATGCACCAAGGGTCTGAGAGTAACGCAATTTAAATTCTCTGTGTGTATGTGCTGTACATGTGGAAGAATTGACAATAAAGCAGACTTGACTTGACTTGAACTTTGACTCAAAGAGCATCAATATTTTTATCATCATAAAGTTCTAAAATTCTGTCTAAAATTTTTTGTTGTGTTTATTTAGGTAAATGAAAAAAAAAAGACCAGTACATAAATATTAAGCCGGTCGCACTACGGACATGAAGTGCCATGCATCACCATGGCTAGGACCGCTCACAGGTATCACATACCAGAAGTGGACAGTGAATCCAATCAGCATACTTGCAAAAATTCACTTCAAGGATCAACAGAGTGGCAATCATGCGTTTGATATTGATGGAAAACAGCACAAACACAAAGAAAATGTGTGATCAATATTACTATATTCCTCTATATAAATCACACACTTTATTTAAGTCACAGAAGGACAAAATAAAAACTGAAAATGGCACAGTACACAATCCTCCATGCTAGGGTGAAGTCATTGTATACATTAACAATGATTCTGGAGAAATATAATGTTATTTTATGGATAACTAAGTGGAACTCTGTGGTGTGCCTTGACAAATAGCTGGTTCTCCAGCAACCTCTAGTAAACTCAGCATACATACTGGGTGTATTCCTGGAGAAATGAAGAGGAGATCAGTGTATCATCCAGGTAAACAAAAACAAAGTGATTGACCATATCCCTCAGCACGTTGTTCCCCAAGTCCTGGAAGACTGCCAGGGCATTTGTCAGCCCAAAGGGCATACTCAGAATGACACACAGATGTGTTAAAAATCACCTGTGTACACAAAGAAGGTACATGTGCAGTTCCAACTTCAAAATATGTAAAGATCAGTTCATGTAGATCTCTGCTAAGGAGCTGATGATTAAAATCAGGTGTGTAACTTACAAACATACAAAATGAGCAGTACTGTGGACTAGAGTTGAGAACTGCTGCAGTAAAGGACACCTGTTTTAACAGTTATGTCATTTAGCCCCTAGTAGTCAATCCAGGGGCAAAGAAAGCCATTTTTCTTTGCAATGGGCGTCCTAATGGAGCTTTGGTGACCAGCTTGGGTCAGCTCACCGAACTCAGATCTGAAGCCCCATACCATCATTCCCCAGTCACAGGCCCTAAAAGGGAGCATGTATGAACGTCAACTTCATATTGGATTCCTTGGGTTCAGGCAAGAATGCAGAGAATGAAAACTAAGACAGAAAGCTGAAGGGACACCTGAAGCAGTGGTTCCCAACCACGTTTCTGGAGTCCCTACAACACTGCACATTTTGCATGTATCCTTTGTCTGACACACTCATTTCAGGTCTTGGAGTCTCTACAATTCGAATTTTCCGTAATCTCGGTGTTTGTGTATTCTTGAAGAGGTCTATAAAAATAGCCATGTTTGGGGCTCCGCATGTATTGGTGCTGACCTCACTGATCTAAAGGACTGGCCTTTTAAGGTCCTACCTCCTTGCTTATAACTTTCAATGTACTTCGTAGCTGATGAAGCTGGTCAGAGAGCTTGGTGTAACAAGACACTGTAGCTGCCAATGCTTGAATGGTGGCACCCAACATCGTGATGTATGAGAAGGGTGATCATTGTGAAAATTGTGTATTTAGGATACATAAAGTGCATCATAAAGTGCCATTTTAATCCATTTTTCAAAATAATTTCTACCTCTGTGATTTCAATCAACACTGGTGGATATTGTTTGCGAACAAAGTCAATATACTGGCGAGAGTTTTAAGTGTTTTTTTGTGGCTTTTTTGAAGAGACTACCTTCCACAAAGTCCACAAATCTAATAGTGTGGAAGAAAGGCTCATAAATGACTTTAAAGCTAATACACATTTACATGTGCACCAGTAATGTGATTAACTGGCAATAAACAGTGTAATGACTTAATTGAATTAAGTTCACCTGACAAACCTCTTCACACTTGTTTACATACAGTTTTCCATTAATATGAATGTTTTTAAGAATTGTGGTGGGTTTACTACTTATACTCTGATACACAACACAAAAAAGTTAAACTCAAATGCAATAGGCCTGTATACTTTAATTGACCTACTTCAAATGCAAAAGGCAGTGTTATAAGGAGTACTCTGATGATCATGTGGCGGATCTAGAGGTCCTGTGATGAACTAAAAGTTAACACTTCTAATTTCCCGGTATATTTAACTTTCTCTTATTATGCGTTTCTGCAGGTCCCTGAAAGTTTCCTGGAGGTAGCTCAGATAACATTGCATGAGTTCTTCAGTGCTATAGTGGCCAGTAGAGATGTGGATCCATCGTGGAAGAAGGCCATTTATAAAGTTATCTGCAAACTAGACTCTGAGGTTCCACAGATATCTCACAAATCCCACATCTATTTTCTTTCCTTTTTAAATGTAGATTGGTGATTTGAGATGCAGGATTTTACCTGTTTTTTTCTGCCTTTTCACAGTTGAATGTATTATTTGAAATGGCATTTTATTTATTTGTTTTTTTTTTCATTGGGTAACCTTTAGTGTATATCTCTAACAGTCCGATATATAGGCTATGCACAGAGTTGATCTTAGAGTGTAGCGTATGCAAAAAAATTCAAAAAAACGTTAAATTTATAGAAAACGTCCCTTGCTGGAACAAGTGCTAATGACCATGTCAGGTCCTAACAGATTTACACATTTTTTCCATGGCATAGTCAGTACTGCAGGTAGTTGGATATTACGCATCTTGTTTGCTCTCCGGTGTCAAATAAAGGATTTGGATGTTGACTGTGCTCGTGTTTAATTGTAATGAACTTATTAGGCGTGAAAGAGATCTGAACAGTAAGGTGTACACATTGCAAGACCATTTGTGATTTGTTGTGCGTATTCGTTCTCGAATCACCATAAGCACTTAGAAAAGTCGTAAGATCACTGTAGATGGTTTTTCTAACCAACATTTTAAAATATGCCCCCTGGGGGCCCATTCTTTTCTACTCTGTTACTAGTCATCTAATGACACCTGTGCCAGATCTCTTGTGATTAGTGATATCCTGACTATTTGTTCTCAACAACTTTGTGGATTGTTAAAATAGTTTGGATTCATTGTCTGAGATTACTGGCATCCTTGTGTCATTGTAAAGAGCCAATATGTGGATACTGGAAAACCATGCCATTGCAATGTGACACCATCACATAAGACTTATACTTCTGCTTTGCTGAAACTCCAGATTGTGTTAAATAAATAGCTTTAACACTGCTACTGAATTATATGTAATCAGAGCACTGTTTAAGACACCTATACATTTTTAATGCGAGCCACATCTAATTTGCCTAATAAACCTAGCATTTGTATTCTGATATTTGTTACTCTTCATCTAATAACTTTTACTTTTTACATTGTATACCATCCCATTGGAGAAGCATCTGCTAAATCCATAATGTAAATGTTTTTTGTTTGTTTTGTTTTTTCGCAAACAGGTTGAAAAGACAAACAAGTTTAGATTTGGCTTGATTCTGCGTCAATTCTGCAATATTACAGACTACACAACAATTGTATTTTTTTCACATTTATTTTATAATTATTATTATTGCTGTTTTTATTTTTAATTATTATTTTACCTGGTTCAATAGGGTGCTCTTGTAAGAAAGTAGCAGTGGCAGGGTCAGACTTTCAGTCTCCCCTCTGCTTAAAAAGATGCAATCTAATCTTGTTTACATGAAATAAGCCTGCTCCCGAGCAGGTTTGAACTTATGAACCTGTTGTTATGATAGCAACTCCAGGATGAGCTTTGAAGAATGTCCTTGGTCATGTCAACAGTAAAATCCAGATATCTGAATAATCCACGAATGAAGAATGGGCCCCTGGTGCGAGTTCAAATTTTGTGATGTGTATCTTTTGTGTTAAGGGTGAAAAAGTTTGTGGTGAAATGGCTCATTTTTATTTTTACTATTATCTTTTGTTTGGTTATTCCTGCTCTGAGGTTTTGTATTTGTTCTATATGGTAAAGCTCAAAGACCTAGTTATTCCAAAGTCTATAACTCCATATGCAAATTTAAACTACTGAAAGAGAAGTAAAAGAGCTGTTTTTCTAAGTGCACGTTTTTCCCCCTTCTGTTTTGGTTTGTTGGTTTCTAATGAAACGATTGCCCTGACTGACAGCTTAATAACCCAAAACAGAGTAGCCTTGCCCTCTTGCTTCGCAGCATTATACTTCACAGCACAGAAAACAGTCGTGCCCACTGTTTGAGATAGAAAAGCTGACACAGCTGGAAATGCTTCTGCTATCAGCAAATTCATCAGCATATTCCCACATGCATGTCCTCAATCAAACTGTGTTTACTTGGCACTTACATAGCTCTAGTGGGAAAGTACTGTATGTAAGTGGAGTGGAGTCACTCCTGTATGACTGTAGCATAGCTAAAACATGTCATCTCAAAAACCCATCAAGAGCAAATGTCTTTTGTTGTCTGTTAAAGATCCCAAAAATTTGGTACAGAGTACACAATTGGTGTAAGAGTGGAATGATGGCACTTGGGCGGACTGCTCCTGTTTGCCAGATCTGGGCCAAAAGCAGGCCATAGCAATGCCCTGTCGCCAAGACAAGAAATAAACCACCACTGGACCTTATCTGAGCCACAAATCTTCGAGATATTATTTATAAGAGTCCTCTCACTTGTCTAAGCTTTTAACAAGCAAAATCACTGAAGAAAAGAAGAGAAAAGAAAAAAAGAGACAAACAGAAACACAACAACAACAACAACTGACTGCAGCCACAGCCTTCAGCTGTGATGAATTCAGCTGAAGATAAAAGACATTAAATCTCTGAAGATCTCAGCAGAGGAGGATTAAACAACTCCACAAACAGCATTCCACTTCACTTATACTATGCAGATGACTTATTCTGGTAGGGGGGTAAGATCGTATGAGATTAACGGGTTTTAAATCTAATGTTTGTTTCATTGAAATCACAATAATGCCAATGGTGTTTCTATTAGTTGGGCTCTGAACTCTTAGTCCGTCGAGTCCCGTTATTTATATAGTGCTTTTAACAATACAGATTGTGTCAAAGCAACTGTACAGCATTAATTTGGAAATAGTGTAAAGAAGTCATTAAAGTGCCCGTTTCCATCATTGAATTAACAGTGATGTCATCATCCAGGTCAGTTCTGTTTAAATAGTATCTGTGCAATCAGTCGACGATATCGCTGGAAAATAAGTTTCCCCAACTAAGCAAGCCAGAGGCGTGTAGCGTCTGGACCACTCAAACCACACTTACAGTGGGTACGGAAATATTCAGACCCCCTTAAATTTTTCAACTTTTTATATTGCAGCCATTTGCTAAAAATCATTTAAGTAAATTTTTTTTCCTTATTAATGTACACACAGCACCCCATATGACAGAAAAACACAGAATTGTTGAAAATTTTGCAGATTTATCGAAGAGAAAAAATGAAATATTCCATGGTCCGAAAGTATCAGACCTTCTGTCTGTCGACACTTCATTCAAGTCTTGTGTCTCATTTTAGAAGGCTGCACATCCGCGCCGGAGGTCGCATCCTGCTGGGAGGCTTCCTCAATTCTCTGGTAGGATATGCATATTTCGAGTTCTATCCGAACCAACCTAGTAAGTTTAAAAGAGATTGGCCCCTTCGGTAGGAGTCTTAACCTGGGCGGGAAAAAGGCCATAACCGGAATATCAAGTCACGTTGCTATGCCAACACATTTAGAGGATTGTTGCGCTCTCACGCTACTTAAATGAAGGAAAATTATTTCTAAACTTGGAAAGTAATTTAAAAAAAAAAAGGTTTTACTTGTTTTATTTTGTTCAATTTTTTGCGACGGTAGCTTCTTGACTCCGCATTACATACCTGCAGGGGCATCTTAACTTTAGATGAAGACAAGGTAGGGGATCTTAAAACAAAGTTTATCCGTTTTTAAGCCGAGCGTAATTAAGGGTAATTTGTAAAACCACATCGCTGCGCTTTTTGTGTGTCGTGCCATCTCCGCGTCCGCCCGTTGTTTCAATTACTAAGCAACGGTTTTGGTGCACCATGGCTCTGTTATTAGGTCTCAAGCGAATTGCTGGGTTATCCTTCCAGGCGACCTATTTCGCACTACACCTCGATTTGCTCCTCGAATCCTCGTGAGAAGAAGGATCCTTCATTCGAAGGCCACATTCGAGTGTCCTACTTCTTTTTTCTGAATGAGACAGCCCCGCCTCGATGACGTATTGCAGCCTTCGAATGCGACCCCTCTCGTACGGACAAAGCAGCCTCTCCCACATGTGAGACCAGGCTTATATGTAACCTCCGGCTGCTATCCTGTCTTCGTGATCATTCTTGCGAATGGTTCTCCTTACACCTTCATTTTGAGTCCGCTGTGTTTTTTAGACTGATTGCTTGATTAGTACAGCCATCACCCTGTCTATTAGATAGACCTTACCCGCCACATTGCAAATGTCAGAGCAAATGAGAACATGAGGTCAAGAACTGTCGCCTGAACAGCTGCTCCAGTAGACCGAATTGTTTGGCAAGGCCACAGATCTGTGTGTCCTTCAAGTTTACAGAAATTTCTGCTTTCCTTAAGGTGCGCTAAGAGCACAGTCCTCCAGAATCCTTAAATGTAAGCGTTTGGCGATGGAGCCAGGACCCCCTTTCCCTAGTGCTGGCCGGTCCGCCAAACTGGCGAGCGGGGAGAAGATTCTTGGTGAGAGAGGTAAAGAAGAACCAAATGATCACTGTGGCTGAGCTCCAGAGATTCAGTCGTGAGATGGGAGAAAGTTGTAGAAAGTCCACCATCACTGCAGCCCTCCACCATTCGGGGCTTTATGGCAGAGTGGCCTGACGGAAGCCTCTCCTCAGTGCAAGACTCATGAAAGCCTGCATGGAGTTTGCTACAAAACACCTGAAGGACTCCAAGATGGATGGTGAGAAATAAGATTCTCTGGTATGATGAGACCAAGATAGAACTTTTTGTCCTTAATTCTAAGCGGTATGTGTGGAGATAACCAGGCACTGCTCATCACCTGTCCCATACAGTCCCAACAGTGAAGCATGGTGGTGGCATCATCATGCTGTGGGGGTGTTTTTCAGACTGGTTGCAATCGAGGGAAAGATGAATGCTTCCAAGTACAGGGATATCCTGGACGAAAAAACCTTCTCCAGAGTGCTCAGGAACTCAGACTGGGCCGAAGGATTACCTTCCAACAAGACAATGACCCTAAGCACACAGCTAAAATATGAAGGAGTGGCTTCACAACAACTCTGTGACTTTTCTTGAATGGCCCAGCCAGAGCCCTTACTTAAACCAAATTGAGCATCTCTGGAGAGACATAAAAATTGCTGTCCACCAACGTTTACCATCCAACTGACAGAACTGTAGAGATCTTGCAAGGAGGAATGGCAGAGGATCCCCCAATCCAGGTGTGAAAAACTTGTTGCATCTTTCCCAAAAAGCCTCATGGCTGTATTAGATCAAAATGGTGTTTCTACTAAATACTGAGCAAAGGGTCGGAATACTTAGGACCATGTGATATTTCATTTTTGCTTTTTTAATAAATCTGCAAAATGTCAACAATTCTGTTGTTTTTCTGTCAATATGGTGTTCTGTGTGTACATTAATGAGG
This sequence comes from Sinocyclocheilus anophthalmus, assembly GCA_018155175.1. Lineage (NCBI taxonomy): Eukaryota > Metazoa > Chordata > Actinopteri > Cypriniformes > Cyprinidae > Sinocyclocheilus > Sinocyclocheilus anophthalmus. The sequence goes on along the minus strand of JADLZN010001751.1, from coordinate 12,426 downwards.
AAAAAAATTTTACTTTAATGATTTTAGCAAATGGCTGCAATTATAACAAAGAGTGAAAAATTTAAGGGTCTGAATACTTTCCGTACCCACTGTATATTTTGTTTTTATATTTAACAAATACTCTGTAACACCCCATGAAGCCGAACAGGCCCCTGGTTCCATAGTAACCCTGACACCAGATACTTTTACGACCTAATGGAATGTGAGCAGAGAGACTCTCACTGCATTTTCCGTAGCAAGAGGCACAATGCACAGTAGAAAAGGACTTTTTTCTACTAATTTATTCATAGGAAAACCTTTCTTTGAATGAACAGTGTATCCTTCAGGCAATGGTGTATGTTGTCTTTGATATTTTTTGACTATTTTAGTATGCTTGTGAGGGGTCCCATTCCTGATCATCCCTTTTCACTTTATGTAATCTTACCTTGTTTAGTATCTTTGAATTTGCCTTCTTATGATCGAAACCAGCGTGTATATTATATGTTGGTACATAGGCAATATATATTAGGGTCCTGAGAATTTTTAGTAATTTCGATTCAAGTCCATTTTGCAAATTACCATGCTTAGAGACAAAAGGTCGTAAAACCCTCCAGCAATTGCCACCTCCCGCTTGGAATTTCCATCTTTCCCATTGGACAAGCCCATCTTGAAAGGCAGAGATCTTCTCCGACCTTAAAGGCCCAGCTCCAGGAACCCGCCCTTCGGTGTTTGTTTGAAGTCCAGAGGAGGTTAGAAAACGCTCTCCCGTGACCCTAAGCTCTTGCCATGCCTCGGCTTGTCCTTTCATTCAAACCAAGATGCCTCTGACTCAACTTGGTTCTTTCTCATCAACCACTTCAGCAAGATCTGGGTCTTAGAGATGCATCAGAATCCTATTTTCAACGACGAGTTGCAAGTATCAAACGTAGTCTTTTATTAATTGATATATTAGTTCAGTGCACCTTTTTACCAAGGTGTTTTGTGAAACTAAGAATCGAGTTTCCCTCGGGCATATCTGCTGCTCTGCCAATAATGTTTCTATAACTTCATATTCTTATTTCTCTTCTCTTTACTGTGCAGTTTGAAGAGGGCTTTTAACCCTTCCGATAGAAATCAAAGCAGTAGTGTTGAATGTGATATGAGGGAAATTGTGGAGTCTGAAATGGTGTTAGGGTGTAGTTGATAGACAGCAAAGTGAAATAGTCGAACAGTACAGTCATAAACTACAAAACTGTAACGTAAACATTCTAGGCCTTACCAGTATTATGCTGACATAATCTGGGAATAGAAATGGAGAATATGTTTTAGACTATTGTAGTTGGTCTGGTTAATAAAGTCTTACTTGTGTCACACTTGACTTTGTTCATTGTTTGCTCATAACTGGAGTTCCTTAATCATGCAGATTTATGCTACAATCTTTTGTAGAATTGTACAGTAAGAAAGTTATTTCCCTTAACCCGGAAATTAACGTTCTTAGAATTGACAAGACAGTTGACCTGAGTGGTCAGCTAAATATCTACAACGGATCTAAAATATTCATAATTAACCATAACTAGTTCGGGTTACTTATTTCTATTTCCCATGACTCTCATTCCTGATGTGGAGAATATGCGGGCATGATAAAATGAAAGTTATGAGTTTAAACACTGTCGACTTAAAAGTGTGTGCATGATAGTCCAGGTTAAAATAGGGTGTGACTTGAGATGCCCTGTTGTGTCCCTATTTGCTGGTTTTTTTAGATGCAGATAAAGTGGGGGTTTGATTTGGTACCGCTATTATAATTGTGAGATTCTTTATGTATTTCATGCTTAATGGTTTCAGTGTAAGGTTAATCTGATTTTAGCAAAGAAACCCTAATTTCGGTATTAAAGCATAAATCTGTTCTGACAAAGCATAAGTTTGAATCTCAGCTCAGCGGCATGTCCATACTGTACCATAATGTAATATGCTTTATTGAAGAAATCACAAAATTGCAGTATTTTTTAAATTTTTTCTTTGAAGAAGAAATCTCAGTACCGTTATATCAAGGTAGATTTGAGTGTTGCTCCTCATTCTACAGCATAAGGGCCTTAGAGATTATAATTAGATTGAAGCAATTCATCTACATTTTGACTGCATATATACAAGCCTAGCTACCTGGTGGTCATTACTGTGTTTCACTCGCTGAGTGAATTTAAAGGTGTAATACTGTACTTTAATACTCATATGTGAGGCAGACTACGACATGAAGTGCAGATTCCTTTTAAGCGCATTTCCTTTTCCCAGGGTGATGCAGCACAAATCGGATCGACTGGCTCAACTTCTCTCGCCAATTCTCTCAAGGTTTATGGTGTTTCATCTAAGTATTGACTTACAACTGAGCTGTGAAATACTTGCAATCCCTCTGCAAACACTACAGTTTAAAACACTTTGATTGATCTGTACACATCTGTAAATGCTACAGTTAGTGTAACTGTGAATTTCTACTGACTTTATGTGTATTGACCCTCACAGGATGAAAAAAATAAATAAAAATTGGGTTAGGATGCTCAGTGTGGATAACCACCATAAGTACTTAGCAGAGTTATGCTGAAACAACGAGTATACTATGTATCAACGTATACTATGGATTATGTTTCAAAATGGCTTTTCATTGAGCTGTAGTTATGTGCAGTTCTGGAATTACTGGTGAGTCAAGAACTATCCATTATGAGGTGTTTGATATTAATAATGGAGGAGTGTGCTGCTCGAATAGCAGTGAATTAATTAAAGGTACACTTGTGATTTTGAGTTCATTTTTTTTCTCTGTCATTCTAAAATGTGCAATTCATAGCCAGCAAGGATTAATTTATTCTATGGGTTTATTCGATGTGAATATACGTCAGTTGTGGTCAGTAATCTATATTGTGTATCTTAAAATAAGTTTATATATCGATGGAAGACTTTTACCTCTTGGAATAGTTCACACGACTCAACTATTCTCAATAGTTGAGCCTGGTTTCTCCCAAGGTTTTTATTCTCCATTTCTGTCACCGCTTGAGTTTTGGTTCCTTGCCGCTGTCTCCTCTGGCTTGCTTAGTTGGGTACACTTCATTTCCAGCGTTATCGTTGTCATGATTGCAAAGATATTATTTAAACGGAGCTGGATGTTGACATCACTGAATTAAATGATGAACTATCTTTAACTGAAAATTAGTGTTTACTATTATCATTTTGCATTAATGACACACTATTTTACTAATTAATGCTGCACAGTTGCTTTGACACAATCTGCATTGTATAAAGCACTATATAAATAAATGTGACTTGACTTGACAAGAAAAGTGAAGGCAAAAAAAAGCCATCAGATGCTTAAACCAAATCACTTCAAACCAGCACTTCTGGCCAAAATCGCAGCCATAATCCATAAGAACTCGGCCTCCTGGGAAAAAAATAATAAAAAATCCTTTCCCCTTGTTGTCCTCTCATATCAAAATCCACTGATTTATTTGTTTACAATGGTTTTGGGCTTGTAATTGATATTTGATCTGTGCAGATTTCTCTTATGATTCAGACAAGATTACATTTCACTGGAGAAAACGTCCTGTTTTACATCTGAATCAGATGTGTCAAAAGAACAGTAATGATGCTGGTTTACTGATTCAGCAGAAACACAACAAAGACATTAACTTAAGAAAGAGAGTCTTCAACATGTCTCTATGATTTATTAATTTGGAGTGAGCAATATTTGGAAATTGTTTTAATTTGGTTTAAAATCGAATATGTCATGTAAAAACATACTTTCACATTGCCATTTGTAGGTGCTCAAATTATCATTATTTTTCTTCAGGGAAGATTCATCACAGTCATCTTGTCTGGCTACCTACTGTAACAGAGGGTGTTGAATTTTCATGGCTTTGCCACACTATAATTTTGGTCACAATAGCTGTGTCTCAAAACTGACTGAGCTGCCTACCTAGATAGCTTTTTTGGGGCTCCTTTTTTGTGCTCCTGATGTGAAGACTGTCTGAAATTGTAGGTAGTCAAATTTTACTGCCTTCTAAACAAAGCTGTCATGTCTTTTCTCTGGGTGAGATCAGACATGTGCACAGAAAACTTTTTTAAGATGTATTAAAGATTCAAATCCAGGTACTGTCAGCAAACAGGCCAGAAACACAGAGGTAAGTTCTCAAAACAGGTTTATTGACTAATGGGCAGCAGGATGAGAAGCAACAGTCAGAAGGTGAGTAATTCAAGGAAGTAATAGTATTCAAGTCTCTTAGCTGAGGGTAATGGAAAATTGTCTCTTGTAGGTGATCCATTCGCGAAGGATTGGTGGAACGTCTCAGGTTACTTAAGTAACCATGGTTCCCTGAGTAGGGAACGAGACACTGCGTCCTCTAGGGGTTGCTATGGGGAACGCCTCGTCGTGACCTGTGTCTGAAGCATACATTGAAAAAACACCAACTCGTTGGTCGGCGACAGCCATGACGTCACTACCGGTGCAACTTTAGTATAAATAGGCGCCGGGAGAACATGTGATTCACTTCTTCGTTTGAAGCTTGCGTCCGCAGCATGGCAAGTAACCTAGAGGACGCAGTGTCTCGTTCCTACTCAGGGAACCATGGTTACATAAGTAACCTGAGACGTTCCCTTTCATGGGAACTTTGAACTGCGTCCTCTAGGGGTCGCTATGGGTAGGTTTCGCTATGGGGAATGGTATACCCACGCCACCATGCTGAGGGGAGTGCATGCCAGAACCATGGTGAGCACTAAGTACCAACTCTACCATATGGCTATGGGAGTTGCCCCTGGAAGTTAGACGGCTGTCAGTGAAGTTATTCCCTACGGCCAAAGGCCTAGGCTATGTACCCCAAAATACTTACCTGTTAGGGACAGACTCCTGGGCCCGGGGTATACAAAAATAATACGACCAAGGGCTTTGAGGGAATACGACCAAGAGCCTAGAATCATACTAGTCTTGGCCTGTCACACAGGGGCTACCGCACGTTTCTCTTTGTATGTGCTGAAGGAACTGTATCAACAGACCCTTAGTAGCAACACCCAGTTAAGTAGGTATCAAGGGGATACATTGGAGGAGTGGTGCCCAAGGCAGAACCAGGTTTTAAACCACTCAGAAAGAGCACAAAGCTGTTGTGCGTAGCTCTTACCGTACAGGATTTTAGAAAAGTGGGCAAAGCATAACGTGCACGCTTACCAGCTATGTGGATTTTTGAAAGTGTGCAAAGCATAACGTGCACACTTACCAGCTATGTGGATTTCAGAAAGTGTACAAAGACTTTACGTGCACACTTACCATAACATGGATTAAAAAATACCGTTCTAAGGGGTTCTCAAGGCACTCTGAAAGAGCAGCCCATAGATGGAAATGACGCATCCCAAAACGCTATGTTTGAGAAGTCGTCAAGTCAATCTACGGCTATAATGCTGGAGTGGCTACCAGTAAATCTGTAGCTGAGGGAGCAAACATCCAGTTCTCAATCGAGAGGGAGCAAACACCCAGCTCTCAATCGAGAGGGGGCTCAACCTACAGCATGTTCCCATGGTTGGAACAGCTAGCAGTTATTCAGCTGGGGGAGCAACACACTCAGTTCTCAAACCAGGATGGGGCTCGACCTGCAGCATGTTCCAGTGCTGGAACAGCTAGCAATAATTTATTTAGCTGAGGGAGCAACACACCTAGTTCTAAGTCAAGAAGGGGGCTCGACCTACAGCATGTTCCAATGCTGGAATGGCTAGCAATAGTTTACCTTGGCTGAGGTAGCACAAACCCAACTCTCAAAGAGAGGGGGCACGACCTGCAGCGTGATTGTTAAAATCAGAAGGGTAAGCATACTCCAAGCTAGCCGAACACTCAGCGCATCAGGGAGGTAGATGAAGGCCTAAATCGCCTGATACTGCTGGTTCCAGGTGCTCTGGAGAAAAAGACAACTCAAACTTCTCGTGTGAGAGGAGAACTCCGAATTCAAGGAAGAGAGTTGCCATTCAGTAACCTTTGATAAAGGGATCACTCTCCCTACTACACGAAACAGCCCATGGAGACGAGAATCCACTCCCAGAGAGGATTAACGCTTGAAAGAAACACCATACTGACAATAACCCTCAATGGTGAGGGGAGTGATGCTTCAAAAGTGTGTCAACAGAGACATGCTGGTTGAGTGGAGCCCAAGGTACAGGGGTCTAAACCAACTAAGAGAAAGGGAACGAGATCAATAACGAGTAACCCTTACAATACAGGATTTTAGAAAAGTGGGCAAAAAGCATAACGTGCACACTTACCAGCAACGTGGATTTTAGAAAGTGCGCAAAGCATAAACGTGCACACTTACCACTTATGTGGATTTAAAAGTGCGCCAGCTTACCGTGTTGCACTTACCAGTATTGGACTTTAGAGTTTTCGCCAAGCCTCTGTTTGCAGTACCGGAATTTACTCACCCAACGGGAAGCAGCTCAAATACACCCTCAACGGTTAGGGGGGCACTGCCCAAGACAGCATTTTACACAGTAAGGTTCTCGTAATGCCACCTATACCTCCCGCCTCAGCAAGAGGGGATATCCTGGTGATCAGGAAGCCCCTCAGGGTGGAGAGAACATCTTGGCAGCATTGAGCTGCAGTTGTTTCCTGTCATTGCCACTAGGGGGCAGGTTCATCCTTTGTGGGTGAAACTGGGTTTCAGAATGGAGGACAGAATTTATGCAGTTGTTTATTTTACATTAAAAGATTAGAAATAGTCAGTTCAGCATGGCATACCTTTGGTTTGATTTCACCTTTGGTTTTAAGCTAATGCCAACAAATCTTCCACAGTTGTTGTCACTTGTTGTCTCCAGGGCAATTACTTCCAAGACTCTGAATACAAGAAATGGAAGAAAAAGTAAAAAGGCATTAGTAATAATGCAATGATCATATACAACAAACCGAATCAAACTCTCTCATTCAAACCATTTGCAAATACGAAGACTTTAAAACTAATGTAAATGTATGAATGTATGCTTCATATTTTGGGAAGGACGTTTTAAAATTTTAGTAGGCTAATATTTGTATTTTTTCAACTATATAAATTGAAGATACACTGCCATTTCAAAAGTTTGGTCAGTAATTTTTTAAAAATATATTAATTTAGTAGATTAAGTTGATCAAAATTGACAATTAAGACATTTATAATGTTAAAAAGATTTCTGTTTCAAAAGCATGGTTTTCCACAGAACTATTACAGCACAAGGTTTTCCTCATTGATTTCATAAACTTTTTTCTTGACTTCAAATCAACTTATTGGCATGATTCTGAAAGGATTAATGTGACACTGAAGACTGGAATATTAACAGCTGTTTAAAATGTAATAAGATATTTCACAATATTACATTTTTAGTATCTTTTGATCAAGAATTGCAGTTGGTTTGGTGACTTTTCTTGTTAAAAACATTACAAAATCTTTCCAATCCCTTAATGTTTTTCACATTATCAAAACAAAAGCAACTTTTATTCTGTAATATGAAAAATGCAACATTATATATTGTAAAAATCTTATCACAATGCGTAAATATACGCATTTAAATTCAAGATATCTGCAGGTCTTAACCCAAGGCACAATTCAAAGAAACATGTCAGGTCAGGAAGAGCCACGATTATTTAAAATGAAATCTATGAAATATTAAGTAGAAGCCACAGTTTTCCATCTGTGTTTAAGCATATGTAATGTATTAGGACATGTGCACAGAACCAAGTAAGAAAAATGGAAAGAACTCTGCTTCTGGTTTCTACCAGCCCTCTCCATGGTTTTGACAGAGACTGGCTGTATGTTTTGGGACGCTCTATGTGGTTCGGGGTGTATATGTATGGTATGAATGTACTAAATTTGCCTTGGGTACTGTAATTTTAAGTGTCACTTCCATGTATTATTACAGTATTAGGTGTCAAGTGTATTAATATTTTAATGAATATGCAATAGACGTTTTCTCATATGGTCAGTGTTATGGCATATCGATGATTAAAAAAAGATTTTCAGGGCACATTTCAGCTTTTGAATCACATTAGATTGGATGAGTCATTGACTTGGACTGGAAGCCTGGGCTCTGTTGAGCTCTCCTGAGCAAACATAATACTGTGGTTGAACTAAAAGACATTTCAATTGTAATCTTTGCAAATCTGTTGTAGAGACTGAGCCTTGGCTTTACGTGGCTCTTGGACTCAACGTTCCTTTCGTGATGTTGTTTGGTTTGTTTTGTTTGAGCTGTAAGACATTGGGAAATCTGTTTTTGTTTCTCAGAATAAAGATTTGGCCAACGGAAAAGCCAGTGATGATGAGGATGATGACGATGAGGCAGAGGACGTGGAGGTCGAGCCGTCTAAAGAAGAGGTCAACGTGGAAGATGAACTGGAGTACTATTATGAGCACATCAGATTCATCGATAACATGCTGATTGGCTCCGGTGCCTTCGGGAAGAAGATCTCCCTCCAGCCGGCCGAGCCTGGCTACGAATGGAAAGCCCCCAAAAAAGCCCACAACTCCCACTTTTCCCCAGACGGCGGCACTGACGAGTTCGATTACAGTTCCTGGGACGCCATGTGCTACCTTGACCCCAGCAAAGCTGGCGAGGAGGATGAGTTCGTGGTGGGCTTCTGGAACCCCTCAGAGGAAAACTGTGGCACGGATATTGGGAAACAGTCCATCTCCTACGACCTTCACACTGAGCAGTGCATCGCCGATAAAAGCATAGCTGACTGTGTGGAGGCCCTGATGGGGTGCTACCTCACCAGCTGTGGGGAGAGGGCAGCCCAGCTGTTCCTGTGTTCCCTCGGCCTGAAGGTGCTCCCGGCGGAGAAGCAGAGTTCAGGGGGGTCGGCCAAGCTGCAGTACGGCTGGCTGAAGATCCCTCCGCGCTGCATGTTTGACCACCCGGATGCTGAGCGGACCCTCAACCACCTCATCTCTGGCTTTGAGAACTTTGAGAAGAAGATAAACTACACGTTTAAAAACAAGGCATATCTTCTGCAGGCTTTCACTCATGCCTCGTATCATTACAACACCATCACAGGTTTGTGGATGTTATTTACATTGCACAGTTTCTTTTAGGATTGTGGTCTGATTCAATCAATATTTCCTTTAGTCATTTGTAGGAGACACCCGCTCCCCAACCTTACTGAACAAAAACAGTACTGCTTTTGGGATTTTACCACTCATTACAACAAATACAAGTATTATTATATTTTATATATAATAATCTATAATAATAATATCATAATAATACATATAAATGAAAGGTTTACTTTAATATAATAATAATACATTCATTACAACATTCTTTAATATAAATTTGTTTTATTACTATTATTGTTCAGTATATAATTTGTATTATAATAAGATTATTTAATCGATGATGATACTATTTTATTATTTATTATCAAAATAGCTAATTAAATAGCTTATTTATTAGTAGTACTCTTATATTATTATTATACAACTACTATGACTACAACAACACATTTTTGTAGATAAGTGGCTATTTACAAAGGTTTTACATATAGCTTATTATATTCTTTTTCTATACTAATATTATTTATATTAATTATCTAAAAAATATTATGCTTCTCATACATTTTTGTAGTTAACATGTTGATTTCCACAGTTGTTTTGAGTTACTCACATAAAATATATTGCATAAAATTTACAAAACAAAAATGTACTGGTATGCCACGCAACTCCAAGTGTGAGATGAAGTATTGATGAATTGTATAACGATCTTTTTCCGTTTGTCTTCATTTTTGTTGTTCAAAGTAATACTTATTACAACATTACAGCAGTTGGGTCAGTATATTTGATTCTAACCAATAACTCATGAAAACTTTTTTTTTTTTAATTATGAAGATGCGGCTCAAAAGAATAATTTGTTTACAAATCTGCATATACTCATCGCACTGTATGTTTGTTGCATGCACCTGGCGAAAACAACAAATACTGTATTTTCAGTTGTGTTTTTCCACAATCACTTCATATTTCTTGTGCTGTGACTGTGTTATATTAATGTTCTGTGATATTAATGGTCTCTTTTTAACCTTCTTTGTACCAATCTGAACTTTGGACAGATTGTTATCAGCGGTTGGAGTTCCTTGGTGATGCAATTTTAGACTACCTCATAACAAAGCACCTTTATGAAGATCCCCGGCAGCACTCCCCAGGCGTGCTGACCGACCTGCGCTCTGCACTTGTCAACAACACCATATTTGCTTCCCTGGCTGTCAAGTACGATTACCACAAGTACTTCAAAGCTGTCTCGCCCGAACTGTTCCACGTGATCGATGATTTTGTGCAATTTCAGCTAGAGAAGAATGAAATGCAAGGAATGGAACATTCTTCAAAATTTCCACAAATAAAGCCTACGTCTAACGTCTCAGAAACCAAAAATTGTAAAATATATAACCAGCATCATCGACGATGCTTGTCCGTGTGTCAGCTACCCCATTCCACCTCTCCACTGCGGCACTGCCCCCAGCCCTCTGTGCCAACACTGACCATCAATGAGCTCATCACTTCCCTGCTGGAGCTACACTAGGCTAAATTCACACTTATCATTTGACAATACACTACATGCCGTTATAATTAACACACAGATCCTTTCACACACATAGCAGTAATAAATCAGACGCTGACTCAAACAGAACTTCCTACTTGTTTTGCCATTGTTCTAAATCAAGTGAGATGACCAGTCCATTGATGAAATAATGTTAATGAATGGCCTGCAAAAACACAAGCCTTTTTGGTACACTCTAATTAGCATTTCAAAGGTATCAGTTTTCATATTGTGGTTGCTCTGTTACTTTTTATTCATTAACTTCTTCCTGTCTTTACTTTTTGTCAATGAAGTAAATTTAAATGAGGTAAATTTAAATCTATAGGACAACTTTAAAGCTTGTAGTAAACACGTAGGATTTCCAAAATGAAAAATTATTGTTATTAGGTACAGTAGTTCCAAAGTACAGTGGCCCTAAAATAACAACCAAAAAATGATATAAATGTGACATTTATTTTGGTCAACCCTTAAACGTGACTGTAGTAATGGTTCTTTCAGCTAATAGCAAAAAAGGTAAAACTCAGCATGTGTGCACCGGTGTTACACTGTCACCATGTGGAGACACCTGAGCATTTCATTTATACTTACTTTCATTTATACTCACAATCAAGAGAAATTTTAACCAAATTATTAGCATGTACACCAAACGGGATTTTTTTTTAGCCTACAGACAAGAAAGGAAAAATAAAGAAGATCATAAAAAAACAAAGATGTGAAGGGAGGATCAGAATTGTTTTTCTTTAATGTATTGCATTTACACAGTAATTTTTCACTTTAACAATGAAATTAAGCAAAAAATGTAAAAATAAAAAAGATTTTTGTATAATCTTGTAGTCTGAGTAAACAAGCAGAAGTACAGAATTCAATAAGCATTAGAGAAAATGCAACAATTTACGTAAAATTGGTTTCACAAATTTTTTTAAATAAAAATGAGTTCTCATTTAAGGCTTATAGAAACCTGGATTTTATTTTAGTTTGTTAGTGTTTTCTAAAATTTCCCAGTATTACACTAGATAAATGTAATTACAAAAGTTATTTGGAATGTGTATTGTATGTAGGTTCGATAATTCTTCCTATTTATTTTGTTTTGTTAGCTAATACTAATAACAAACTATATCTTGACGTTTGTTTCTTTCTGAAATATCTGCAGCAGACATGTGTGTGTTTTCGGTGTGTGTGCTTGTATGCTGCATGTATGTGTGAGAATGAGTCCACGGTGACAAAGTGAGAGGAATAAATGTTCAGATGCTTTAGCACTTCCCAGAATAGGCCTGCAGTCACTGGCCTGCAGTCAGCCTAAAAAAAAATCATTTCACATCATTAGGTGGTGATTTGTGGAACTGTGTTGCCAATTTTCAACACACAAAAGCAGAAATAGACTGAATAAAGATATTCTTGTATATACTGTATTCATACAGTGTTTTCCCTATGTTTGTCTCTCCATCTCTCTCTCCTCAGAAAGCATGAGGCCCAACATAAACAGAGAGACGCAGAACAGAGCTGGTCTGGTAGTTCATGAGAGGATTGACAGACACCATCTCCAGATCGAGGACGTACTCCTTCGGTCCAGTCACTGCTCTGGCCAAAACCAACATGGCACTGATGTTGTTGATTTGCTGCGAACAAGAAATGACAAAAATAAATGAGTCAAAAAGTATGAGACCACATTGCAATTCTGACATTTTTCATTTAAACACAAACTGAAAGTTTTGCGATTTTTTAAGCTTAAAACCTAGCTTCAAACAAAGTGAACACGTTAAATAAGACAAAAATATTAAAGATTCTGCACTATTTTAAATCACTAACCAATATAAACAAATATGTGATCGAGTATTAAAAAAAAAAAGTGTTTTAATTTTTTATTAAAACTTTTATTCAGAAAGTATGCATTAAACTGATCAA
>JADLZN010001750.1:0-177082 GCA_018155175.1 Sinocyclocheilus anophthalmus | reverse complement strand
GTATAACAGTTTAAATTTGCTGTCCCCTCAAAATAACTCAACCCACAGCCATTAATGTCTAAACCGCTGGCCACAAAAGTGAGTACACCCCTAAGTGAATATGTCCAAATTGGGCCCAAACGTGTCAATATTATATTTGTGTGGCCACCATATTTCCAGCACTGCCTTAACCATCTTGGGCATGGAGTTCACCAGAGCTTCACAGGTTGCCCACTGGAGTCCTCTTCCACTCCTCCATGACGAAATCACGGAGCTGGTGGATGTTAGAGACCTTGCGCTCCTCCACTTTCCATTTAGGTCTGGAGACATGCTTGGCCAATCATCACCTTTACCCTCAGCTTCTTTAGCAAGGCAGTGGTCGTCTTGGAGGGGTGTTTGGGGTCGTTATCATGTTGGAATACTTCCCTGCGTCCCAGTCTCCGAAGGGAGGGGCTCATGCTCTGCTTCAGTATGTCACAGTACATGTTGGCATTCATGGTTCCCTCAATGAACTGTAGCTCCCCAGTGCCGGCAGCACTCATGCAGCCCAAGACCATGACACTCCCACCACCATGCATGACTGTAGGCAAGACACACTTGTCTATGTACTCCTCACCTGGTTGCCGCCACACACGCTTGACACCATCTGAACCAAATAAGATCTTGGTCTCATCAGACCACAGGACATGGTTCCAGTAATCCATGTCCTTAGTCTGCTTGTCTTCAGCAAACTGTTTGCGGGCTTTCTTGTGCATCATCTTTAGAAGAGGCTTCCTTCTGGGACGACAGCCATGCAGACCAATTTGATGCAGTGTGCACTGACAGGCTGACCCCCCACCCCTTCAACCTCTGCAGTAATGCTGGCTGCACTCATACGTCTATTTCCCAAACAACCTCTGGATATGACGCTGAGCACGTGTACTCAACTTCTTTGGTCGACCATGGCCAGGCCTGTTCTGAGTGGAACATTTCCTGTTAAACCGCTGTATGGTCTTGTCTACCGTGCTGCAGCTCAGTTTCAGGGTCTTGGCAATCTTCTTATAGCCTACGCCATCTTTATGTAGAGCAACAATTCTTTTTTTCAGATCCTCAGAGAGTTCTTTGCCATGAGGTCCCATGTTGAACTTCCAGTGACCAGTATGAGAGAGTGAGAGCGATAACACCAAATTTAACACACCTGCTCCCCATTAACACCTGAGACCTTGTAACACTAATGAATACATGACACCGGGGAGAGAAAATGGCAAATTAGGCCCAATTTGGACATTTTCACTTAAAGGTGTACTCACTTTTGTGGCCAGCAGCTTAGACATTAATGGCTGTGTGTTGAGTTATTTTGAGGGTCAGCAAATTTACACTGTTATACAAGCAGTACACTCACTACTTTACATTGTAGCAAAATGTCATTTCCTCAGTGTTGTCACATGAAAAGATATAAAATATTTACAAAATGTGAGGGGTTGTATCACTTCTGTGAGATGATAATTAATACTGTATATATTTAAGAAAAATATGTTATACATTGTATATTAAAGATAGTATATATAATGTCAATTATATGAATATAAATATATACACATGTAAATATTTCTTAAATATATAAATGTATGTGTGTGTATTTATATATACATAAATAAATATACACAGCACATACACATATATATGTAAATAAAAACGTTCTATTTGGATGGATTATCAGTTTGACAGCAAGAATACTATATATATATATATATATATATATATATATATATATATATCTATTAAAACTACAACTTATTTAAATAATAAACAAATATTAAATCAGTTTAAATGAGAATATATATAAAAAATTATCAAATTAAACTTCAAAAAACAACTATTTTCGAGATGTACAGTAACAGTTCTTGCTTTAATACTCGCACTGTAATAAAACAACAACGATAGCATTTGTTACGGAATCTACAGCACCACAGGAATAGAAATGAGCTGAATTGAGAGTCTTGAATTCTGTCTTGAATATGAGGAGAAAAATGAAATTGTATAATAGGGTCGTCCTTGCTGGGTGCACATTAATTTACAAACTAAATGACTCTTAGGAGAATAGTTAATGGAATCGTTAAGGAAACAGAACTGTTATAGGGAATCAGAACCTCAAATGACAATCTAATTTAATTCTCCTTAAAGAGCAGGTAGACGGAATCTGCAGACATTTTCCAATGCTAATTTTAGGGGGAAACCTTTGTGGTCAAACGTGTTAAACAGAGCTGAAAGTAGCAACAAACAAGTACAAATATTTAGCAAGAAAAAGGTGTGAATGACGGGCGTTCCGATGAGGAAATCAGCGGGCGCAGATTCCGTGTGGGCCGGCTAATGAGTAACAACCTCGACAGTCTTTCTTCTCTAATTTTATTTCTTGGAAAAATATTTGTATAATAGTCCCATATTTTCCCAGCTAATGCCAAGGATAAGTCATTATGAGCCCATTGATAACTGCTGCTCTATAAGTCTGTGTTCCTCCGTAACCCCGGGCCTCAAAGCTGCGGTCGGCCCCGCGCCAACACTCTGCTAAAGAGAGCTTGAGCTTTCAGCGCGCCGAATCAAATCCCAGCCAGTGTTTCAGTTCACATTAGGTGAATTGACACAGTTACAGTGAATAAATAGGCCTAAGTTTTTGTTTTTTTTTTTTTAACTTCAAACATTGAAGACTGCTATTTGAAATGATTTCAAACATGAAAAAAAAGGTTGTCAGCAAGTGGACTGTTAATGAGTGAGTCATCGCGATTAAGTTAAACGCTGAATTCATTCAGAACAAGCATTTGCTGTGTTAATGAGCCAAATCCATGAATCATTTATTCCACAGATTCGTTCAAAAAGCTGTTCATCAATAAGGAAACACCATGCTCCAAAAAGACACCAAAACCCAGTGCGTGATCTTTGTTTGGAAACTATTTTCGTTTGGAAAATTAAAATGTAATTGTCTAAAAGTAAGCATAGTATTAAATTTGCATAGACAGGGAGGGAAAAAACGTATTTAGTCAGGACAGCATGGTGAAGTTCGCACTAAAAGAGGAGAGGCCTGTAATTTTCATCATAGGTATACCTCAACTATGAGAGACAAAATGAGAAAAAAAAATCCAGAAAATCACATTGTAGGATTTTTAAAGAATTTATTTGCAAATTATGGTGGAAAATAATATTTGGTCAATAACAAAATTTCATCTCAATACTTTGTATATACCCTTTGTTGGCAATGACAGAGGTCCAACATTTTCTGTAAGTCTTCACAAGGTTTTCACACACTGTTGCTGGTAGTTTGGCCCATTCCTCCATGCAGATCTAAAGTAATGTTTTGGGGCTGTCGCTGGGAAACACGAATTTTCAACTCCCTCCAAAGATTTTCAATGAGGTTGAGATCTGGAGACTGGCTAGGCCACTCCAGGACCTTGAAATGCTTCTTACGAAGCCACTCCTTCGTTGCCCGGGCAGTGTGTTTGGGATCATTGTCATGCTGAAAGACCCAGCCACGTTTCATCTTCAATGCCCTTGCTGATGGAAAATCAAAAATCTAAATCTCACGATACATGGCCCCATTCAATCTTTCGTTTACACGGATCAGTCGTCATGGTCCCTTTGCAGAAAAACAGCCCCAAAAACATGATGTTTCCACCCCCATGCTTCAAAGTAGGTATGGTGTTCTTTGGAAGTAACTCAGCATTCTTTCTCCTCCAAACAATACAAGTTGAGTTTTTACCAAAAAGTTATATTTTGGTTTCATCTGACCATATGACATTCTCCCAATCCTCTTCTGGATCATCCAAATGCTCTCTAGCAAACTTCAGACGGGCCTGGACATGTACTGGCTTAAGCAGGGGGACACGTCTGGCACTGCAGGATTTGAGTCCCTGGCGGCGCAGTGTGTTACTGATGTAGCCTTTGTTACTTTGGTCCCAGCTCTATGCAGGTCATTCACTAGGTCCCCCCGTGTTGTTCTGGGATTTTTGCTTACAGTTCTTTTGATCATTTTGACCCCACGGGGTGAGATCTTGCGTGGAGCCCAGATCGAGGGAGATTATCAGTGGTCTTGTATGTCGTCCATTTTCTAATAATTGCTCCCACAGTGGATTTCTTCACACCAAGCTGCTAACCTATTGCAGATTCAGTCTTCCCAGCCTGGTGCAGGTCTACAATTTTGTTTCTGGTGTCCTTTGACAGCTCTTTGGTCTTGGCCATGGTGGAGTTTGGAGTGTGACGGTTTGAGGTTGTGGACAGATGTCTTTTATACTGATAACAAGTTCAAAACAGATGCCATTAATACAGGTAACCAGGGGAGGACAGAGGAGCCTCTTAAAGAAGGAGTTACAGGTCTGTGAGAGCCAGAAAACTTGCTTGTTTGTAGGTGACCAAATACTTATTTTACCGAGGAATTTACCAATTAATCTTTAAAAATACGACAATGTGGATTTTCTGGATTTTTTTTTATCATTTTGTCTCTCATAGTTGAGGTATATCTATGATGAAATTTACAGGCCTCTCTCATCTTTTTAAGTGGGAGACTTGCACAATTGGTGGCTGACTAAAAATACTTTTTTGCCCCACTGTATATAAATATATAATATATGCCATATCATTTGCCGTATACAATTTAGAATGCCTGGAATTTTGAGGTTTAATAGACTAATAAATCACGTGCGTGCACCCTGTGTGTGATCTGGTGATATACTTGATAATGTCAGATCACACATCATTACAACAAAACTTACCATATTATCGCAGACGATGCTGTATATCGCACACCCCAGACTCGACTTGAGTGGAAAATAAAACATCCGCGGTTGTGTACGCACTTGTTTGCACATTAGCAAAGGTGTTTTAGGAGTCTAACTTGCAGACGCCAGAACACTGATCCGTCAAACCTGCTTTCCTGCAGTCCGACTTCTGACTAGTTTTGTAGTAAGTAACGAATATGCTTAGGGAAATGTATCGGAGTAAAAGTATAAATTTTAATAAGGAAATGTAGTGGAGTAAAAGTAAAAGTTGCCTGAAATTTAAAAACTCAAGTAAAGTACAGATACTCCCAAAAAAATACTTAAATACTGTAACAAAGTATTATTACTTAGTCACATTACACCACTGCTCATGCATACATTTTTTTGGGCAATTCCACATTTCATTCGTATTATCTGTGTTAAATGGATTGCAGGGTGAAAGAGACCCATTCTCTCCCCGTTTGAGAAATACAATGACTCAACAGAGACAGTGAGAGAGATACAAGAAAAAGAGAGGGAGAGTGTGCTTTAAATCTATCAATGCCTGATCTGAGAACAGAGAGGTGCTCGAGTCTGTCACAAGAACACTTGACAAGCGCCGTTTCTTATGTAGACAAGTTAGCATCAATACTTGAGTGATATATGGACATTGGCTGATTGGAGGCAGAGATAAGTTAGCCAGAGATGCTTGGCCCTGAACCAACACTTGAAGAGCTGCATTACTACTGAAATAAAGGACCTGACATCTCCTATTTAATAGCTAGTGTTTCAGCACTGCTTGTAAAGGCTGTAGACTAGAACATACTGCTCTATAACAGACCCGCCTGTCAATATTTTTAAGCAGATTAAGGCATTTTGTAATTAACTATTAAAAATACTAATATATTATATTACTTCTTAATACTATTATACAATTTCAATGCAATTTTTGGCCTTTTCCCCATTGCTTTAAATAGTTTTTTCCTGGAATACACAAATAACCAATTGAAATAAATGATTTAATTTAGTAGAGTACTTAAACAACATTATTCCAGATGGATGATGTTAGAAAAAATTAAATAACATTCACATTAATTTCCAATATGTCTGTGTTGGTCCAGACATGTCTACAATTTAAATAGATTGCGTTCAAGGAAGTAAACTGTGACGATATGTTCAACAAGCAGAAAACCTTTTTAGTGAACCATTTATTTTTTTTAAATGCCCACAGATAAAAGCAGAGTATCACTGTGGATATATACATATAAAAGTCATACAGAAAAGAACACAATAGAACAGAAACATAAGATTGTAACCATAAAATGCAACCAGTGTTGCTATGGCCTGACATTCAGAACTACCTGGTAAAAGCAAGGAACTGAAGGATGAGAGTGTTGGCCTGCAGAGGATCTGCTTCTTCTCTCTGGGGGTTAAAGTTCACAGGCTCAGAAGGATCCAGAACCTCAGCAACCTGGTTCTGATTGTCCAGGATCTGAGGAAAACCAGAGGAGAAAAGCTGGGCCAAAGATCTCCGGGAGGTCGATCTGGAGGAGCTGAGATAGACAAATCACATTTGCACAGTGAAAAAAACTGGCTGTCATACAATTTTGTGACATATCTAATGATATGTTAGCATTACATAATGTAGTAATGTAGCTTTTTCCAATTACCTAGGCATTTTCTTACTGAACATCTGCCATACTGAGCCTTATTCAGTTCTGCGTGCTTCACAGATCTTTAGTTACAATACTATACCAGAAGCGCATGATCTGCCAAGTGCTGTCGAGACAACACAGGACACAGATCAGTAAACAGATATGGCAGCCAACTGTGCACTATCAGGTACATTCCATGTGTCGTCATAGTATTTCACATGTAAAAACCCTGTTTAGCCACAGCATGATCTGTGTCAAATGTTAGAGCTCCAATGAAATCCTCGAATGATCTGGCAATATGTCCTGCTGTGATCTAAAATGGCATCTCACACATGAGATATCAATTCATGGTTTTATGAGGCTTACATCAAGCACCACTTTCTTAAGGACATCAGAAATGACTTCTTTCCAGGAAGAATTGCATTGTCGCAGATAAAACGATATTGTCGCACTTGAAATATGTTCTGTTAGACATAGAAAGAATATCAGACCAAGAGAAAGCAAAATAGAGCAAATGTAACAGCTGTTGTGCAGAATTGTATGGCATAAGATATAAAATGGTGGATATTTTCATATATATGTGTAGTTTATTTAATCATGCAGACCTACAATCTTCCTGCTGTCAGTACAGACCTGAGAACATAATACAGCCACTGATTTTCATTGCTAGGCCTGAACTCAGGTGGAAATCAGTGGTATGTCAATATGGGAAATGTGAATATGGCAAGTCGACATGATGTCAAACTTGACTGTTTGAACTACATAAACTTTCACATATGTAAAACATTTCATCCTCCCTGTACAATCCCTATGATCAATATTGCTCCTCAGTAAAATATTTGAACTTGTACTGAAGCTATACGAAGCCCTTTTCCAGCAATAAGAAGAGCAAAAATATATGTGAGCATAAAGACAGCAGGACTTTAATGTGTTCTTCCAGTGACTCACAACTAATTAGGAGACAAAGTAATTAGGCCTACACTTTTAATTGCCACAGACAAAGAGGAATATAATATTACCTATGGATCATGGTAATTTTCTGCTGAATTACACATTAATAAGCCTTGCTTATTATTTTCACACTCGCCTGCCCAATCAATTTTTTACGAAGATTCACACAGAAAAAAGATTAAGACTGAAAGAGAGAAAAGAGAGAGACATAAACCAAGCTAAAGGCAGAATGAGACTGAACCCCCCCACACAATTCTCTGTTTTGGTCATCATTCCTTTAACTTCATTTGTTTGCATTACTAATGTATAATCTATAAATGAATTAAAAATATTGAATTAATTACATGATATTCTGATTAAAGGGGTCATATGATGCAATATCAATCTTTCCTTTCTCTTTGGAGTGCTACAAACTCTTGGTGCATAAAGAAAATCTGTAAAATTGCAAAGACTAAATTCTCAAAACCAAAGAGATATTCTTTAAAAAAAAGTTAAGACTAGTCCATGCTCTCCTAAAACGCCTCGCTCAAACACGCCCCCACATATTAGGTTCATATGTGGGCAATTATTGCATAATGCGGCCCCACTGTGAACGCACAAAAAAAGAAGGCGTGGTGTTCACAGTAACCGCAGTTAGTGTTGAAGCAGCATGTCAGGGAGAATTTGTGTGTTTCTAGGCGAAAGCAAAAGTTCTTTATTTGGCCTTCCGAAAGTAGATTGATTTGGGAATCTTTAAGATTACTTACAATAGAACAGCATTGCATTTTATGGACGACCGTTTCGTGATCCTAGGGGAGGGGGTAATTCTGACTTTGCTATGACAGTCTGGTGCTTTTCTGAATCAGCTACTGTTTTGTTATAGTTTAAGTATTTGCTATTGACTGTTCAAAGCTGGAGTTTTGGCATTGTGGTGTGTGTGTGTGTTGAGAGAGAGGGAAAGAAAGCGTCACATCAACAGTAGAGTCAAGCTGTCTTAACGCGGTGTTACGGCTCATTAATGTGTTCGTTACCCTTCGGGCTGGAACTGATGTAAAACTATGACTTAAAGTGAAACAAGTGACGATGAAGTGGCAAAGTATCGGGGACATACTCAGAAACTAGCATACCCATCAAAAGTGTACACACACACCATGAACACACACCCATAGTAGTGGGCAGCCATTTATGCTGCGGCATTTATGCTTGGGGGTTCAGTGCCTTGCTCAAGGACACCTCAATCGTGGTATTGAAGGTGGAAGAGAGAGAGCGCTGTACATTCACTCCACCTACAATCCCTGCCGGTACGAGACTCAAACCCACAACCGTTGGGTTATGAGTCTGACTCTCTAACCATTAGGCCACGACATTATTTACAGTCTTTACATTTATTTTGACAGATGAAGCTCGCGATTATGTTAAGGGCCATTACATTTCCGACGAGTGCTTGCGATGTCCGGCCAATCACAATGCACTGGGTCAGCTGGCCAATCAGAGCAGACTGGCTTGTCGGAAGGAGGGACTTTGTAGGAAACGAAGTGTTTGAGAGAGGCGGGGCTTAGAGGAACTTCAATAATGTACAGTATTTGAAAAAAAAATAATGTGTTTTTGAACATTAAAGCATGTCAACATTCTGTTACACCAAGTACACAAAATAATGATCTTTAAAAAAGATCATCATATGACACCTTTAATACCAAATCAAGTTAATTAGCACTATCAGTATTTCCTGAGAAAAGCCCCCAAATGAAGATAATTATTGTGGCAGACAAAGTTACTGAATAAACATGATAACAGGAGACTTTATGTATGTAATTTTAAATATAATTTTTTTTAAATACATGTATTTACTTTTTTATTTAATTAATATGTAATTATACATTTATTTATTATATTGAACATTATTCTATAATGGCCCATACAGCCACATATGGGCCAGTTAGAATAATGTTCACTAATAAATAAATAATACCAATTTATAAATTAAGGTAAGGTGCAATATATAATGAGTTGGGTGGGCAAGATAAATATTATATATAATCATGCTGCAGCTTCCATTCTGCGGTCTCGCCGTGACCTCCCCTGGGCGCTTTAGCGCTCTCACTAAAAGAGTGTTTTTTTTTTCCATTTCTAAAAGAGCAAATTCTAAAGGAGCTCCACGAGCGACGGGCGTCTTTTTTAAGATGGCTTCCCGCTCGTGCGTTTCAGGATGCGGTCGTTTCCTGCCTCCATCTGACGGTCATGACCACTGCCTCTCGTGCTTGGGCTTACATCACGCTGAAGCAGCGCTCATGGATGAATCATGTTCTCAGTGCGAGAACATGACCATCGCAACGTTGCGGTCCAGATACCTCCTCATTAAAAGGGGGGGTATCCCCCTTGCCATGCCCCGCTCTAGCTCCTTCTGGTTCTGGGAGGGCTACTTCGGTTCATGGTCAGGGAGACCTGAGGTTTACGGTGAGAGCTTCCCCGTTGAGTACGTCTCTGCGGGCCTCTCATTCCTCTAGCATGTCGCACCGCCTGGTGTTCCCGGATGAGTGTGCTGGATCCTCGGACAGGGCAGGTTCCAGCATCTTGTGCGGAGCACAGGCGGGTGACAGGATGTCGATCGCTGCATCGGCGGGCGAGCTAAGCTCTGGAGATGAGGATGCGGCTGCGCTGCCACCGTCAGGTAGAATGGCATTGCCCGAGTCAGATCCAGAACGGACCGCTATGCTTTCCCGGGCCGCCGAGAGTGTCGGGCTGCACTGGAGGCCTCCGCCTTCTCCCGAACGCTCGAGGCTGGATGTTTGGTTCCTGGGGGCGCAGGCCGGGCGCAGGCAGCCGCCTCTGGTTCCATTCTTCCCGGGAGTGCATGAGGAGGTTACTAAGTCTTGGGAGGCACCTTTTTCTGCCCGAAACAGAATTGGTGCCTCCTCCGTCCTCACCACCATCGACGGGGGGGCGGCCCAAGGGTATGTGGACATCCCTCAGGTTGAGCGCGCGATGCAGCTCGGCCCGCAAAGCGCCGCCGCCTGGAGAGGTAGTCCACGCCTTCCGTCCAGGGCCAGTAGGTTCTCATCCGCTCTGACGGCTAAGGCTTACAGTGCCGCTGGACAGGCCGCTTCCGCCCTGCACGCCATGGCCCTATTGCAAGTCCACCAGGCCAAGGCGTTGAAGCAGTTGCATGAGGGTGGTGCTGACCCAGGTGTGCTGAAGGAACTGCGCACGGCGACGGACCTTGCGCTAAGGGCGAAGAAAGTCACGGCGCAGGCCCTGGGTCAAGCGATGTACACATGAGTGGTCCAGGAGCACCACTATGGGACCTGGCGGTGATGAGGGAGCCAACAAGCATTGCTGCTGGACTCCCGATCTCCCTGGCCCGCCTATTCGGCGACGCCGGGGGAAGGTCTGCCCAACAGTTTCTCCGCCGAACAGAGGCAGAAGGAGGAATCTCAATACACCTGCCCCGGCGGTCGGCTAATGCGTAGCCCACACCACCGCGGTCCTGCAGCCCCTCTGTCTGCTCGTTGATAGAGAGGAGGGCCGGGGGTGGAGACACTTTGTTCCTGGTTTTTCTATTTCCGCCACGGACTACCCAGCCAGTGGTGCCCCAAACATCAACAGAAGAGAGGGTTCCTTTTTTCCGGGTTCCAATAGGTGAGGATTGACAGTGCGTGAGACCCAAGTCCACATGGCCGTCCCCATCTCCTTCGCAAATGGGCAGCAGGGTTCAGTCCAAGGCCGCTACGCCTCCTCACGAGCCCCCTGCCCAGCCGTGGAGCCAGGTAAGTGGCGCACCGCACACTCAGACCCCACCCTGGGACACACAGAAGCCTCCCGGGTTGGGTCCCTGTGATCCACTTCGCTGCCCCACTGCGGGTAAGTCGGTGGTTTCCCTAGTCCCGCCTGTTCGGTCACTGGGGGCCTGGTTAGCGCTCCCCAGGCCGTCTAGCTGGCTCATGAGAACCATCAGACTCGGCTACGCGATTCAGTTCGCCCGGCGCCCACCCAAGTTCAGGGGGATTCGGTTCACCTCTCTGCCGGACAAAGATGCTCCTGTCTTGCGTGCAGAGATCGCGGTCCTGCTGGCGAAGGACGCGATACAGCCGGTCCCTCCAGCCGAGATGAGGTCGGGTTTCTACAGCCCATACTTCATCGTACCCAAGAAAGGCGGTGGGTTACGACCGATCCCTGACCTGCGCGTACTGAACCGGGCCCTACACAAGCACCCGTTCAGGATGTTGACGCAGAAACGCGTCTTTCAATGCGTCCGTCCTTTTGATATTGGTTTGACAGCAGTCGACCTCAAGGACGAGTACTTTCATGTCTCGATTCTCCCTCGACACAGAACGTTTCTCCGCTTTGCGTCCGAAGGGCGAGCATATCAGTACAAGGTCCTCCCCTTCAGGCTATCCCTGTCGCCTCGTGTCTTCACCAAGGTCGTGGAGGCAGCCCTCGTATCAGTGAGGGAAGCAGCATGTGCGTTTCAACTACCCGACGACTGGCTCATATGATTCTTCGGACAGGGGTGTACCTTGGGCAAGGATCCAGGCATGTTGTTGTATCAACAGATGCCTCTGCCAAGGGCTGGGGTGCCATGTGCAATGGGAATGCAGCTGCGGGGCTCTGGTCGGGGCCCAGATTGCAGTGCCCATATCAATTGCTTCGAGTTGCAAGCAGTATGGCTGGCTATGCGCCGCTTCAAATCGCTGCTACACAACAAGCACGTACTGGTCCATACGGACAACACTGCAACCATTGCGTACATCAACCACCAAGGCGGTCTACGCTCCCGTCGCATGTCGAAACTCGCCCGCCACCTCCTCCTCTGGAATCAGAAGCATCTGAGGTCGCTTCGCGACGTTCACATCCCAGGCGAGCTCAATCGTGCAGCTGACGAGCTCTCACGTCAGCCTGCCCTTCTGGGAGAATGGCGACTCCACACCGAGACAGTCCAGCTGATTTGGAGACGCTTTGTGGACGCTCAGGTAGACCTGTTTGCCTCCCAGGACACGTCCCATTGCCAGTTGTGTTACTCCCTGGCCGAGGGACCCCTCGACACGGACGCACTGGCATGCAGCTGGCCTCAAGGCCTACGCAAATATGCGTGTCCCCCAGTGAGCCTTCTCGCACAGAAACTGTGCAAGGTCAGGGAGGACGAGGAACAGGTCCTCTTGGTAGCGCCATATTGACCCAGTCGGACTTGGTTCCCCGAACTGATGCTCCTCGCGACAGCCCTCCTTGGCGAATTCCTCTGAGGAGGGATATCCTTTCTCAGAGAGTGGGGGGGGGGGGGGAGGGCGGGCACCTCTGGCACCCGCGTCGGGACTTGTGGAATCTCCACTGATGGTCCCTGGCCGGGACGCGGAGGTTCTAGGTGACCTAACCCAAGAGGTAGTTGACACCATCACTTCACGAGAGCACCGTCTACGAGACACGCTTACCGGCGGAAGGGAAGTGGAACCTGTTCGTTGGTTGGTGCTCTTCCCGCCGGGAAAACCCCCGTAGATTCCCGATCGCAGTCGTGCTTTCTTTCCGGCAGGATGGCTTGGAGCGAAGGCTGTCACCCTCCACCCATAAACTCTATGTGGCTGCGATTGCTGCGTACCACGACCCCGTGGAAGGGAAGTCGGTAGGGAAGCATGACCTGGTCATCAGGTTTCTCAGAGGGGCAAGGAGGTTAAATCCTCCGCCCCCTCACCTGTTACCCTCTTGGACAAACAAAAACAAAATCTCTCCTCGGTCCTGATGGCCCTGAAGGAGGAGCACTTCGAGCCTCTGCAGTCAGTAGAGCTGAAGGTTCTGTCATTAAAGACAGCGCTACTCAACGCATTGGCCTCGGTCAAGAGGGTAGAGGACCTGCAGGCATTCTCGGTCGACGACTCGTGCCTAGAATTCGGAACGGGTAACTCACACGTTGTCCTGAGACCCCGGCCTGGATATGTGCCCAAAGTTCCCACCACACCAGGTGGTGAACTTGCAAGCGCTGCCCCGGGAAGAGGCAGACCCAGCCATCGCTGATCTGTTCCGTTAGAGCCTGCGCATTTACGTGGGCCCTTCGCGAGAGCTTAGGACTAAGACAGCTCTTTGTCTGCTTTGGAGGTCAGCAGAAGGGAAAAGCTGTCTCCAAACAAAGACTTTCCCACTGGATAGTGGAGGCTATAGTCTTAGCATACCAGGCCCAACGTTTACCATGCCCCCTAGGAGTGAGAGCTCACTCTACGAGAGGAATGGCATCTTCTTGGGCATTGGCGCTGGGCGCCTCAATAGCAGACATCTGTAGAGCTGCCGGCTGGGCGACGCCTAAAACGTGTGTGAGATTCTATAATCTCCGTGTAGAGCCCTTGTCCTCTCGTGTACTCGCCTCAGGTAGTCAGTAACACCGGACCTGCTCGTTGTCGATCACGGTTGCTGCGCCATTCCCCTCTAAGGACGGATACGTGCGCTTTTGTGCTCCTCAATCAGTTCCCAATGGCGAACCCTGGTGGAGTTCCTCCAGCACCCTCGGCGGTCAGACGTGGTGGAGCGCCAGATGCCAGACGCCAGGTCCAGCACTCGTGTATATGCCCAAGATCAACCCTTGTGCTGGGCTAGGTGCCCATGTGTAGCGATTCCCCCTTTGGGTGATCCCACATGTGTATTCTTCCACGGCACGGCTCCCCTCACGGTAAGCCCGTGTCTTCCCTGGCAGTCGTTCACTGCCATCCCTGCAGTGTAGTGATCTCACCCCAGGCGGGTTAAGTCTACCGCAGAGACTTCCATATGTATTACTGCCCTGGGCCAGTCCATATGTGAAATTCCACATGATACCTCCTATGTGCAGGATATGGCTTCCGTAGCGTCCCAACTGGGTAAGCTTTCCCAGTGTTATCCAATGTACCACTGTATGGAACAGCAGTGGCGGACCCCTCTGCCTAGCCGCTGTCCTATCTTACGCCCCAGCTGGTGTGGGGGGACTTGCCGACTTCCGCAGGCACTGGAGGGGGTCAGCAATAGTGGCGTTTTCCATACGGCTCCCAATTCGTCAGTCACTGACGTAAAATAGAACGTGACTGACTGAATGGGAAAGTCTAGGTTACTTGTGTAACCCTCATACCCTGAAGGAGGGAACGGAGACGTCACGTACCGTCGCCACAGCTCCTGTACCACCGCTGAGCAGCAGGGAGTATCGGCTCCTCAGCGAAAAACTGATGTGTCATTGGCTTGTTTAGTTTACACTCGAAGGTGATTGGGCTCTCGGGCGAGATCCCAATTCGTCAGTCACTAACGTAACGTCTCCGTTCCCTCCTTCAGGGAACGCACCCCGGCGTACACAAAGTAACCTGCGTTCTCATTTTAAATAAAGTTTCATGCTACATAAGTTGGTTCCTTGTACTGTGTGAGTTTGCAGTTCCAGATGTAAATAATGTTGACCTGTCAACTGTCTTTGGTCAGAATCAGATGATGCACTGACACCGAACAGCTCCTGAATGACAACTCTGCACTCCGACAGACTCTAAATGGCCATCTCAACTCACGGTTTCAGCAAAACGGTTGCCATTTTTAAAGGACAGTACAAGTCCACATATAAAAACAGACAGGGCCCTGAAATATTTCAGCTAAAATAAACATGACATAAACAAATGTGCTGGTGTCTTGAAAATTGAGCAATAGCAAAAGAGAAACTGGCATTAGAGAAAACAGCAAATTTGTGCATGATGGGGATACAGAGTGTTCTAAAGACAATGCTCTATCTCTCTATCTGTCTATCCATCCATCCATCTATCCATCAGCTTGTCTGTATACATAAAGTCTATAATAGGCATGCAAATTTTCAATCATTCCCATGATCGATCGTCATTTAAATTAACAATCAATTAATCGATAAATCGTTAACCTTAATGCTGCAAAATACGTCTATTGCGAGGTGGCAGATAGTTACCGGCACAATGACACGGTAATGCAAATGGAAACTCCAAAACGCCAGCTTTCTCACCACAATGAAAGGGTTTTTAGTTTAAATAAAAGGCTATGAATAGATGACAATGATCATTTGATAAAATGAAGAGAGCGCACTGTAGTTGGGCTAATTTTTACTTTGTGGATGTTTTAATATCCTGTCCAAAAGACCTCGAATGTGCCTTTTTGATATGGTTTAAATGGTGCCTCGGTATTGTATTTTAAAAAACAATCGCAATGTTTGCAATTGACATTATCGGCATTTAAAATAAAATGATCCCAAACGTAACTGCGGCGCGTGGGGCCAAACACACTGCTTGCCTCGATCATGAAACATTTTATGTGAGTATTTACGTGAGGAACAAAGCTTTGTTTACAAGAGAAATAATTTGTTAGCAGGCAAATGTTACATTGTGACCATGCTTTTGGATTCATGTCGTTCGAGCCCATAAATTAAAATAATTTAAGCCATTCGCCATAAAACTGTCCTGCTCATGCCCACAGCCCATTCTTCTATCTATCTATCTATCTATCTAATCTATCTATCTATCATCTATCATCTGTCTATCATCTGTTCATGTAGATCCATTCATACATCACCTAACATTATCAATCTAAAGTATTTATCTTAAATGGGTGATGTCCAGAAATAATGACGCATATTATAATATCTGTGTTTACATCTCAACATCTATTCAATGTTCAGCAACTTGGCCCCTAGTTGAACAACATTAACCTCTGCTAACACTTAGTGTACCTGCACTTACATTTCTAAGAATTAAAACAGTACAGAAACAAATGCAGTCAAGAAAATTATAAAAAGGAAAATAGGCATAAACCTAAGGCTGGTTTGGTGCCAGGAACATAAGTGGACTTCTGAGAAAAAAATAAACATCACTACAAAAGTGAAGAATATGGCCACTGTATAACTGATTTATTTGTTAGTGTGACTGTATGGTTCTCACCCAGCAGAGTGTGTTCCGAGGGTGATGACAGGGGCGTGCACCGGAGTGAAGGTCAGCTCCTGCATCTCATCCTCTTCCTCACTTCTGTTTCCCTCTCTCTCCTGCACACTCAGCTCCAGATGAGCTATGCTGCCGGCAACTGGACGCTCCTGATTCAATTTAAATCAACACACATAGGCAGAAAGAGAGAAAAACAGACAAATTCAAGAATCATTTTGGACTGAAGTTCAGCAGCAGATCCTGCAATACAAAAAACCCAGAGGCTTTGATGAAGTTTTGGCTCATAAATCTTCAGTATATGATTATCTCTCTCTGTGAGGACTCAGAAAAATACTGAGAATATTTCATCAGCAAATCTAAAAAGAATCTCAAAAAATATCCATGTTTGAGGGTAATAACATATGTTTAGGAAGCAGATGAGAATGTTAAGACAACAAAGAGGTCAACAGATCAGAGACAAAATCAGTTAGGAAAGTTAATTATTGGAATCTTTCACAAAAAAAATAACATACCACAGCCAACAGAAACCTAACAACCAAACACTCTACAAGAACTTCAAGTTCTTTTTGAAATGCCTGAAGA
Source organism: Sinocyclocheilus anophthalmus (assembly GCA_018155175.1). Classification (NCBI taxonomy): domain Eukaryota; kingdom Metazoa; phylum Chordata; class Actinopteri; order Cypriniformes; family Cyprinidae; genus Sinocyclocheilus; species Sinocyclocheilus anophthalmus. Next base: position 160,330 of record JADLZN010001750.1, on the reverse strand, counting down.
CACGACTTTTCCACAAGGACTTGATCAAAAACCAACTGCAGCATATTCTATACTCCTTACCTAGCTTCAGACAGCACACCCATAGGCCACACACAGTCTGTTCACTGACCGTCTGATTTATATTGCTAAAAATATTGGCAAGTATTTTCTCAATCAGGCAAACTTTAATCTGACTGACTGGCTGGCTTTACTTTACTGGTGCACTTTTGTTTTTTGCCTGGAAACAAAACTTGTTTCTTTTGAAGACGCACTCATTTCTCTAAGTTTTCAAGCTTAGTGACATCAAATCAAATATAAGATAGTTTAGTTTCAGACTACTAACTTACCACAAATAGAAATGCATATTTTGTTGCATTATTATGTCTGTGAAATAATGACTAATTTTTTCTTTATAGTTTTTCTTGACAGCTGAATAGCTTAACGTAAAACAATATTGTTGTGCTATTATTTGGAGTTATTTGCATTTTTCCTCAGTGGTCTAATAATGTGGAATATTAGATAAATCATATTACATAAACCTACTCCTAAACGACAGACAAACAAAACAAAATACTTCATGCCAAGTATGGCTATGTAAGGCTACTCCTTACAAACACCTTTACTAAAAGGATTTAATGAACGAGAATGAATGAATGAAATTAACAAGTTTCACTAACATACAGTACTGTTCAAAAACTTGTGGGCAGAATTTATTTCCCCCCCTTTTATTTAAGCAAGGATGCATTGAATTGATCAAAAAATGTAATGTTTTAGAAAATTTGTAATATATATTATCTTTAGATGTAATATATAGTCCTATGATATAATTATAATTATAATATCAATAATAATAGATACACACAAAAACACAAACGGATGTATGGGTTTTATATATACATATTACAGTAAACAAACTTTTATTTTGGAGCCGATTAATCGCATTAATCGATTGACAGCATATCACAATATTACTGTTTTCACTGTGTATTTTGTTAATTAAATGCAGCATTGGTGAGCATAACAGACTTACAGTACTGTACTATACATTATATTTATCTATAAGTTTGTACGTTTCTGGCAAACTTTAGCTCTTTGTATCACATTTATAATGTTACTGCCCACTTTTGATGAATTGCTTGTGTGGTAGCAATCCTCATTATATGTACATGTGGCATGCTGGTTAATGCATAAAAAAATCACATTCAATCATGCACACTATACACACATACACATGCTATGCAGTATACTTAAAAATGCCACCGTAACACTTCAGCCAAATTGCAAGTGAATTCTAACATTCTGCATTTGTGTTTTAAAAATGGTACAGCTCAGGATGTTCACAAATCTTTGTCCACACAGACTGATATTTTTAAGTCAGCTAAAACCCAATCCAAAGATAATTTAAAATTCTAACTTGAAGATAGGAACAGGAGATTCATAGACAGAAAAAAATGCACAGGGAATAATTTAACACCATCCCAGAATCACCCAGAAATGACATGCAGGAGGTTGAGCATAGCAGAAATATCCTCCCTAATCTCAGCAGAAGAGCCCATGTGTGGCACAAACAGCCTTAAACAACTGTGGAGGCGGTAACAAAGCACTTTGTATGTTTATTTACAGACTATCATATAGTCAAATGCACCGCATGACTAAAGGCAACGGCATAAACATACATGCTCCCACACACAATTAACATAATATCTGTGGATAGCTTTGTGAAAATGTGTGACATGTTCCCACTCTATACAGGCTGTATCTGCACTGTATTTCCATTAAAATAACAAAATCACATTACCATTACAAACCGTTCCCAGCCCAGTTTTCTCAGCATGGCTAGCTGATGTTGCTGTGGAAAAACTGTAATAATGCACTGATGGTTTTATAGTATAATACACAATATTTTTTAAACAACAAGGTACATTACACTTTGTTTCTTCAAATTCAGTATTGCATCAATTGTTCATCAACGAATTCACTGCAGTGAATGGGTGCCGTCAGAAAAAAAGTTCAAACAGCTGATAAAACTCAAAAGAACTCCACAAGTAATCCATACGACTCAGTATTAAAAGCTTTGTTTGTAATAAACCAATCCACAAGAATTTTTAACTTCAAACTAGTGTTTTCCGCTAACGAGTCCCAGATAAATAATATTGCTTTCTCCAGTGATAAAAGACATCTTGTCTGAATCAGAAGAGAAATATGCACTGATCATGCACCGATTACTAGAGAAAACAGTTCAATACAGCTCTAAACAAATATGTCAATGGATTTTAATGTGAGAGGACAATAGAGGATGGACATGTTCACTGGAGAAAGTGCGTGTTAGGATTCTGGCCGGAAGAGGACAGTTTAAAGTTAAAGCCCTTAATTATACATTTGTTTATTAACAAAAACACACAGCTTTTCACGTATAGACGTAACTGATAGACTGGAGTCACATGAGACTTGGGGATCCCATGCCGATGTTTTATCCGCAGTTTGATCTTTATTTGACGGCCCATTACACGTGATGTAATGCTACATTTCTCCAAATCTGTTCTGATGAGAAACAAATTCATCTACATCTGGGATGGCCTAAGGGGGAATACATTGTCAGCAAAAGGTAATTTAACTTAAAATATTAATATTATCTGAATAAAATTATCTTTGTAGTACTCTGGAAACTTTTATCTTTCTATATAATGTGATCCTCCTCCATAATGCACTCGCTCCATTGTTTACCTTCAAACGCAGTATCATGTCGATGCCAACTCTTGTGTATCATCAAGCAAACGTAAAGCCTGACAGTGGAAAAGTCTTGCGGTACATAAAATGTTGATTATCATGTGAATCATGAATCATTTAAATGTACTTCAGAGCTCAAGTGAACAAATTCGCTGGACCACTGATGGATATATTATGAGTGTGGAGCTGCAGTCACCTTAAATCTCATTTGCATGATTTTCCAAATTAGTGACATACACTCGCCGAACCAGATCAAGTTTTAAAGTTCTGGTTTATCTCTCCAGTTTTTGCGGTAAAGAAAAAGTCAAACTGGCACTTACAGTAGATCTTACACAAGCAAGAAACATTATAATGGTGCAGCTAATTTTGTCAAAACGATGGGACAGTTAATGGTGCTCTAAGAAGTTCTGCAGTTTGATACAAAGTTTTTAGCCTGCAAAATGGTATTGAACAATTGTAGTTCTAACATGTTAAAAACTCATTTTAATATGAAATTCCTTAATGCTGCTCTCAACAGGTTCGGTTTGGGTTTTGTGGTGTACAGGTGTGTACAATGCATGTGTTGTGTTTTTTTTTATGCCATATGTTTTGAGTGTAGGCGTTTTATTCCTTTGCATGAATGTATCTCTGTGCGTTGTTTTAAAGAGCTAATAAAGTGTGTGTGTTCGTGTGAGTGTGTGTGTGTCGTATGTGGGTGGAAAAAAAATTTACGACATGTGAAAAGCTGTCGTGGGCCGAGCCCTCGGGGAGGAGTGTGGGAAAGCAGGAGGAGTGGAGCTGTTGTTGCCATGGAGACCCCACCGTGTGGCTCATGGTCGAGTAGCGTGAAGTCGCAACCAGCTGAGAGAGAGACAGCTGAACAACAGAACAAGAGAAAGGAGAAAAAAAGAAAAAAAAATTAATACATATTTATCGTACAAAACAACAGGCCGAAGCATCTAACGATGTGGCAATCCCCCACAGCTGGCACATAAAGCCAACATCCAGCCAACACATCAGCAGGATGAAATTAGAAACCTGTTTAGGTATAAATGTGACAGATCCAGCTTTGGGTGCTGCTACGCACATGTTTTCATACAAGACCTAATTTCTTTTTCTTCACTTTGAGCCTTTCACCATTCCTGTTTGCCTCACGCTCCTAATTTGAGTCTCTATTGTTGTCAAAAGTAACATTATACATCAACACCAATACACTTTCTGCACTTCTGACGCAGTCATCGATTTCTGCCTCTATGAGAGTCTGATATTACTCATCTCAGCTGTTGAGTTTCTAATATGCAGTTTTTAGTCTCGGGTTTTGTCTTTGGACAAAAATATTCTTTAAATTTCCAGTATTTTGACATGACATGTTCATTAATTTTAATCAGTTTTACTCTTAATTTTAGTAGAAGAAAGACAAATATATCTGCAAACTGTCTTTGTTGTGAAAACGTAAATTCTTCTTCAAAAAAAAATTGTATATTGTGTTTTTTTAACTAATTATCGTCACAAATGCATTTTCTTGCATTTCTTTGATACCATTCACAAAATGATATATATATGTATATACGAGTGTATACAGGTGCATCTCTATAAATTAGAATGTAGTGGAAAAGTTCATTTATTTCAGTAATTCAACTCAAATTGTGAAACTCGTGTATTAAATAAATTCAGTGCACACAGACTGAAGTAGTTTAAGTCTTTGGTTCTTTTAATTATGATGATTTTGGCTCACATTTAACAAAAACCCACCAATCTCAACAAATTAGAATATGGTGACATGCCAATCAGCTAATCAACTCAAAACACCTGCAAAGGTTTCCTGAGCCTTCAAAATGGTCTCTCGGTTTTTTTCACTAGGCTACACAATCATGGGGAAGACTGCTGCTCTGACAGTTGTCCAGAAGACAATCATTGACACCCTTCACAAGGAGGGTAAGCCACAAACATTCATTGCCAAAGAAGCTGGCTGTTCACAGAGTGCTGTATCCAAGCATGTTAACAGAAAGTTGAGTGGAAGGAAAAAGTGTGGAAGAAAAAGATGCACAACCAACCGAGAGAACCGCAGCCTTATGAGGATTGTCAAGCAAAATCGATTCAAGAATTTGAGTGAACTTCACAAGGAATGGACTAAGGCTGGGGTCAAGGCATCAAGAGCCACCACATACAGACGTGTCAAGGAATGGGGACAGTTGTCGGTATTCCTCTTGTTAAGCCATCATGAACACGACAACGTCACAGAAGGTATACCTGGGAATAAGGAGAGAAGAAACTGGATGTTGCCCAGTGGTCCAAAGTCATCTTTTCAGATGAAAGTAAATTTTGCATTTCGTTTGGAAATCAAGGTCCCAGAGTCTGCAGGAAAAGTGGACAGGCACAGAATCCAAGTTGATTGAAGTCCAGTGTGAAGTTTCCACAGTCTGTGATGACTTGGGCTGCCATGTCATCTGCTGCTGTTGGTCCATTGTGTTTTTTGAAAACCAAGTCACTGCACCCGTTTACCAAGAAATTTTGGAGCACTTCATGCTTCCTTATGCTGACCAGCTTTTTGAAGATGCTGATTTCATTTTCATTTTCCAGCAGGATTTGGCACTGCCCACACTGCCAAAAGCACCAAACGTTGGTTAAATACCATGGTGTTGGTGTGCTTGACTGAACCGCAAACTCACCAGACCTGAACCCCATAGAGAATCTATGGGGTATTGTCAAGAGGAAAAAGAGAAACAATAGACCAAAAAATGCAGATGAGCTGAAGGCCACTGTCAAAGAAACCTGGGCTTCCATAACAACCTCAGCAGTGCCACAAACTGATCACTCCATGCCACGCCGAATTGAGGCAGCAATTAATGCAAAAGGAGCCCCTACCAAGTATTGAGTATTGAGTACATGTACAGTAAATGAACATACTTTACAGAAGGCCAACAATTCACAAAAGTGTTTTCTTTTTTTTATATCGTTCTTCTGAAGTATCGCCTGAAAATACTTTCCAGAAGGCCAACAATTCACTAAAAGTGTTTTTTTTTTTATTGGTCTTAAGTATTCCAATTTGTTGAGATAGTGAATTGGTGGGTTTTTGTTAAATGTGAGCCAAAATCATCACAATTAAAAGAACCAAAGACTTAAACTACTTCAGTCTGTGTGCACTGAATTTATTTAATACACAATTTCACAATTTGAGTTGAATTACTAAAAATAAATGAACTTTTCCACGACATTCAAATTTATTTGAGATGCACCTGTATATGAGATGAACTCACAAGGACTGTCTTTAAAAAACTTTTGTCCGGAACTAACTACTTAGCAAAATATCAAATCTCATTTAACAGCTGACGCTGAGGCTCAGTAATAATTCAAAAAAGTCACTTTAGAACTAGTAACGAAGGAACGCTGAGTTGCTTCATTAAAAACATATTGTATTCCTTAATTAAAAGCTCACTGTATCATGTAGAGTTTTGTGAGAGAGAGATGGACTGAGCGAGTGTGATTACCTGCACCTGATACAGCATTCATTCTTAAGATCAATCTCATCTTCACAATAAAACATTAGTTAGCTGATAAGCTACTACTAAATATTTTGTAGAAACTTAATTTTCTGTAAAGTGCTTGCAACGATTGTATGTGAAATGAGCGATAACAAATAAACTTGAATGAAGTAGTTCAATGTCCGATGAAATTTCCGATAACCAGCGCTGATCCGGTATTTGTTAACGGTTCTTACAAGACTGGTATGAAGTAAAAATAACTTCCGTTTTTAGCTCTTTCAATATAAAAGCCTTAAATGCTGACTCGTAAAACAGTCACTTGTCGCCATCTAATGGTAGAACAATGTCACAAAAATCACCATCACGAACACACGCACACTGTTTCCCAATATAAATACTACTGTAATTTAAAATATATTTATTGAATAATAAAAAAACAGCCATCATAAAAGCCATGCTCTTATATACAGCATTAAAGTTACATAAAATATAAAGTTATGAGACATCAGCCAAAACTATTTGCTCCGGAACAAATAATAGATTAATGAAACCAAAGAATGCCTGTTAGAATTACCCAAAATTAATTATATCTCATGATTAACCACTACAGAGACATCAGAGCCAGCGGCAAATTCCAGAAGAACTGGCCGAGGTGAGGCTGCTCTCGGCGGGGTGTCATGAGCGAGGAATGGCCGCTGACGCCTGGTGGCATTTATTTATTATTTGCAATGTATCAAAAAAAAAAATTTGACCCGATGGTTGTCAAAGGTCAACCCCCCAGAAGAAATATTTTTAACTGTTTTTTTTTTTTTTTTTATTCACCCTGTGTTTTCTGGACCTAATCCGTTTTACTCTATAATAATGTTGTCGTTGTTGTTTAAAAGATAAAAATGCATAAAACATAATAATACATTTTACTTTACAGAAACAGCCCAGTAAAATTAAAATAATAATAGCATCTCTGTCAAAAATATTCTCGCTTGCAAACTGTTAAACCATAGAGCTTTATTTTAGAGTTTATTATTATAAACGATTCTCATTACAAATTTGGGAGATGATTGGCGTGTTGCAATTTCAAAGTCATAAGCGATCCAAACTCAGACAAAGGTCACAAGTTTGCATCCCTGTATTACAGCAAGCAATAACATATCATATCATAATCATAAAAAGCACTCTGATACTTATCTAAATGAAGACATTAAAGCTGTGGTGATGTAACTGTGCCACTTTTAATCAGATTTAGTCAGATATTACTGTTTGAAAGACTTCCTCCAGTGCTAATGCTCAGAGATTTGTACAGACTTTAGCATGCATCAGTTGCTGATGTAAAGCACCTCTCTGCCCTTAAGAAAGGCTGATGGATTCACAGGCTGTGTGATGTGATCTGTGTGGCACAGGACTGGATGACTGTGATGGGGTCAGTGGTGTTAAACTCATGACTCAACTGCCTCCAATACAGCCTAAATCACTGGCAGCCAGTAGACCCTAAAAGCATTTCTCTACTGACCCCAATACAGCTTAAATGTATGACTCGCTGACCCCAACAATGCCTAAACGCATGATTACAGCGAGCCCCGAAACTCACACTGCCCAGAACTGCCTGATCAACTGACCGCATAACAGGGATTTAGACCACGGCTTTCGAACTGAGGGTTTGTGAACCTCTTGAAACTTTGTAATATATATATATATTAGCTGGGAATCCCTGGTTTACATTGTGCTGATATCAGTATTGTGCTGCCCTGATGAATAGCAACAATATTTGCGATCCTTGTCAGACAGCAGACACAAAAACAAATGACTCTCACTACAATGAGTTATTACACCTATCACTACGAAAAGAGAAGTAAGAAAACAGAGGAAGACGAAAGAAAGACAGATCCACATGACAGCAGAACTACTGACAGACACAGTGCCAACAAAAAAGGCACAAGGTTGGAATAAAAATCATGCAGGTCGATATTCACAAAACCAGCTCTTGTTTGACATACACTCACTTTCATGCATACTAAAAAACATACAGTCAATAACGGAGGCATAGTGGTGTCTGAAAGAGAGAGAGAAACAGATAGAGAGAAAGACAAAGGCTCTTTTTTAAAAAGCATTAACTATAAATAGAGGGTGAGTGCATGCATCCAAAGCAAGCATTTTAACTCACTAACTCTGAAATAAAGTGTATGGGATGTGAGGATGGCTGGCTGCATTATTCAGAACTTGTGCATTAAAGCACCATAAGTCAGAAATGCAACAAGGTACTGTACACCTGAACATCATATCCAAATGTGCTTGCTGAACGTTTTATTTTGAAATCACGAGCATTAATAAAGCAGAACAGAGAAAGCCTACTTTTTCAAGCTTGGTTCCAATATTTTTCACATTTATTTCTCCATAGGGATTTCAAAACATTTATAATACAGAGAGATTCAAGATATCTATCACAACATTACAGACTTTGTTTTGAAGCACAAATAAATAAATAATGCAAATTAATTAAATATATACAAATATGTAGAAATTGTTTAAAAGTATAAGGAGACTTGATACGTTTCATGGCAGTAAGTGGATGTCTCTAAGGAGAAAATAAATGGAATTTCTTCTGGAAACCAAGTGTTCACTCAACAGGAAAACTTGACGAACTTGACAGAGTTGAATAAAAATTCAGACGACATGACAGAGCGGAATAATTTAATAAACATAAACAACATGCACACATTTAGATGATAGATGGACAGACAGATAGACAGATAGATACGTAGACAGATAGACAAGTAGACAGACAGACAGACAGACAGATAGACAGAAATAAGATATATAGATAGATAGATAGATAGATAGATAGATAGATAGATAGATAGATAGATAGATAGATAGATAGATAGATACTGGGGCTTACTGGATTATGGAACAGTTGTGATATATTCACTTAAAATCAAACACATCACCTTAAATGTGTGTGAAACATTTATGAAACCCACTCTGTGGTTGATATTAGACAACAAAGCATGCTTCGCAAAGATGTAGAATGATTAAACCAGTCTGTGCGTGCCACTCTGATTCCATGTGTGAGTGAAAGAGAGAGAAAATTTGAGAATGAGACGGAGCAGCCCATCAATCAGAGAGATGTGCCATAGCCTTGACAGGCTTTTCAGACCAAGTGAGGGACTCAGGCTTTATAGAACAAACACAGCCAGCAGGGTCGCTGAAGAAAAGAAAAAAAAACCTTGAATCAACCTTTCCAAATTGGCGTCCCTCTAAATTAGTGCCGTATCACAATCGATGTGGACCAGATCCATTCTTCCACGCTGTGGAGCCTAGGAAGTGTCACTGGATATTTTAAAGGGTCCTTAAGGTCTGACAGCATCTGCTTTGTTTTCTTTTGTTTTGCTGAAGTGTTAAATCAGGCTTCACTGAAGGGAGAGAAAGTCTGAGCAATTTGGATTCAACACATCTGTGTTTGTGAGCCAACAAAATCGTTTTTTACTGACAGGGAAACTTGCAATACACCATCTGAAAATGGAGGTAGTTTATCCAGCCATTAAAGTGCAAATAAAGACCTAACTCCATGTATACAATGTTTGTCTATCGCTATACTTGTTTTTATCTCAATTTTAACTTCATATTCAGTCAGCCCCATCAGTGGAGATTTTTAGATCTCAGCTGAAAACACTTTTTTTTTTTTACAAAATCTTGGATAGTGGAGATATTTGTTATCACTTTAATTGCACTTTGCATATGCAGTTTCTTTTAGAGTTTAAAACATTTGTTAGTGTGTATATGTAGAAACTAAACAAAGCAAAACAGATTAAAATCAAAACAGAACTTAGCCAAAATCAAATATAAAAAAACTTATACAATCTAATTTAATCTAGTTGCATTGCACTGAATCAAATCAAATTAATTTAAATCAAAACTGAATTAAATCAAATCAATTAAAATAAAATCAAAATTCTAATTGTATTAAATAAAATCAACTCATTGAATAGACTCAAAATTAAATCAAATTAAATCAAATCAAAGCTGGACTAAAACAAACTGAATTAAATTGCACTAAACCAAATTAAATCAAAATCAAAATCAAATCAAATCAGAACTTATCCTTTAAAATTAGGTGTGTTCAGTCCGGCTCAGTTTAACTCCAATCCTTTTGGCAGGCTGAAACCAAAATCTGCAGCACGTTGGCCCTTCAGGAGCAGGACTGAACATCCCTGCTTTAATGAACAGACCAAAAATGTTGATCTGATAGTTGGCTTGGTACATTTCTACACCTCATGTATCAGCAGCTGAACAGAGGTCATGAGCCTCTTGAGTCGCTGTGAGAACTGGGAAGCAAAACTGAATGCAGTGTGCTATCTGAAGAACAGTGGTACACTCTCCATCCTGGCCTTCAATACCTCTTTCATCAGTTTGCAAACCCTCCCTAAGACTTCTCAAGCTTTCATGGTGCAATGCTGCCGTAACTCACAGAAACCGGCGCCTGTGTGCTCGGGTCAGCAGAACTGCTCTGATTCTGTCCAGCGCAGATTCTCAGACACGTTACAACATCACAGTCAGGACACAGCAGAGTTTGTTCTAAAACCGCTGCCATTCTGATGACACAGAAACAAACTGCACCCTGGGAGAGAGCGGGAGAATTTTAGCGTGTGATGATTTCGAGTGACTTACCGCTGGGCCGCGTGGAGACTGCAGCGTCGAAGCCGTCGTCTCCAAGCTGCGTTCGTCTAAAATTCAAGTAAATAAAATATCAATTAGAGCACTTTAAACACTAATTTCCTCCTCAATTGTTTATATTTGCAAAAACTGAAGTATCTCCTTCACAACAGGTTTCTAATTGTGTTAAATAATGTCATAGGTTGAGATGAGTTGCTAAATGACACCAATGACAATAGCTAAGGATTATTAAATGTTTCATGGTTAAAACACACTATTTTCCCTCTTTTTCATCACATGCTTGGACTTACAATGGCTATGCATTATCCATAAGACCATAAGTTGTCACATTTGTTCACAGTGGATTACTATCCCAGTTTACACAGCATTACAACACCGAAATGTGGACTCTGAGGACTGCTAAGGCTCAGGGTGGCATTTGTGACAGGGCCTTAGGCTATCTGGCCAATACTCATTTGCATTCATGGTGTAAAGACGGCCTGAATGACCCACCGAATGAATCACATTTGTCACGTAAGCCTGGCAGCGGTAGAAAGGGCTTGGGCTGGGTGAGAGATGAAGTTAGAGTCACAGTGAACAGAACATCATTCCCTCGGTCAGATAATGAGGTCAGCTCTATATGCCACTATGAATGACCTCACACACAGACCTGGTTTATATCCAGAATTAACATCGGCCTTTAAAAGGGATTGAAAGAATTGTGCAATCTGAAAATTTCAATAAGATTCAGATGTTGCTTTGGATAAAAGTGTCTGCTAAATTACTAAATGTAAATGTAAATATAAATGTAGATGTCATTTAAAATGTATATGACCACTTCATATAGTACACTGTATGTCACCTGAGCCAGGTAGTAACTGATTACATGTAATCTGGATTACGTAAACAGATTCCAAAATTAAGTACTTGTAATTAGATGAAATTACATTTGAAAATACTTGTAATCAGACTACAGTTACTTTTTTATGGATTACATGATTACATATTCACACAATAGCAATAAATTATTCATAATTTATTGATTCACCTAATTCCTCTTTTTCATCTTTTAAATGTTCGTTTCTAAAATAGCCTATTGCTTATATACACTCAGAAAGTCTTGCAGTTTTGTGGACATTCACACAACGACCAGTTATTAGTCAGGTGGCATCCGACCATTTTACAAAAATCATTTCAGGTTTAAAAAGTTTTTCAACATTACATCAACTGCTGATGAACCCACATTACAGTTTATTTGAATTAGCACTCAGTGGGTTATTTAACTTTGTGTTACTGTGTCTTTGGAAGGCTTTTGTTTTTCAAACACATTATAATGCACAAATTCATGAATTCACAAACTTTTTTTCTCATCTGATTCTCTTTTCACCTGATATATTTAGTTGAAGTACCCCTGAGATTTTAAAATAAATATTTTAATAATTAAGTATCACATTTGCATGTTCACGGTTTTCTGTCGTTGGTTATGGTCACATGACATCTGGGTAAACAAATCAAATATTTCATTTTTTTTAGAAAGTGTTTTATGTTGATTGATTTCATAATGACATTTTTATGGTTTATTTAATTATTAGCTTTTCATTAAACTAACAAACCTCCTGCAGTTCCTTCATAAACCCCAGTTTGGGAAATCTTGACGTAATATAATGTTTAATGCACTTCATGTTGTTAATAACACTTCTTAACAGTTGTATTTTTATATTAATATGGTACAAGATTATCAATCAATGTGATAAACGAGATAAGTCAAAAATAATCTAAAAGTAATCTAAAAGTAGTCCGATTATGTTACCTAAAATGTGAAATTTAATGGACTACGTTATAACTACAATTTTATCATGTAATTATCAATCAGTTACGGATTACAATTTGTAAGTAATCTACCCAGCTCTGTGCATACAGAGTCTAAACTTCCATTGGCTCACATTTTCTGTCCACATCTTTACTGTCAATATCTTTACTGATCAATTTAATGCATCCTTGCTGGTCACAAAAGACACACGTTACTGCCAGATGTAATTGCCAGTCATCTCGTCTGACCACCTGTGATCGAATCCCCCCAGACGGATGTTAACAGTGGGTGTAAGCAGGGCCAAAGTATGAGGAAACTGAATGACAGATTCTCATTTGCAACGAATGCTGCGCATTTGTGCTCCTTTATCTGATCTAAACCTCATCAAACACAATTACCAGATGCTTGGATGAGAAGGCCATAAGCGGCCTTATGTTAAACCCGACACTTTTTATGACTCACTCTTGTTTTTGGTAACTGATTTTTATAAGATAAGCGCCTGACAAGTGTGAAATCCTGTGAGAGTCTGAAATTGGGCGCTTGGGATTTGACACCAACAGAAGTGATGTAACTCTAACAGAATGTGCTAAACCATCTGTGCTTATGGGACATGGGCGAACAAATAAGTGTACATTAATCAATTCTCCTTTAAAATTAAGAGTGAAGTCAAAACCAAAAAAGCACATATCTACAAGGAGTAGCTCTCTAATGTTCTGGCTTTTTATTGAATGTCAGACCCTTGATGTGTCCATCCATTAAGTGTAAAACCCCTGGTTAACGGGCCTGAGGGGGCTTGCGCTTCAGGCTATTGTGACTTCCCAAAACCCTGACTGAGTAAATGTTCTGGATGGATTTTTATTTAAGGAGAACATCCTCTCAGCCACCCTGGTGTGCTTTGTCAGCAGGATTTTCACCTCCCTGTCTGGAACAACAGATATCAAACCAGGTGAGTTTTTTGAGTTTGTGAAGGGAACATTAATGATTAACATGTCTGATAATCAGACGGACGTGACAAAAGACTCTAATTAACCTGCTTGACGCAGAGGATGCATTTTTGCTTTTGCTTTTTAGCGCAAAAAAAAAAAAAAAAGATTAAAAAGCTGCTGCTTTGAAATGAAAAGAAAAAATGTATATAGTGCAATATAGTGCACATGGTGTGCGATCGACTTTCATGATACTTTTAATGTGCTTTTTGTGAAATTTTTGAAGCTCATTTAAAAGTCATACAAGTTTGGAATGACATGTTCGTGAGTAAAACTCTCCAATGAAAAAATGATATATTTCATCTTTAAATTGCATCAGTATCAAAAAATTACAACACATCCACAATGTGCCACCTGCGCTACTGTTTAAAGGTTTGAGGTCGGTAAGATTTTAGCATTTTTAGTATTTTTTTTACTCATCAAGGCAACATTTATTCAAATAAAAAAATAAAAATAAAAACAATATACAGTAATTGTGTAAATTTTTGTTTATAATTTCTAATAACTTTTTCTACATATTTAAAATGTAAGTGATTCAAAGTGATGCCAGTTGAATTTTCAGAAGCCATTACTGCTTCAGTGTCACATGATCCTTCAGAAATCATTCTCATATGCTGATTATGTGCTGAAAAAACATTTCTTATTATCAGTTTTGAAAATTATTCTGCTGATGAATATTTTGGTAGAAACAGTGATAAATCTTTCCAGGATTTTTTGATGAATAAAAGTTTAAAATAACAGGGAATCGTTGCAATAAAAATAATTTTGTACTTTATACAATGTCTAGCTTTATCACGTCTTTTGATCAATGAAGGAACCTTGCTGAACACGTAAAAAAGAAAAAAAGATCTGTAGTAGGGTATACATATACCAAATGAGATGAATGCTGATTTATATCAGCTTTATGTGCATTGGGTCCACCCAAAAGCGCTTTAAATAATGGAGGGCGGATACTCCGCCTCAACCACCACCAGCGGGCAGCACACATGAATGATGGGACGGCAGCCCAGTAAGCGGCCCCGTGTGTCACCACACGTCACCAGCTACAGGTGAGAAGGGAAGAGATGCTAGAGCCAATGCAAGAGTGGTGGGGATTATAGAGGGAGGCTGACTAATGATGACACAGGCCAGGGGGCAATTTGGATGGACATCGGGGTTAACCTTTACATACTCTTACCGAAGAAGTGCCAGGATTTTCTAAACCACAAGACCGCGGAAGTACGCGAGCGCACGCGCGGCTTTACACGGATGTGGGCGCGCCGTCATGTACGACGGCCGGCAGAGACGGGGCGCTTTTACAGCTAGTCCTCACTAAGGAAGGAGGACTCTTCAACAGAAACCTAGTGGTTTACCAGGAGGTCGCCATCCAGGTACGCCCCGGCTCCGCCCGTTAGCACTTCGACACAGTGTGCCACCAAGCCGGAATGGGCTGCCGGGTTTGTTCCAAAGGCGTAATGAAGCAGATTTATAAAATGAAAAAGTTCAGATTCTACGGTCAGGGAACACTAGTAATTGGGGCTACATAAGCAAGCTATAAAACAGTTGCACAATTGAAAACGATTATGAATGAAAGGAGACATAAGCAACATAAGTTCATACCAAAAAGGCGCACCGAAAATCAGGTACAGGTGGACTGTTCTGGCAAGCCCTGTCAGAGGAACGAAGGAGACGGGGACATCCAGAGATGTGTCTGTGCGTCTCCTTGCTGAGTGAAGGTGACCACACTGTTGGGTAACAACATGTCTCTCAGTAAAGCCTCCGTCTGATGCTCAATCTGTTTCTGCTACATGTGTGAACTCATCACCCTATCCAACACACTTTCTCTCTCTCTTTCTCACTCACTTTCTGACTGTCTTACACCCTCCCTCTCATTTACACTTCCTCTCCTTTCTTCGCGCCCTCTTATTCCCTCATGTGTAACTTTCACTCACACCTTTTTAATCAAATCTTGGGAGGTTTTTGGAGAAATTCCAAAATGCAATATATTTGTGTTGACAAGAAGCCCATACTCTGCGTATGCGACAGAAGCAGAGAACACGATGGAAAGCGATAGAAGGGGAAGAGCCAAGTGGCAATGACGCAGGCATATGTCCTAACATCTATGCCCGCTGCTCAGCTTTCTGGGACAGCGATCACTACACTACCGACAATGCACAAGGAGAGAAAATGCACATCAAATGCTGCATAAAAACAAGCACCAGGAAGGAAGGGAGAAAAAAAGAGAAGACACACAGAGGGGAAGAGTGGGACCGAGAAGCTGAGAATAAAGGGACGATCGACCGCGTTCGACACTGCGAATAACTCAGCTACTTCGAAGTATTTAGTCTCAGAAACGAGATCTCCGGAGACAGAACCAATCAACTCTTGATTGACTTCCTGCATAATGCGGATGGACAGGCTGCCACGTCGGCAATGATTCACACGGGCTAATCGAACTGCTGACATGTGCACAACGAAAACCGCTCTCATAAATACGCATGGATGTTCTCAAAACTACACATTCATTATGAATCATGCATTGGTAAATACTGTGCACGATTGGCTAAAGGGCAAAATCACAGGCGATCTTTTTGCGTTTGATCAGCATTCATCGGTAGTAGATAGAACAACCAACATCAAAGAGAGAAATTAACACATTCTGATCATCGCTGCCTGTGTTTTGCACTCTTCTCTTGCGCTCAGGCTCTTTGACAGTCAGAACACATCAAAACAATGCACATTTCTGCTGTGAAGAGATGGGAGAAGTTTATAAGGTAGTTCATGAAATATTAGCAGATTTGTTTTTAAGCATTTAAAGCCAAGCATGTAAATTTTATATTAAAATTCTAAAGACAACTATGAATAAGCCACCTGGATAGTGTCAAAACATTACATCCTGCCCAACCAACCGTGACTCAACCAATGGCACTAGCTGTAGGTTATCTGTCAATATTAATGAAGAAACCTCAGAGACATAAGTAGCGATAGAAAGATGGTAAGGTGTTTGAAAATTCATGCATGCTGGGAGTCCATGTCTTAGAAAAGAGAGCGAGAGAGAGAAATTATAGACTTGGCCGAGTGCCTGGCCCTCAGACCAGAAGCTTCATCCCTCTTTGCCCAAGAAGGTAGAGCTCAAGTGAGGAGTTAAAAGAAGCAAGAGGGCCAGAAGGCCTGTGCCAGCCAAACCGCATGTGTTTTGTTTACTACTTGTCGCCACACAAGTCCGCACATGGTTTGTCCCACGCACCCCTCCGCCCAACAGGCAAGTCAGCGTGGTGTGCACACACCAGTGCCTCGCCGCAGCCACAGTTCACCCCCCGCACAACATTGTCACCCCCCCGCACACACGTGTTCCCCACAGGCGGCTGGTGGGTCCGCCCCCAACCTCAAACAAAGGAGTGATAGAAGCAGGAGGAGCTGATCTCTATCTGAAACTGTGAAATGTGAGATATGCAAAAACTCCCTTTTAATTGGAAGGCAGAGATTGTGGGGAGAGAAACACCGGGTGCCCTGCGGCACGGGACGAACGGAGGGGAGAGATAGAGTTGAGCGAGAGGAGACGAGGTAAATTTTGTAATTAACACCCCCCCCCCCCCAAACATATAGGGTGAGTCATTGGGGCGCATGACCAATCTTTCTCAAATATGGAGGATCAAATCCACAACAATTCCCCATCATAACAAAAATGTCAAATTAATTATTAATAATTTTGGTTATGGGAAAACAGTACATAATACTTGGCAACTTTAACAGACAAAGACAAAAAGACTGAATAAGATTTATTCAAAAACGTTTACATTTATTTATTTAAATATAAATATATTTGAACACAGGCACATTTTTTTATTATTTTAGCCACTGACCAAAACATATTCAAGTTACAGTATGAATATGGGCTTAAAGTGCACACTCTAAGCTTTAATTTGAGGGTATTCTCATCAAAATTGGTGTGAAGGTTAAGGAATTACAGCTTTTTTATATGTACCTCCCCTTTTTTTCAAGGGACCATAAGTAAAAGGTCTTGAGTTGATTCTAAGTGTGCCATTTGCATTTGGAAGCAATTTCCAAGATTTTTTGGAATATTCCAGGGATTTTTGGAAAGTTCCCGGAAACTTGCCGGAAATTTTCCACCCCTTTGCAACCCTAACCCACATCAAGCGGTCAAAGGATCTCTCCATACAAGTGAAACAGACAATTGTTAGGCTTCAAAAACAAAACAAATCCATCAGAGAGATAGCAGGAACATTAGGAGTGGCAAAATCAACAGTTTGGTACATTCTGAGAAAAAAAGATCGCACTGCTGAGCTCAGCAAGATAAAAAGGCCTGGACGTCCACGTGACAACAGTGGTGGATGATCAGAGAATCCTCTCCATGGTCTAGAAAAACTCTTTCACAACATCCTGCCAAGAGAAGAACACTCTCCAGGAAGTAGGTGTGTCACTGTGAAAGTCTAGAATCAAGAGAAGACTTCACGAGAGCAAACACAGAAGGTTCACCACAAGGTGCAAACAAGGCCAGATTAGACTTTGCTAAAAAACATCTAAAAATGCCAGAGCACTTCTAGAAAAGCATGCTTTGGACGGCTGAAGTTAAGATCAAGCTGTACCAGAATGATGGGAAGAAAAAAGTATGGAGAAGGTTTGGAACAGCTCATGATCCAAAGCATACAGCATCATCTGTGAAACATGGAGCAGTGTGATTCATGAGCGTGCATGGCTTCAGTGGCTCTGGGTTACTGGTGTTTAGTGATGACGTGACAGGGGACAGAAGTAGCCGGAAGAATTCTGAAGTGTATAAGGATATGCTCTCTGCCTAGATTCAGTCAAATGGAGCAAAGTTGATTGGACAGTGCTTCATAGTACAAATGGACGATGTCCCAAAACATACAGCAAAAGCAAACCCAGGAGTTTTTGAAGGTAAAAAGTGGAACATTCTGCAATGGCCAAGTCAATCTCCAGATCTCAACCCGATTGAGCATGAATTTCACTTGCTGAAGACAAAACTAAAAGGCAAAAGACCCACAAACAAACAACAACTGAAATCAGCTGCAGTAAAGGCCTGGCAAAGCACCAAAAAGGAGGAAACCCAGTCTCTGGTGATATCCATGAGTTCTAGACTTAAGGCAGTCATTGCCTGCAAAGGATTCTCAACAAAATATTAAAAATGAACATTTTATTTATGATTATATTTATTTGGACAATTACATTTGAGCCCCTGAAAATGGGGGGACTGTGTATAAAAATGGTTGTAATTCCTAAGCATTTTATGTTATATTTTTGTTCAGCCCCTTGAATTAAAGCTTAAATTCTGCACTTCAGTTTCATCTTGATTGTTTAATTTTAATTATGTTCTGGTGGCATACAGAGCCGAAATTATGACAATTGTGTCAGTGTCCAAATATATATATGGACCTAACTGTATATATTTAAAATAGGCCTAAGTCTATTAATGCTAACAGTTTGGGCCAGCGCAAAGCATCTTTTGGTATTAAAATAGTACTGTCAGGATTTACTAAAGATGCGCAGTGTAGAATTAGCGCTGAAAAGGCATGGACAGTTATTTTTGCGTCTGACCTTATTGAATATGCATTTGTAGGAGTTTCCCTTTCAGACGCAAAATTTATGGGAGGAGAGTATTAAAGAAGAAGAATCGAACAAACCTTTGGGAGATCTTCCTATTGTTAACCTCCTATCTTAATAAAGACAGCAAACAAACTGTTCTGTACATCATGAGATGCACATGTACGGTATTCCAAAGGACTTTCAAACTGAGTAACCCAGAACTTTAGATGCCTATTTACACTGCACACACTGGAATTACAAATGTAAGAATCTGTTTAAGATCTGTCCTCACATAACATCAAATGAATAAACTAAAGGAAAGTACATTGTATTTTGCATTTAAGGTAAAGATGATGACATCAGATTAATGATTCTGTTAAGCAAAGTTCGTCTCCCAGGTGCTTTGTCTCTAAGCGCAATGTACAGATCCCTAGTCAGACTCTGATGACTCAATAAAGAATCCTGCTGAAGATACAGCAGAGTCTCCTGGTCTTTGCTTCTGAGTTTCCTATACAGTAGTCAGTAAAAAGATTAAGCATATTCTTGTAAAACACTTTAAAAGCCTGTATTTCAATGACTAATGCAAGACAATTGGCTGGAAATGTAGCAGCACTGAAGACAGACCTTCTACTGAGAGTGGTGTTTAATTTCTGTGTCGACTCTTTTGATTAAGTCTCAGGATGGAGCATGTTTCCCGGTGGCTCACATTCAGTGCCGTGCTGCAAGAAGCTCCTTCCACACTAGATGAAAACTTGAACTTGATGACACATTTCCCTGAATTTGTCTGTGAGAACATTGCAAAACTTTCTTTCAAGGGAGTGTATTCATGAATGTTAACCAGATGTTGAGTACTTTGTGTTATTTCTTTCAAATGCTCAACCTAGTTTTGTCTACTTTCAACATTTCCATTTCTTTTTCATCCCTAATTAAAGTCAAAGTGTGTCATTTTTCGATATTTAAATACTTTCTTCTGTACCAATTCTAAATAAGTCATCTGAAGATTGATTTTCCCAAAAGGTTTCACAACATTGCTCCCTGTCATAGCAAAACTGGCTCAACCAATGGAGTGTGTTTGGGGACAGGACTGTATGTTTATCTGACCAATAGCAGATGAACAGAAATCACACACTTGACCTTCAAATTACCCCTATGCTACTATATGACATAAACGAAACCTTTCAGCTCAACGTCCACACAAACCCAAACAAGCAGGTGCTGTGACCTCCAGAGTGTGAAATCCTCACACATTCGATCTAAACATATTCATCCCCACTGATGAGGCATTTAGTTTAACAATGGCCTGGGAAAGTTGCCATGGTGAAAGAGCCACAGGAACTGCAGCCCACAATTTCCTAATCATGTTAATCGACTTTAATATGACATCAGTACAATAGAGGAGACGGATAACAGGCTAATGAAAGAGTAATGATGGTTCTAGCAGTTAAGAGGACAACTTGGACACTTTGTTGAGCTGTTCCTGTTAAACTGGCCTTCGACTAGGAAATGTTCAAGAACAAGGAGAGACCTTGTAAAAAGAGGATGCCTGGGTCATTGTCAGCTAATGAAGAACATCATGTAATAATGTCATTCAGGACTGATTAGACCAATGACGCGAGTGCCAAAATGAGCCACACACACCCTAGTTTAGTAGGGTCTCAGTTGTCTGCAACTTTTTTGACATAAAGTGCCTTTTTCAAATTAGCATAATTACTAGGCAATGTACAATAACAAGTTTTAAAATCCCCATCTAAGATCGAGAATAAAAACCAAAAGGATGTGCAAACCTTACAATGCACATTTTGTCATTATTTACTCAACCTTATATCATTCCAAGCCTGTATATGTTTCTTTTCTTATGTTGAACACAAAAGAAGATATTTTGAAGAATTTTGAAGAACCAAACAGTTTTACTTCCATAGTAGGGAAAGAAATACTATGGAAGTCAGAGGGGACCAACAACTGTTTGATTAGCAGCAAACTCATACAGGTTTGGAATGACATGAGGGTAAGTAAATGATGACAAAATATATATTTTTGGGTGAACTATCTTTCAGATGTCTGATTCAATGATTGCAACATGGTATCCTTTTTCACAATAGCTAAATCTATTGGATTATTTTCCCCCTTATTTTTCACAATGTTGCTCCTCTATTAACAGCTTTATTCTGAGAGTAAAACGCATCAAGAAAAGCCAACCAAATTGTACCTTTCTGCTCAATCACGCAGCATTTTCCACAGTGCACAATTTGTCACACCTTTACAGTGTTTGGCTTCCCATGCAGCTCATAACCGACACCAAACAATCTCGTGACACTGAAAAGTAAGCAAAGGAAAGTTTGGCATGCAGATGCCAATGACTTTAAACTATCTACAATAAACTAATAAACGCATATGTGCACTACTCTACAAATGTTTGAAGTCATTTTATTCAGCAATGATACATTGACTTGACCAAAAGAAACACTCATATTCATATCACATAACATTTCTATTTTAAATAAATACAGTTTTTGAAATTTCTATCTATCAAAGAATTCTGAAAAAAGTATCACAGATTCCACAAAAATATTAAGCAGCGTAACTGTTTCCAACACTATTCATAGATACTTAACATGTTCCCTGACTACTAAAAATACAGCTTGCATAAAGGAATATTTTTACCTTTTAAAATATATTAAAATATTAAACAGTTATTTTAAATTGTAATAATACTTGTTAATAATATTAACAATCAGCTGACTGACCCCAAACTTTATATACTAAAACAAATGTTTATTCTACAATAAATATGCAAAATAAACAACTAAAAAAATGTTTTGTGAAAAAAAAAGAATAAAAAAGTCTTAGATTGCTGACCTATTGTAAGACTTAAATGAGTTTTCACACATATGAGTGATATAATCCAACTGCCCTTATTTTGTCTTCCTTCTTAATCAGTGCCATTAATGCCACAATAGAGTCAGATTTCTTTTAGCACTATGCTCTTAACATATAATTACATAATTAGTCTGCCACCATTAATTTAATTGCAACCTTCTGATTAGAGGCATTGCATAAGGACTCTAAAACAGCCTGCATGGGAGTGGCACATCGTGTGATTTTTACTATTATTCCAGTGTGTGTTTGTATGTGTTCAATCATTACCTGCTGTGTGCTTGCAGAGTAGACCATGACACCCCAAGGGTTGGGGAGAGCACCGCCCTGCAAGTGGAGGCACACATTCTCTCCAGGGCCCACAGGATCCGAAAACATAACCCAAGCACACCAACACACACACTGCATAAACGCTGCTCTGGGCACAGCTGTGGATGTCATCTAGCGAAATAGAGAGAGAAAGAAACAGAGAAAGAGACATTTCGCTCTCAGTTTGTCCCCGAATAGCATCATCTGATGTTTCAAGTCATCAGAACAGGCTGTCGCTCTTTGAATATGACTTACTTGGTTAGATGGATAAGTTAAAGTCATGATTTCTTGGCAGAAACCAAGATTTTGACATTCTTTTTTTTGGACTTTTTTCCACTATTCCAACTTACCCAAAAAATATGTCATTAACTACTCACCCTCATGTCGTTCCAAACCTGTAAGACCTTCGTTCATCTTCGGAAGATTAAGATGTTTTTGCAAAAGGAAGAAAATCCGAGAGCTCTCTGACCCCTCATCAACAGAACTGACACATTCAAGGCCCAGAAAGGTAGTAAGGATATTGTTAAAATAGTCCATGTGACATCATTAAAGGTGATTAAAAATTAATTTCTTATGAAACTTAACTCGTCCATGACCAATACTCAGGAACTCACACAAAACAGACGCCATGCAATAAAACAATAAAACTTATCTGGAGAAGAAATCTTCAAAGAGAGCAAACAACGCCTCTCTCCTCGCCCATTTACGACCCCCTTCTCCCCCTGGCCTCTCTGCCTCTCCCTCTTTTCCCCCAGAAGTTTTCACCCAAAGTTCATTAAGAATATGCATATACCACATATCATGTATCTTGTGAACCTGTTGTTTTTCCCCTTCATGTTTAGTGTCATTTTAAAGGTCTTTGTGCGATTGGTAAATTGGTTTCAATTTCAAAGTAGTCATTTATATTGTGAGAAAGACTTAACACTTTTGTAGAATTGTGTTGTGTTGAGTAGGGGGTGTGTCCCCCTTTAGGGGTCTGTGAGAATGTTTCCAGCCGGGTGTGACCATGGATCACAGAAACTAACAAACAAAAGGTCTTTTATGTTTTTACAACTGATTTAAAGATTTCTCTGTCTTTGTTCTGGTAGTATTTAAGGGAAAGCTGCAAATCAGTCAGGGCGATTCTGTAGCCAGAAAGCCCGTAGTGTGAAGGGTGTCCACACAATTCACACTATGTATTTTTCACACGAAGTCAGGTATGCATCTTACTCTTAGATTTGTCTTTGAGAATTTGATGTCTTGTATTGATTTGATATATTTGAATTGTCTATGTAATTGGCATAATACATATTTACCTGACTGATAATAAATTGTTATATTTGATTTATTCTGAACTCTCCTAAAATCATTATGACTAGTAAACTGTGAGGAGGCTTTTGTTACCGCAAATCTATGTCCAGGATAGATCAAACTGAAGGCTTGTGAATGATAGGAGCAGTAGGCACGTCGTCGGAGACCTTCTGATTTCTGTCTATCGCCGATGTTAGCAAGTTGTACGGGAAAGGACTAAGTGAATTACACTTTTTGTCATAAGCAAGCAGTAGGCGGCAGAAAAAACAGGTATTAGTCTACCTACACCCTGACTAACATCATACTGGCGAATTTGTGATCGTAAGATCCATGTAAGGCCAACGTGAGACTTAAAAGAGACATTGGGTCCCCAGTGAATGGATAATTGAAAGTATAGTGAGTCAGGAATAATCAAATATCTAAATTAACATTTGTGATCATTAAAGTTAGGCAATATTTCAAAGCAATATTTCTAATTAAAAACCGATCACGTGAAACTGGAGTTAGATTGAACACGGAGCTAGACAATTGAAACTAAGTCCTGATAAATCAGAAGCGCAAGTAAAATACCGTATACTCATTAAACCTTCACCAGGCCGCTGATTCCACTTTTGGTCTGCTGGCGGGTGGATCCTTAATTAAGTGTTCATGGTAATGTTATGAAAGGGCTACAACCCAATACTTTTTGTGCACAAAGAAGAACAAAAAATAACGCTTTGTCAACATTTCTTCAAAGTTTTTGTTTTGTTTTGCGCACAACAAATTATTCTCGAGCTTACTACCTTACTATTGGAACGAATCAGCTCATGGAAATATGAATAATTAACCATAACTAGTTATGATTAATTATGAATATTTTAGATCCGCTGTAGATATTTAGCTGACCTCTCAGGGTCAACTGTCTTGTCAATTCTAAGATCGTTAATTTCCTGGTTAAGGGAAATACTTTCTTACTGTACAATTCTACAAAAGCTTGTAGCGTAAATCTGCATGATTATTGACTCCGGTTATGAGTAAACAATGAACTCGTCAAGTGTGATACAAGTAAGGTTTGATTAACTACATAAACACTTAAACTAGTCCCACATACTACATAAACACTTAAACTGGTCTAACATACACATACACACATAACTGTCTAACATACACATCACACACACATACAGTTGTATAGGAAAGGGTTAAAGCTTAACTCGGTACAGAGAAGAGACATAAGGAATGAAATGAACCATTTGCATATTCAGCAGATCTACAGCCTGAAGGAAACATCATTTTCTTAGTTCAAACACACCTTTGTAAAATGGTGCAAATGATACCTAATTAATAAGATTAAGTTTGATACTTGCAAGTCTCGTCTTTTCTGAAAATAGATTCCTGATGCAATCTGAAGGCCCAAGATCTTGCTGAAGTTGGTTGATGCGAAAGAACCAGTTTGAGTCAGAGTAACTTGAAGAATGGAAAGGACAAGGCCGAAGAAAGGCCTGGCACAATGCTTTGGTATCCTGAAGCGTTTTCTCACATCTTCATCTTAGCATCTGACCGAACCACCGACTGGGCGGATCACATGAAGTGCGGCCTTTAAAGCCAGCAAAGATTCACGCCTCTCAAGATGGTCTTGTCCAATGAGAATGCTGACATCCCAGCGGAGTATATAAGAAACAATACTGGGGATTTGTATGACCTTGTGTCTCAAGATGGGCTTGGTATTTCGCATATGTAATTCGCTTGGGAGTTGATGCACAAATTAGTAAAGATTCTTAAGACATCAATATGTTGCATAGGTATCAGAATATAATAAGTGCCCTCTCAGTTATATCATCTAAGATGAATTCATAGAGAACCAAACATGATATAGGGGTAGGTTATATACTAGTTTCTAATCATAACATGCATAAAACGCATACACTCCGACACTAACAAGACAAGATACAACAGTATGGTTATACACAATGATCTGAATGATATGTGTATTCAATCAAAGAAAGGTTTCCTATGAATTAATTAGAGAACAGTCCATTTCTCTGGGCATTATGTGTCTTTCCTATGAGGAAAATGAGGGAGTTTCTCTGCCCGCATTCCTTTAGGCATATAAAACCAGTGATATCAGCACTGGTTGCCATGGAACCAGAGGCCTGTTCTTCCTTTCTGAGGTGTTAGATGCATTTCGGTGGAAGGGTCCATAGACCCTCGTAATTGCCATTTGGTTAAGTGAGGGGGAGTTAGATATTATTTGTTAAATATAACAAAAGTTGTATGTCTGATTGGTCCTAAATGCTACACTACGTTTCTGGACCTGTGAACATTACAGTTGCGTTACTGTCTATGCAGGGTCAGAAAGCATTCAGATTTCATAAAAAATATCTTAATATGTGTTCCGAAGATCAACAAAGGTCTTACAGGTTTGAAACGACATAAGAGTTTTAAGATTTTAAATTTAGGTTGAATATCCCTCGAACTTATAGAAGAACCGAAAATGACCATTTAAAAACATTTAAATATATATGAAAAAAGGATCAAATGATCATTTTTAAAGGGGTGGTTGACTGTTTTTTTTTTCTAGGCTTGATTTTGTTTATGGGGTGCAGTCTAACATTTGTTAATGCTTCGTTTGTTAAAAAACGCATTATTTTTCTCATAATTTACCTTTATTCCACACCGCTCTGTCTCTTCTCTGAGACGCGCTGATCAATTTCCTGCTTTTATGAAGCCCCTCCTTCAGAAATACACAATGGGCTCAGATTGTTTAGCTGGCCCAGTGTGTTGTGATTCACTAAACCGCCAGTGCTTGTCTAAACGTCACGTCCCTCAGCTCAGCGGCATGTGCTCCGGTTGTATTATAAACAATGACTTCATCTATATTGCTTATCATTTGAGCCCGATTGAGAAGAAGAGGATGTTATTGAAGAGGATCGCGCAGAACCTGTGCAAGCATGGATTTTAATGGTAGGCCTATGTTTTTTTTTTTTGTTGTCTCATACTTTTAGATATGCTTTTATTTGTAAATGCTACTGCTTCTGTTAGCTTTTATTATAAGGTTTTATTCTGATTAAAGCTTTAATACAGTTCGGCAACCGCACGCGCGTCCATGTATAACGCTTCTCATAGCTATAGTATGTGAAAATAATTGTATTCACTGAGCTGATGATCTGAAAGAGAGAGAGAGAGAGATGCAGAGCATCAGAGCGTGTGGAGAGCAGGGCGAGGCCAGGAACAGGATGAGAACGTTGCTTTTGAACATTGATTTTGAAACTTGTGAATCCATTAGAATCGTTTAGACAGAATCGCGATTCATATATGAAAAGATTTTTACATGCATCTCTAGTTTTCTCTTCCTCTTCTCTAAAGCAGCGCAGCATGGCCTCGCCCCCTTTGCTGCGTGTTCCCGGAGGCGGGGTGTATGTAAAATTCTGGGTTCTTGACGTAACGGACCTGGGAAGTAACTCGTTGTAGTCCCTTACCAGTTGTTTTTGTAGGCACTAAACTGCCAGAATTTTAAAAGACGAGATCTCTTTTTGCATTGAACTTTCAGCTTCGTAACTTATTCTTAGATATTGTTTATGCTCAAACAGCAAAATTAGTCACTAACTAAAGTTAAAAAAGTGAAACAGTCAACCACCCCTTTAAATAAAAAATGTATTTACAAATAGTAAATACATTATATATAGAGTGAGTGATTTCTTATTTGAACACTGTGCTGCCAGAAACACTTTCCAGAATCTAAAATCAGTAGCTATAATCACACAGAGAAGAAATACATTAAGCTTTTATCTCACAACATGTACACGTGTACAAACATATACACAAACTAAACAGACGGAGTGAAATAAAATAAAGATGACTGATAAAATGAGAGCGAGAGAGAAAAAAGATGGAGAACTGATCCTCCTCTCGGTTTAGCTATGATCCCTTGGGATCAGGCATTAAAGCCAATCAATAAATGAGCTGGTCAGGCTCAGCTCACCGTAATTAATCATGATAGAAAAAGAGCGAAGGAGAGAAGGGGGGGCTGAATAATTCCTTCTCTCCTTTTTTTTCCTATTATGGAAATCAATAGGGCCTTTCGCACCGCTTTAGTTCCAGAACTAAATGTACAGTATTAAAGTACTGGGACGATTTTGCGCGAACTATTTCCCAGTACCATTTAAAGGTTGCATTCACACCGACAGTGTGTACTAAGAAATGACATAAGCCGGTCGACAGCGACATCATTTGTGCGCGGCGTTCAACAACAGAAACAAAGAACAACAACATTAACAACAGGAGGATAGAGAACGCTGTGAGCGGAGCTGTGTTTTTGTTGTGTCTCGTGGGTTTCACAGTAATGGACAGGGAAAGTCGACGTATACGTAAAGCGATTGAAAGAACGGAAAGGAGGACTAAGAATCTCCAATGACAACTGGCAGTGCTACATTTGCTACAAGGGCCTGTACTTCAGCGTCCGTCCATCTATCGCTGTTCTCCATACTTGTGAAATAAGTTGACACAATGTTTACACAGCGTTTTAAATCATGGCAGGTGAGGGCGTTTTCGTACGCGTTTGGTCAATCAATGTCTACTTACGTCACGATCAGTTACCAGTTGTGCTGGTTAGACCCTGCTGTGGAGTAGGAGCTAATTTGGTTCTCGGAAAAGGTAGTCCGGTACTAAAATCGCTCCCAGTTTCGGCGGTGCGAACACGCCGAAAAGTGTGTAGTTCCACAATTAGTTCTGGTACTATGAAAAGGTTCCCGCGGTGTGAAAGGCCCTAATGGCAACCAGATCTTATACAGGTTTCAACTCATACAGGTTTGGAACGACATGAGGTTGAGTAAATGATGACAGAATTTTCATTTTTGGGTGAACTATCCCTTTAAATGCATCATACAAATAAACTGATAAATAGATTAAAAAAATAATAATAAATATGTAAGATTATGTGCTATTTCTAGATTACTAAGCAAATAAACCTGATCAAGTAAACTACTTTGAATAAACTGTCAGATGTTCTTGCTCCCACTGAAGCTCAAGATGCTCTTTGGCTCATTCTGAAATCATGCTGAAGAACATGATCATCAACATTCCCTGTGGAGTTGATGCAGCTCAAGTGCTGCCATTAAAACAAAATGAACTCATATGCACTCTTCCATTACTGACACCTGGAGAGGTACATAGTACATGCTGGGATATTAACTGGTAACCATATTTTCTAAATAAAGCACCGGCTCCAAGAGACACTTTCTTTCTAATAGTGTTCTATTCATAAAGGTGCAGACTCGGCATATAGCCAATTTTCCACTAAGGAGACGTTTCCAACAAATCCTTACATAATCCTTAGAACTTTTCAGATATTTAAACTGAAGTTCCCCAGCTTTTGTTCAACCTAACATGGGCTGAAGATGGAAATATTCGCTGCTACATAATTTACCCTGAATCCTTCTTGTCAGCTCCCAAGCTCCCCTCTCACTGGAGTCAACACAATTTCATTCTGGAGCATTGCCCGCTCTGCAAGAGCTTTTGAGGAGATTGATGCGGAATCTCTCTCTGGAGATGACTCTGGTTAGAATTATGTCTTTTATATAACACATTAATTGCTATATTTTCTGCCTATTGACTGAGAAACAAGAAATGGCATGGATATACAGCCGCAACATCAAGGTTCAGAGAAGCCCGGATTAATTAAATATTTTATGTTGCGTTGAAATGGAAGTAGATACAGACTAGGAGTGGGCGATATAACGGTAGACATGATTAACCAGTAGAAATTTGTCAAACCGAGACAAAGAAATTTGAGACTATCATCTTTATCACAACACATCTGTAACAGTAACACATGTAACAGTATATTGGATCCAGGCAGCTCTTAAAGTGACAGCAGTCTAATATTCCTGCTGTCTGTCATTCATGTTAATCAAACAACAAAAGAGAGAAAATCTCTCACTGCTCTTGGCTAAATCACTTTTATAAATTGAATAAGAAGAAATCTATATTTAATTTACACAGTGAAGAATATGCAGTGTTTTATACATTTGATTACTTTATACAAAGTATGTAGCATTTCTTATTTACTTGTTCTACTGTAGTTTTTTGTCCTATTGTTTGTAATTAGCTTGGATAAATTGTTCACAGTAATATATATAACATTCTTTTAGAACACTGAATTTTAATTTCATACTGCATTTAAAACTACAGTGTAAAGCTTCAGAGCAAAAAAGGAATATGAATGTGGCCTGAATCTCTGTAAATGGTTGATTGAAATGTAGTTGTTAAAATGTCACTCTAAAGCACTGTAAAGTTTTCAAACTATGTACATATTAACTTATGTTTGAAACAAGCAAGATGGAATATTAAGAAATAATTACAATAAATCAAACCCTTATCAGATATAAACTGAAGCTGTGGACTTTAAAAGCATGGTGATGAAACTCCCAGAACTCCAGTTGTAAAAATGAATCTGAGGTGTTGCATATGATTTCAACACTGCTCAGAACAAACCCTATGGACATAAGCCGTCATAAGTAACTCTTTAAAATGGCAGAAAACTCAAATGTGCCCAGACAGTAACAAAGCAATGACATGGCACCCAAGTCAGCAATGATCATAAAACACACACCAGAATGTCCTTTACCCTCAGCTTCCACACAATAAATCAAAGCAGGGCGGAATCACTGCCAGCTCTGGAAACACATTGATAACTGCTGGTTTAGGTAACAAGCTGAGCTATTAAAGTGGCTGGTGGTGTGGAGGTTGGAGCGAGGCTTCGGACAGGGGTGCAAGGCTGCCGTGAGCTGCAGCCCAGTGTGAAGAATTGTCAGCTGGTGTGCGCTGTGCTACATTGGGGCTGCCAGCAGGACTGATGGGAAGGGGATGAGCAGGCGGAATAGTAATGAAGTATCCACCCTTAAGTCCATTCGTGTAGCAAACTTCAGTCAGAACTGTGCAGCAAACACACTTTAAAGCAGCAGAATAAAACATCCAAACACATCTACTGTAGAATTGTTCTGAAATTCTAAACCTTATCAATTCTGTGCAACAAGCTAGGAATTACAGAACACTGTATTTCACAATACAAGCATCTTGGTTAAAGTAAAAGTAGCATTACATATGGAGTCCTAAATATGGATAATAAAATTATGTTCCCATTTAGCCCCTATTGGTAAATGTGGTAACTACACCAAAATAAATGAATAAATACATGAAAGGATTAGTTCACTTTCAAAATAAAATTTCCTGATAATTTACTCCCATGTCATCCAAGATGTTTACGTCTTTCTTTCTTCAGTCGAAAAAATTCAGGTTTTTGATGAAAACATTCCCAGGTATTTTCTCCTTATAGTGGACTTCAACGGCTACCAAACGGTTGAAAGTCAAAATTACAGTTTCAATGCAGCTTCAAAGAGCTCTACACGATACCAGCCGAGGAATACGGGTCTTATCTAGCGAAACGATCGGTCATTTTCTAAAAAAAAGATATTCGTTAAAACAAAATGCGCACCTGAACTGCTCTGCTTGCCGTCCATGGACTTTCACGAATACGTTAATTACTTTGAAAAGTCAATCGTTGACTTAGTGCAAGTTAGGTTTCAAAAGATTTAAACATCCAGGATACACACACAAAGTGACGATAAACGATAAACTGACACAAAGACATTTGAATGTGTCACTGAACAACTTTTGAACGGTCCTCCTTCTCCACATTTGCAAGCACTGAGTCGGTACTTCTGCCTACGTCAAGCGTGACCTTTTCAACGTAATTACGTATTACGTGAAGTCATGGACGCGCATCGCAGAACAGTGCAAGGCGCGCATTTTTGTTTATAAAGTATATACTTTTTTTTTAGAAAATGACCGATCGTTTCGCTAGATAAGACCCTTAATCCTCGGCTGGGATCGTGTAGAGCACTTTGAATCTGCACTGAAACTGTAATTTTGACTTTCAACCGTTTGGTAGCCATTGAAGTCCATTAATATAAAATGACTATAAGGAAATAATCCGGAATTTTTCATCAAAACCTCAATTTCGTTTCAACTGAAGAAAGAAAGACATGAACATCTCGGATGACATGGGGGTGAGTAAATGATCAGGAAATTTTAATTAGAAAGTGAACTAATCCTTTAACAGAATTGAAATAAAACTGATGGGGGGGGGGAAATACATACACAAACATCTTCAAAAGTCTTCAAATGAGCATATCAAACCATTTCATTTGCCTTAAACATAAAATCAGATAACCAAGCACTATGAAAGACTAGGGGTGCACCGATCCGATACTCAGTATCGGTATCGGCTCCGATACTGCCATTTTCTGTCAGATCGGGTATCGGTCAGACGAGACCGATCCAAATCCGATATAGTGCGTATACTATTCTGTGTTATTGTTAAGCCCCACGAAAGGCACAAAAACATTATAAAGCACCATAACGTTTTTGTGCACTATATTTTAAGTGTTCTGAAGTCGTTTCATAGTTTAATGTGAAGTATAGATGAATATTTAAGTCAAGTTGACGTAAACTCTTCTCCCGCTGCGTCTGTCTGTCATCCTCCATTCAGCATTCAAACTGCGTGGCGCGTTCGGTTACTAAAGTCAAAACTATGAAACTCTCTTCAAGAGTGCACAATAAATGAGATTTAAAACTGTTAAAAGAAAAGGCTGAATAAAATATCACACAGATATAATACACTACGCAGAAATATCTCTTCCCTTTTTTATGCGGAGCGCTGCGCGCTGTGACTCCGTGTTGCTTCAAGCGCATCATTCTGCGCACGGGATGCGCATAAGCGCTTTGTGCCGCTCTGTATTGGAGCCATACCCTTTCGTATTCTACTTTTGCACAATGAAAGATTATCAATAGTCTTTTTTGTTCTTTTCTATCTATTATATGTTGCTGCCTTCATTACTGTGCTATGCATTTAAAAGAAATGTCTTGTAATTTTATAGTATATATTTATATATAAATGTATTTACTTGTTTTTCATGAATGTATATTACATTACAAAGAGCAATGTGTAACATTTTACCAGATTTAGTCCTACACTTATTAACTTTTATTTGTTCCCCACTAAATAATGTTGTTTCACTAAATGTTTAGTTTAGTTTAATGTTTTTATAAAATTATTGTGCACCCATGATTTTTCTAGAATAACTTTTGCTGCTGAATTATCCACTAACCTAGTTTATAATAGTATTTTTAGTCATAGATTATGATTATTTTTTTTTTTCATTTGTTATTTTTCATTAAAATTAAGTTGTCTAAATTTAGTAGATTGTGTTTAACACACAAAACAGTGAGGATCAGGTGAACACACAGAAGTATAGAAATTCTACATTGATTTTAAAAAAAAAACTGCGCTGGTTTCGGATCGGAATTGGCCGATACTCCGAATTTTTGGAATCGGATCGGTTCTGAAAAAAAATGGTATCGTTGCATCGCTATGAAAGACCCCAATGGAACATGAGACAGCCTTTGCAGTAATATCATAAGTTATGCATGTAACAACACTGTACCTCTTCATATGGCTTATATTTCAAGTCTGGTTATCTTTGCAAGACACATATGAAGCCCTTGCTATGCCATTTTAAACAATGCAGCAGAGAGCATCTGAAAGACAGAGCAAAGCATCAAAGAGAAATTGAATCAAAGCAGCCGCAGATGAGATTCACTGTAGCACATAACTAACAGGAATTCCACATCAAAGTCACGACATTGCGGCTCTGTCTGAAGAACATAAATGTTAAACTGAATTTAAAGAGCAAACAAGCAAAACTTTGCCACACGAGAATACAATTACAAGAAACAGGAAATTGCCAGAGGCAGAAATTAAGCTCTTCGTGTTTATAAGCGGAAGGAAGAATTACAACATCAACAAAAGAGACAGATATTAAGACTGAATTCGTCATTAGAAAACTGATTAAATGTCTGAAACCTCACAAAAAAAAGTGTATAAATGCATAAACCAATCAAGGTGAAAGATCAAACGTCTTTTACAGATGGCTACGGGCAATTTCACAGCCATCAGACAGCTGAATATCCATAATTCATAAAACAGGACATCAGAGAGTGGAATGGAACATTCCAGAAATCCAAAACTAATAATACATTTGAGAGCCACAGAGGCCCCGAAGTGCTGAGAAGACACCAGAACGATTACATCAAGGAATTTTGAATTACAAAAAGCAAAACAACTACACACACAATTAGGTCTGACAGATCATTCGGTCCTCCTTTTTTTTTCCATTTAGTTTATCTCTCAGAAATAACACTGAAGTCGATATGAATATACAGTGAAACTGTTGTAGTCAGGAAACTCCTTTTCCACCTCGCCTGCAGAGACAGCAGCATACTGATGAATGAAATTGTGTTCTCAGACATTTGGCTGGCGTATTCCTCAGGGACGGCTCAGCCATGTGGCGAGTGGCAGGGACAAGGCGATGCATTGTTGGCTCTTGCCGCCGTCATGGCGAGAGGATGATGTCAGGCCTTTCCTGCACATGCTGTGTCGAGTCTTTAGCTCAGCACAGTCTCGCGTCTTTGTTTAAAAACTCTCAGAAGGAACGGCAATGAATGTGTCGTATGGTCTTACCAGGGGGCCGTGTAAGAAATTTTGTTTTAAATAATGAAAAAAGAAGAACCGTTTTTGACAGAGTAACACCAAGACAATGGCAAGATTTTGCAATAATAAAGATTAAAAGGAGTCACTGTTACACCCTATTAAATGCTGGTTGGTTGGTTTTTGATTACAGTGCAGCTAAACAGAGCTGTCCACTTTTCAATTAATGACAGAATTTTCATTAAAACCAATCAGAAATGTTATTCAGTGACTCTTTGGGACTCTAGAGTATGTGCCTTGACACATCTGCTAATAACTGCCAGGGGTAAATATGTCTCTCTTTACATTTTCTTCAACAAAAAATGGCTGAAATCAAATAGGTTTCTGCTGATATTCATGCTTCGTTTATTGCCGCAAGACATCAAAATGAGTATCAATTTCAGGAGTAACTCCTGTTTTCATTACACACGAAAAGGTCATTTACGAAAGCCACTCCTGAATTTAAATGCAGTTTTAACTTCCAAAACTTTGGATGGAGTAAGTAGTTTTAGACTTGATTTTATTGCTTTGTTTTAATCAGAGTTTGTATATTACACTGCAGTTTAAAAGTTTGGGTTCTGTAAGGAATTAATACTTTTTAAGGATCCTCCTTTGGTCCAAAGGATAAACCTTTATCAAGGATGCATAAAATTTATCAAACGTGGCATTAAAGACATTTATAATGTTGCAAAAGATTTTTATGCAGTTCTTTTAAACTTTGCATGCATCAATGGATTTTGAAAAACAATGGTTTCCCCCAAAATATAAAGCAGCTAACTGTTGTCAACACTGATATAAAAAGAATAGTTTCTTGAACACCAACTCAAATAGAGGATTGTGTGACACACAAGTTTAGAGTAACGGCTGCTGAAAATCAGCTTTGTCATCACAGAAATAAATGACATTTTAAATAAATTAAAATAGAAAAGTTATTTTAAATTGTAAAAATATTTCACAATTTTGCTGAATTTTGTTTTAGTGAATACATGCAGCCTTGACGCAAACTGGACTCAAAAGAACTCAAGACAAAAACTTATGAATACTAAATAAGGACAATGTGATATGAATATATGAAAAAGGGCTGAATTTGAAATACTACCTACTGTGAGATTATCCTCACTCCGAATCACACAGATGACGAGTGATGCATCAAACTGCAGTTGAAAGACCCAAAATTAGGTGAAGTCTAGAGAGAGGTAGTAAAGGAAAAGAGAGGGAGGGAGGGGATGTAATGAGAAGGAAGGTAATAGAAAAAAACAATGTGATTGAGAGAAACTCAAGTGGAAAAACTAGGTTAGAGGTACATAGTAGGAAGACAAGAGGTAACAGTACTTAGCTCTGTGGTTCTCAACGGGTGGGTCACAATCTTAAAATATTAGTTTCTGAAAAACAACGTTAACTGCAAATGCAACTAGATAAATAAATGTGCATATTTTCAAAAGCAATAGTATATAATATAATTCAAGTAACAAAATGTAGTTTCACTTAAATTATGGTTCTGCAATTTTGTGGTGCTAATTATCATTTTACTATTTATTTTCACATAGCATCAACATTTTGGTAAATATTTAGAACTTCTTAAAGGGGTCCTATTATGCTCTTTTACAAAGTTTTGATTTTGTTTTGGGGTGTACTAGAACAGGCTCTCATACTAGGTTGTTCGAAAAACACATTATTTTTCACATATTTTACATTATTACAACACCTCTCTCCCCATTCTGGCATGAACGCCCGCCTTCTGCAATACGAAATGTGTTGTGATTGGTTAGCAGGGCCAGTGTGTGTTGTGATTGGCAGCACTCGGCGCCTGGTCGGGAAATGTCATGCCCCTTACCATAGACGCCTGCGAGCTTCAGTGTAAATATTGCGTCAATATCAAATCAATTTGAGTGTGATTTAAACCCGGATGATTGTAACCACTCTAAGTTCGTCTGCCTTGGGAAAGCTAGCGTGTCTCCGACATAGTGATAACACTCGTTGCCTTCTCTAGTGCAACTCAACCAGGTCTCGTCCCATTCGTCGGTATTTGTGATATCACAAATCCCGTAAAATATGCGTTGTGTTCCAAACGAGTCGTTCGTTGTAGTTTTTGAAAAGATTTCTGTTAAATAAAATATCTCCTTTTGAAGTGGACTTTGAGCTTTGTAACTTTGCAGATCTTTTTTTATGTTCAAACAGCAACATTACAGACTAACTAAAGCTGAAACAGTGAAAAAGCATAATAGGACCCCTTTAATTCATTATGAAACATTGGTTTAGTACAGATACGTTTTTGTACTAATTTTGCATGTTTTAAGATATCTTGCTTTTGCAAGGATGGAAATATTCTAGAAGTTTCTGTAACATTCTGGCATATTCTGTATTATTCTAGCGCTTTCTGGAACATTCCCGAACATTTTCAAACTAGTCATAAAAGAAGAAAAAAACATCCAACGTACACTTCTGAAGTTCTGGACAACACTTTTGGTAAGTGTTTATGTTCAACTGCTGTTAGCTCAGTATTATGCATGTGCCATGTAATTTTTACGCATGAGTAATAACAGATTTGCTTGTATAAGCTGTCAACATTTTTTTTTGCATGAGCACTGTTAATGATACAAAAAAGTAATGTTATTTTCATATTCTGCATGTCAAACTACATAAAGTTAAAAAAAAAAAGTGAAACAAAACCTTTCATAAACATTTGTTTCACGGTGTATTCAGTTTATATAATCTATACAAAGTCAAATATTTGGTCAAAAATAAATGCTGTTCTTTTATTAAACATCTTTTGAAATATGAAAAAAAAATATATGAAAATGTATCACGGTTAAACAAAAATATTAAGCAGCACTACTGTTTTCAATATTACAATGTTGTGCACCAAATGAGCATATTAGTAACACATAAGTAACACTGAAGACTGGAGTAATGACTGCTGAAAAGTTTTGCCATCACAGGAATAAATTACATTTTAAAATATATATTAAAAAAATGTAATATTTTCAATTGTAGTAATATTTCACAATGTTACAGTTTTATGGTTATTTTTAACAAATAGACTTGGCAAGCATATGAGTTAAAAATCTAAATCTTATTTACTCCAAACCTTAATACATATTGGCCTGGTTTCACAGACAGGACTTAAGACTAAGCCAGGATTATGCCATAGTTCAATTAGGACATTTAAGTAATTTTTATAAATGTGCCTTAGAAAAAAAAAAGAAAAAAAAAACATTACTAGTGTCCCTCTTGAGACAAAACAAAGGCAATGATATATTTTAAGATCAAACAGTGCATGTTTATTTCAGTTGAAACAGCTCAGACTTACATTTTTGTCTGTATAACCGGGGGTTGATTATTACTACTACATATTATAAATACATCTTTTTATCTTTGATTTTAATGACATTTTGTTTACCATTATATGATTTGGGTACCATGTTGGTTTGCCAATTTAAGTCCTGAAGGTCCTGACTGAAAAAATTCTGAAGCAAAAGCACATGAAAACCACTTCTTCAGCTTACCTCGATTTACTTTTCACCTTAGAGTACTTCCCAGGAGAGCCTTGTTCATGCTCCCACACACTTAGAAGTACAGTATATGATGGGATCAATGCAGGCAGATGCACAGGAGAGGTCTGGAAAGTGAGGCTCAATGTGACAGGGTGAACTCCCAGTAGGCTGGCCAGGAGATTTATGAACTTCTCAGTGGCAGAAATTGACATTCATACTAATTAGTCGACCATTTTTTCTCCTGTTCCCGCTCTCCCATGCAAACCCCTGGAGCGAAGGCATCAGACCCTGCCGTAGACTGACCTCTCTGTACTGCTAAATATAGCCGCACAATGGCGAAGACATGGGCTTTCTAACTGTGTGATGTTTGATTAACATTTAATTAACATTTGTGTGACATTTCCGACAGAATGGGAAAAATACAAATAAAAGACAAATGTATAAATAAGCATTACTGCTCCGCAATCGTCTTTTTATCACACGACTGAGGGAGTGCAGCCAGACAGCCTGTAGGAAATCAGGCCTTAATGAGGAACTGAATGAACATCGTAGACAGAGAAAGAGAGACAGAGGGGAAAAAATGCATGAAGCGCATAAAAAAAACAAAGCGCATGACTTGATCCCAATTAAAACAACATCAGCAACCCTTTAAAAATGCAGAAATGCTGTTTGTTTGTGTTCTGCCACAGATGTGAAGGAGCATCTAAGCTGATATGGGCTGTGCAACTGCGTGACAGCATTGCATAATTTATACGCCATGTGAGCAGAAAGTTGGCCACAGTTTACTCCACGCAAAATGAAGGAGTAATAGAGCTTCATCAAGCTCTTAGATGCAGAGTTTCAAGCAGGTCACACTGATTAACAGAAGAAGTGTCTTCCCAGACGAAACATGGAGGCTGACATTTAATCAGCAAGGTTTAGCTGCAAAAATAAATCATGCTTCTTACCAAAGCATGTAGCAGTGCTGTTGTAAAAGAGCTGAATGTTAGTGGTAAATCAATTGTAGAGCTCCATCGATTTCTGCTCCAATAGCTTCGGTGCTCTTAGAGTGTTGGTTAAGCTCTTAATCTAGAATTGGTATATGGAGCATTAACTTACCCACAGCAAGGGTTCAAGATTTGAACAGTTAGCATGGCCCGGATAGGTCCTGCTGGTAGATGCCGGAATGACAATATTTGGCAGACAAAACGTGTTTCTGTTTACATGATATGTTTTACTTTCATTTAAATAAAGTAATAAATTTGAATAAAAATACTTTATTTAAAAATTACAATGATTTACATATTTTTTAAGTTAAAAATACTATGGAACCCCATTTACACAAAATGTTTATTATTTATTTATATTTTTTACCAATGGGGTAAATGTTTTTATTGGTTTTGCCTATATTTATACAGGACATTAACTTTAGATTTGGATAAAAAATAAATAAAAATCACATGACTTTGCCTAAAGTTCTCTGAATGTGACTGAATAATTCAATATAGTGAAGAAAATGTGCTTGGCTAAAAAAAGTAACCAAAAACTGCCTACTTCCACCAGGTCCCACGCCAGTCAAGCAACTTCCATTGAGATGAATGGGAATATTAGCAAAACCACTTTTACTAGGTATCATAGACCTCCTTGACCTGCAGCATGTCACTGGTCACCTTCTTATTTTCCTCTGCAGCAGGACACATCGCATTTCATTTACACCATATCATTGTATGAAAATTTATTCCATACGTATCAATATGAACTCTCAGATGCTGTCAAAGAGCTGTTCTTTTGAAAACTGTTGTGTCCGCCCCCTGGCATGCTGCAGCCCACATGGTCGCTGCGGTCTATTTGATTTTGAAGTGCTTTGTTCAGTTACGTGCTCTTTTTCCATGCTAAATCAAAAAATGTTTTACTCAGTCTGACTGTCCTCCTCCGCGGCGCTCTACTGCTAATAAAATGGTGAAAATGGCTGTCAAATCCGAGATGGATCATTATCTCTGCAAAACTCTCCAGGTGAGCTCACGGCCTGATTCCTGTTGGTCCTCATACCTTATGGTAAGAATTCCATTCCATTGTTCTTTTAGAGAGTC
This sequence comes from Sinocyclocheilus anophthalmus, assembly GCA_018155175.1. Lineage (NCBI taxonomy): Eukaryota > Metazoa > Chordata > Actinopteri > Cypriniformes > Cyprinidae > Sinocyclocheilus > Sinocyclocheilus anophthalmus. Next base: position 120,582 of record JADLZN010001750.1, on the reverse strand, counting down.
TTTTACAAATGCCAGAGAGGTTAAAGGGATAGTTCGGCCATTTATGCATAATAGTGCTTGGCAATATACCGGTTCAAGCATTAAACGGAAGTCGTGGCCTAATGGTTAGAGAGTCGGACTCGTAACCCAAAGGTTGCGGGTTTGAGTCTCGTACCGGCAGGAATTGTAGGTGGGGGGAATGAATGTACAGCGCTCTCTCCCACCTTCAAAACCATGACTGAGGTGCCCTTGAGCAAGGCACCGAACCCTCATGCTCCCCAGGCGCTGCAGCAAAAATGTGTGTTCACGGTGTGTGTGTGCACTTTGGATGGGATAAATGCAGAGCACTAATTCTGAGTATGGGTTACCATACTTGGCCACATGTCACAATCACTTAAACCGGTTTGAATTACACACATGGTATGCATTTTTTAAAAACTGGCATATCGGTACAAATGGCTAAGCAATGTAGACATTGTCATGAATTGAGAGATTCCAGTTAACTGCATACACTTCTGACTAAAGCCCCGTTCACACCAAGAACGATAACTATAAAGATAACAATATTAGCGTCCACACCAGCCAACGAAATCGTCTGTTTATTCTAAGCACACGCGCATCTGCTGCTTTAAACTCTTGAGCTCGTCACAGCAGGATTGATTCTGATTGGCTGTCAGTGTTTTTATCGTTCATCAGCTGGGAAAAAAATCGTTCTGAAAGTGATTACAACGATATATATTCTCTGTGCCTTTATCGTTACAGCTGTGGTGTGAACTCTGCTATTCTTTAATATTGAGAATTATTTTTAGAACTATATCTTTATCGTTATCTTTATAGTTATCGTGCTTGGTGTGAACGGGCCTTAATGGTTGGCAAACTTTTAGAACTAGTAATAACACACAACTAATTCTGGGCAAGGAAACCAACTGTAAATGACCGTTAACCGAAGCCAGAGACACTAAAAACGATTGCAAAGAGGACAAAATACTGTACAGGCAAACTCACTTCACCATGCGTAAAATCTTGGTAGAAAATCCTTCATACTGAACTGAGGGTGAGGGGTTTATATGAATGTATCGCTGAGGGGAACTGACTGTCTTCGGAAAGATTAGATAGTATATTCTTTTCATCTTACCTCCATATAATTCATATTATTGCAGTATTTACACTGCAGTGCTGCTTTGTTTACAACCATTCTGTTTTTGCTTTAAATGTTGAAATTATACAATCTAATTTACATCAAAAACTGCTCATGCTACATGTAGCATGTATGTTTGGACTGTGATTAAAATACAGTCATTGTGCACCTGCTTTATGCAATCTGATTCATATTCTTTTCCTAAAAAAAAAAGGTGATACAGATTTTTGGTCAAACAGCCCAGCACTAATGCATACTGCTTTGATTTCCATGGAACACAAAAAGAGAGGTTTTTCACAAGCTCCTGTCCCAAAAAAATCCTCCTTTTCATTTGTGGTTTGATTAACATTAAAGACACAGACAGCAGCAGGTATACTGACACTTTCTGAAGTAATGCACAAATCTAATATACTGACACACGTTCGATTTTCTCCGAACTACGTTGGATTAATGTAACACACAACAGACTGTTTATGTGTATATGACTTGCATGCTTTGGGTGTGTGTCAGTCAGCTCAAGGACTGCATTTTGTTTGTTTTCATGGTTTATTATGCTTAATAACTCTTCTAAAGAACATCCTATGCTTTAATTTCTCATTCATGCATGCATGTCATCAAGTAGGACTGCCCTTTTTGTGATTATTATTTCATGTTAAATGGTGAAACATGCAGGATTGCAAAAAAGCAACATTCTGTGTGATCAAATCATGAAGAACTGGAGGGACTGACTAAAGGAGTACAATAAAAATGAGTTCAAATGACTTGTGTGCTATATCCATTTTTTTGGAGCCTAAAAATAGCTTTGTGTGAGGAATGGTTGAATGTTTAAATTATAATTCATTATTAATCTTTCTGTCCGCTGATAGGATGGGGCATCATTACTCGCTCAGGATTGCAGCGGAAACCGTTAGTGTGTCCGTGAGCATGTCAGGATCTGTTGCCATTGCATTTATTACTACAAGTACAATCACGTGACGACTCTGCTCACCCTTCCTCCAGGCCTCAGAGGAGAAGCCCCTTTTCACGCCAGCATCAGTGTCTTCGCATGAAAGCCGTAAAACGAATTATCTACTGGCCGCAGGACAGGAACGGGAAAGTCTCAGTCTCTGGCTCATTCTCCATTATCCATGAGTCACAGCTAGCGGCGGACCGGCAACAAAACCCCACATCGCCCGGAAGCTGGCCTGTCCCTCAGCATCACACTTTATTACATTAGCGTGACTTAACTGACAGAAGCTCATCTAGAAATGTTAAAAGCAGCATTTCAGGCTGAACATGGGTCTTGTTCGAGCTGCCTCGTAGCAAAATTGGTGTTGACAGACCAGCATTAGGAGCTATATGTGCAGGGGATCAGTTGTCAGTCTTGTACAGCTGCAACTCAAGCAGAGAACGACAGACAGAGCAAAGGAAAAGATAGCGAGCAGAATAGAAGAATTGATGGTAATGACTGAGACAAAAGCAGCGCTGAGGCTGTCACGATTACTATGCTATCACCTGACCATGATTGTTACAGATAAGAGCAATCAATTCCTATAAATTACATATTGCCAATAATAAGAGAATACAGAAATGCAATAAACTGTATATGTTTAGGCAATTTGAAACAGACTTAAACCAAACAATCCTTAGAGCACGTCTTGAGTATGAAGAAATTAATACATAAAACCCTTTATGCTAAGTTGTGTTATTGTCAAATACCAATTTATTTTAGTCCTTGTTATAAATAAATAAATAAACAACCCTTTATGCTAAGTTGTGATATTGTCAAATACCAATTTATTTACTTATTTAGTTTTTATTATATAAATGAATGAATAAAACTTTTTATGCTAAGTTATATTATTGTCAAATACCAAATTGATTTATTTATTTAGTCCTTATAGGTTTGTAGATCTGGTTTAATGTATTAAATGATTTTATAATATTTAATGAACTAAAAATAAAAATAAATAAACAAATGCCATTTATTTATTTTGTATTTATTTATATTTTTATTTTAAATCTACTTAAGTTTGTGGATTATAGACCCTTGATCTGTTGGTAAACATTGTGAGTTTTTTCTGTGGGCGGAGGCAGAAAGATTCCCCTGACCGCTTTACTAACGCTAGCTATGAAGTGTGTTAGCTTGTTTTTTTTAACAATGTCTGGAGAAAATCCGATTTTACCTGCATATGTAAGGTCACTCGCTGTCCAGGACCGTGATTGTTATTTGAAAAGGTTAACTTTAATGGATGAAACCAGATAGGCTGACCTGATGCTGACTCAAAGGATGGGCGATCTGACAGGATGAACAGTTTCCACCGGTTGAGTGACTCACATCTATAGAGAAACCTAACATGTATAGTAAATAGAAACTCACCTGTGTCTATCTAGTCATGAAGATGTATATATACTGTATTTCAATTTCAGCAGGCAACTATTTCTTACAGCTACGTGAACTGCGCCAAAATACAAAAAAAAAAAAGTTAAACATTCAGTATGATGGATATATTTGATGATATATGTATCATGTAATGGCCAAATAAGTTATTTTAAAGAATATACCTCTTGTAAATGATGTAAGTTTACAGTGACAATACAGTACCTTTACTTCACATACAATACATTTCAATTAAGATGTGAATATTTTCTAGAAATAAAATTCCAGAAACTAATTTTGAACTTTCTGTATTTGATTATTCTTTCTTACCAAGTTCTTAAAAATTCCACCCACAATTCCACCCACAATCAATCACAACAATGTATATACAATTACAGATGATTATGCATATAAATCGTCAGTTGGATGTTTTACACACATGCACACAGGCATTATTTTATACACGACATAGTAGTGTAACGGAAGAGGTCTGACGCAACAGGTTAGTATATATCAAATATGTTTATTGGGTCACAGAGAGTACTGGGGTAGGGTTCAGAGGATATGATGAGCGGGGTAATCCGGGTCTTTGGCTTTACAGGCAGCTGAATCAGGCCGGCAGGAGCACACACCTCAGCGATCTGGGAACTAGGAGATACAGGAGACACTTGGAGGAACACAGGAGGTAAGTATTGCAGGAAGTATTCAAATGGAAGTAGTAGCAAAGTCATTAAGTCCTCTACGTTTATACGAGACCGGACAGTGAGGGTGTTTGAGGTGTGTGCTTTTATGCAGGCTGTTTAATGAGGTGCTTGATTAGTGACAGTTGCTGGTGCTCAGAACTCAGGTGAGAGGAATCGTTGTGATTGGGTGGTGGTGGAGCCTGGCCGATCTGTTACAAGTAGTTGAAGATACGCATAATTAACGTGCTTTAGCACCCATAACAAACCATAATCCATAACAACAAAATTACAATATCCTTATTAATCCGTTTTCTGATAATAAGTGTTGCTGCAACATCCTCACATAAATGAGACTTTTATTGAATTTGCCCCTTTCCATTTTTCGTCTTCTTGTTTTGCTCTCCCACCCTAGGCGCTGATGACGAAGTCCCTAATAACTTGGCTCTATATTATCATTATGTCTATTTTTTTCTATTAGTTTACTGTCTATCTCTTCACGTACCCTGGATGTTTACATTAACTTTCTAAAGTGGCATTTCTTCAGCTTCGCCGTATAGCACAACTTCGTTCTTATGTCAGCCCAAAAGTAATCATATATTGCTAGCTCGTTTTTATTACATACCCATCGCGCGACTGACTACTATAATGGACTCTTTTGCTGGATGAGCCCAGTGCAACATTTCTCGCTTTCTGCAATCTAGGAGCTGTGCAAAAAATTGAATGCGATTTTCATGCGCTCTCGTCAGTAAGCCGCTCCTGTGATTAGTAGTAAATCTCCAGCACGTGCTTTCAGATGGAGCGGCATTTACTACACAGAGCCGTAGTTCACTGACAAGCTACACAAAATCGCGTTCATGCGAGATGCGCAAGAAAATCGCATTCGATTTTTTTGTACAGCCCTACTTACAATACATTCAAAATTCTGCTGCAAGAATATTAACCCACACAAAATGATCTGCTCATATCACCCCGTCTTATTCAACCTCCACTGGCTACCTGTGTCACCTCGCATTATTTAGAAAATTCTTCTGCGTACCTTTAAATCACTCACTGGCTATGCTCCTTACATTCCATCTCGATCACTTCAATCTTCAGGGTGTCATCTTCTTACTGTACAACGATTTTGTCTATCTTCAGTGGGCGGCAGGTCATTTCCTGTCATGGCTCCTAAACTCTGGAACTGTCTACCACTGGCACTAAGGACAATAACCTCACTCTCTGAATTTAAATCACAGCTTAAAGCCTACTTGTTTACCCATACTACCAATCATAATTATGTTGCTTTAGACCCTTTCCAACTCCTGTACTACCAGTTGTAATGCTTTCCCAAAGTATTTTTGTTACGTGTATGTGTCTTGCATTTACGGCACTTTATGTTTGTTTGTTTGTTTCTACTATCCATTTTCTATGTTGTTTACTCAATTCTATGCTATATGTTTCTGCTTTTGTACTCAATTGTATCATGATATGCAACTGCAATCACTTTTGTTTCTGGACTGGGCAAATGTCTTCTGTCCACTTAATTGACTGTCTTTGACTGTGTGAAATGTCTGTCTATTATATTACTGCTTTTGTTAAGCGTCCTTGAGTCTGGGAAAGGCGCTATATAAATGAAACGTATTAATATAATGTAATGTAATGTAATATAATATAATGGTTGACAGGGTTCCATAAAAAAGTATAAAATAATTTGAAAAATACTTTTAATTAAAAATAACAAATGTCGAAACATGTACAAAAGAAATAGCTTTAATCAATTAATTTACAACTATTTAATCATCAGTCAGAAATGTCATAATTGTGACAGCCCAAGCCGGCTCTTAATGAAACTACCACCTTGATGAGGATTTTTAGAAAGGAATTTTTATATATAGGTTACTAAAGGGCAGAAAATTTTGATCAGAGTAATGCAGAAAGAAAGATTATAGAGATGGTGTTTTTAGGTCAGAGGTTTGGGTGATTGAGATTCTCTGTGCTTGAGATTTAGTACTACAAGTCTCTTTGTGCTGAGTCAAACCGGATCATGCCAAGTGAGCAGTTCATATTTCTCTCTCTCTCTCTCTCTCTCTCTCTCTCTCTGTCAGTCTCAGCCATAGTCAATCTTTCCTCCCTCTCTCTCTCTCTCTCTCTCGCATAAGTACACTACACCGAAGTCCTCAGTGGGCATTGACTGACTGAACTGATTCCTCTGATAGCACTGTCTATCTGCACATGCTACAAGTCAATGCTGTTTTAGCATTTGTTTCAGTAAAAGACTTATGAGAATATGATAAAACAACACAAACACCCTCAAAAATGCTATTTTACACAGCACACTGCAGGCTGGTTTTGACTGCCAGTTTGTGAAGGATGCCACAACCTGCATGTATCTTCTGCAAAGAAAGCAATGACAATAACTTCATTTAAATGCTCAAGGCGCAGTGCATTTTCAGCACATTTTGCGGCTGGTTAAGATGCACAGTGGGAGGTTCAGGGTTTTGAAATATCAATGCACAACTGTGATTTCGGCCCTCAGTCTCCCTATCCAGCTGCATGGGAAGAGGTTCACAGAGTTGCTTGAGTTTATATCCCTCTCACATACACATTCCAACTTTCCTTTTCTACTTGCCAAAGAGTCTTTCTCACTGTAACCCCTCTAGTTTTTTTTCCCCTTTCAGCTCTTTTATTCTTTCACTTTCTCCATGAGCATATTGATAAGGATGTGAGTACAGGTCCACCGAACCCTATGAAGGAAAGAGTAAAATAAACCAAAACACAAGCATGAAACAGTCACTTCAGAATTCCTCAAACTTAAGAAGTCTGAGGCTGTCAGACAGTGTTTTGGAGCTCTAGGAAACGTCGTTTGAAAGTGCGGTACTGCAGTCTTGTTTTGTAGTCGATTAGTTAATTAGTCGCCGACTTTATGTTGCTCTATTCAGCAAATCTATCAGACCATATTACGAGAGCAATTGGACAGAGATGAGGTGCAGTAAATAGTGGTCAACACAGTATGATTGCAACACTGTTCACTCAGCTCTCTTTCTAAGCCGGTTTATGAGTTACACAGCTCCACCTACTGGTGAAAAAGTAAACGCAGGATCTATTATGTCTTATGACTCCAGGAGAAAGGAAAAAATAAACAGCATTAAGGCCATCATGATCCATTATAAACCGATTAATAGGGAATCACAGTGCACCCATGCAGAAAAGTAGCACACCTGTAGATCACAGAGGAAGGAGAGAGAGCATTAAACATTTTTAATGGTTGTTTTATGGTTATTATCATAAATAAACATACTCATTACATTGAGGACAAATGTAAATTAATTATAAATATTTAAAGGGGTCATATGATGTGATTTCAATTTTTCCTTTCTCTTTGGAGTGTTACAAGCTCTTGGTGCATAAAGAAGATCTGTAAAGTTGCAAAGACTAAAGTCTCAAATCCAAAGAGATATTCTTTATAAAAGTTAAGAGTCAACCACGCCTACCTAAAACGGCTCGTTCTAACACGCCCCCACATGTCTATGTCGCTCTGTGGGAAGATTTGCATAACGCCGCCCAAATGTTCACACAAAGAAAGAAGGCGTAACTTTTATTCTTGCTGTAGTATTGTTGTTTCCGCCGCCACCATGTCGTGAAAATAATTATTTAGAAGCTCTAACCTAATCTAACTTTCATGCTACTTAAATAATATAGCGTATAATTCGTATTTATATATTATGAAGTTTTAATATACAGTATATATAAAATTTGTTTAAATTTTGTACAAGTAAACATACATTTTTCTAAATCCCAAGACTTTTTTCTAGTTTTAAATTAAATTTCATATGTTTGTTCAGTGTGGTTTCAGACAATATATAATACATGAAAATGATATATATTATTATTAATAATAATTATGATAATGACAGTGTTAACACTTAATTATTAAAGACAAAGTGATAATGACAATGCTAAGGACAAATTACGAAAAATAGTACATTATCCTGCTTGCTACACAGTTGCTTGCCAAACAAATAAATGGACATTAAATATGAATTTGAGCTGAAATTATTACAATATTTGAGAAGAAAGACCACAGAGTTTACAAGAGATACAAAACAGTTACCTGGGACAACGGTCAAATATACCGTTTAAAAGTCATTATATAAAAATATGACTGCAGGTAACGACTGACTACAAATTAAGTATTCAGAGGCATGCCTAATTATTTACAGACAATCAAGGACCCCGTAGGCGAAAAAAATGCCTATGTTCCCTCTCAGTCGGTCACTCTCGACGTCACGTCGGAGGACCGACGAATTGGGATCTCGCTTAGAGGGACCAATCTACTTCGAGTGTAAACTAAACGAGCCAATGCACATTGGCATGCGATTATTGCATCCAGCTGCCGCTGATCACAGTGTGAGTATAAGTAGGCAGCAGATCCAGCGCATATTCAGCTTTTCGCTTCGTAGCCGACTGGTTCTAGTCGTTCTGCTCGCTGACCTCTGCAGTAGTGATAAACTACAGTCAAGTACGCTCTTCGGTGGGCTCTCGTGCTGGTGGACGGCGCTTCAGCGGCGGTGGTTTTCCCGTGTCGAGTGGGTTGCACACAACAGGCTGCACTACCCCTGTGTGTGTTGCAGACGGCCATCTCCCCTGTGTGCTTCAGCACAACTAAAAGAGCAATCCTAAAAGAGCTTTCACGGGTGAACGTCTTTTTAAAGACGCGTCTTTATAAAGATGTCATACCATCCGTGCGTTTCTGGGTGCGGTCGTTACCTGGCGCCGGGTGATGGTCACGATCGCTGCCTCTCGTGCCTGGGCAGGAAGCACGCTGAGGTGGCTTTCGTGGATGCCTCATGCTCCCATTGGCCGGGGGTATGAACATCTCGGAGTTGCGGACCAGACTCCGTTACCTGCAAGGGGGCGGAATGCCCGTGCCACTGCCTAGATCTGGGGTCCCCTCTGGTGGCAGCCGGGGGCGTCCTTTTTCTGGCGGTTGGCGGACTGGTCTTACGGTCACGGTGGGGAATTCCCCTCCGGGGATGCCCGAACCCGCCGGCACTGCGAAGCCAGCGGAGCTTTCAGTAGAGCAGGCTGGACTCTTCCGGGGGGTACCACTTGTTTCTTCTGAGGCTCTCCCCGACGAACAGATGTCGATTGCAGCATCGGAGGGAGAGCCAGACTTTTCTGGGGATGAAGATCCGTCAGCGCTGCCGCCCTCTAGGCGGTCAGCGGTGCCGGAGACGGACCCAGAAATGATGGCTATGCTTTCCCGGGCCGCAGAGAGTGTCGGGCTCGAGTGGAACAATCCACCGCGTCCCGAACCCTCAAGGTTTGGACGCACTTACTCACGTGGAAATTGTGATTTCTCTTTGGGTGGGGCTCGCGCTGTGTTCTCAGGCCCCGCTCCGTGCCTTTCTTCCGCGGAGGTGCCTTGATTAATCGCTGGGTCATGGACGGCAAACACCTTTTACTGCCAGAAACCGCCACAGTGGCTCCCCCCTCACCACCCTCGATGGGGGTCCAGCGCGGGGGTATACGGGAGTCCCCCAGGTGGAGCGGTCTGTTGCGATGCAGTTGTGTCCAAATGCCACTACCACTTGGCAGGGCAAACCTTTGCTCCCCTCCTGGGCCTGTAGGCACTCATCGGCCTTGATCGATACTGCCTATACGGCCTGTGGAGAAGCTGTGTCCGCCTTACACGCTTCGGCGTTATTGCAAGTGCACCAGACCAAGGCACTGAGGGACTTTGGCCACCCCCAAAACGAGGGTGGTCACGACCCGGAAGTTCTCAGAGAACTCCGCACCGCGGCGGACCTCGCGCCACGAGCGCCGAAGGTTACGGCGCGGTCTCTGGGTCGTGCCATGTCCAATATGGTGGTCCAGGAGCGCCAATGCTGGCTGTGTCTGGCCGACATGCGCGAGGCGGACAAGACAAGATTCCTGAACGCCCCCGTGTCCCAGACCGGCCTCTTCGGTGACACAGTCGAGAGCTTTGCCCAGCAGTTCTCCGCCGCACAGAAGCATTACTGCTGCCATCAAGTACATCCTCCCCGTCGTTCTCGGCTGCCCCGGCCGCCGGCGCAGCGCCTTCAGCCGGCTCGTCGCCGAGGGCAGCCCCCTGGCCGCCGCACCCGCTCCCGCGCATCGTCCGCAGCATCCATCAAGCCGCGTCGAGGTAGCCGGCCGCAGGCCAGCCGCCCTGCCCGTCCAGGCCCCTGCCAAACCTGGCTGCAAGCGGAAGAGCAAGAGGACCTGAGACGGGCGACCCAGAGGTGGAGGGACTTGCTCTTCAGGAGATGGTAAGCACACTACTCCCTCCCCCCGGAGGAGGGCCGGGTGGAGAATCTTTTGTTTCCTTTTTTTTCTGCCACTGGCCTCGCGGTCAGTGGTACACAAATTCTCGACGAAAGAGCAATTTCTCACTTTTCTGGGTCCCCTGAGGGGACGGGGGGCTGTGGACGGTCCAGAGCCGTATCACACTCACCCTCCTCTCTCGCCAGCGAGCAGCAGTGGGCGGATCGGGAGGACGAACCAACGGACTACCCACGCACCCTCTGCTCAAACGCAGGTCAGTGTTGCACACACCCAGACCCCGCCTCGGACCGGCAAAGAGACGCCCGGGCCGGGTCCCTGCGTTCTTTCACGCTGCCCCGCTGCGGGTACGACTGTAGTTCCGTTGATGCCACTTGTGCGGTGTCTTGGAGCCTTGCTTGAGCTACCCAGCCCTTCTCGATGGCTCCTTTGAACCGTCAGTCTCGGCTATGCGATTCAGTTCGCCCAGCGTCCTCCCAAGTTCAGGGGTATCTACTTCAGTGAAAGCAGCAGATGCCCCTGTCTTGCGGGCAGAGATCGCAGTCCTACTGGCGAAGGACGCGATAGAGCCGGTCCCTCCAGCCGATATGAGGTCGGGGTTTTACAGCCCTTACTTCATTGTACCCAAGAAAGGCGGTGGGTTGAGACCTATCTTGGACCTGCGCGTCGTGAACCGGCCCTTCACCGGCTCCCGTTCAAGATGCTCACGCAGAAATGCATCTTCAGGTGTATCCGTCCCCAAGACTGGTTCGCAGCGATCGACCTGAAGGACGCGTACTTTCATGTCTCGATCCTTCCGCGCCACAGGCCATTCCTGCGGTTTGCGTTCGTGGGGCGGGCATACCAGTACAAGGTCCCTTAGGTGCATATGTCCCTGTCGCCCCGTGTCTTCACGAAAGTTACGGAGGCAGCCCTTGTTCCCATGAGAGAGCAGGGCATTCGAATCCTCAACTACCTCGACGATTGGCTCATACTTGCCCAGTCTCAGGGGCAGTTGTGCGAGCACAGGGACTTGGTGCTTTCCCACCTCAGCCTGTTGGGCCTTCAGGTAAACTGGGAAAAGAGCAAACTCTCCCCAACAAAGAAGATCTCTTTTCTCGGTATGGAGTTAGACTCAGTCAATCTAACAGCGCGCCTCTCCGTAGAGCGTGCTCAGCCTCGTGTTGTACCCACTGCTTTTACATACGTAAGAGCAGGATGGCTGTCCCACTGAAACAGTTTCAGAGGTTTCTGGGGCATATGGCAGCTACGGCGGCGGTCACGCCGCTGGGGCTGCTCCATATGAGACCGCTGCAGCACTGGCTCCATGGCCGAGTCCCGAGGTGGGCGTGGCAACGCGGCAACTTCCGGGTCCAAGTTTCACCGGCCTGCCGCCAAACCTTCACCTTCACAGACTTTGCTTTCCTCCGGGCAGGAGTGCCCCTGGAGCTGGTCTCCAGGCATTCTGTGGTTTGCACGGTTGCCTCAACCACCGGCTGGGGGGCCACCTACAACGGGCTTGCAGTGTCAGGGGTTTGGACTGGGCCCCAACTGCACTGGCACATCAATTGCCTTGAGTTGCTGGCAGTGCACCTTGCCCTAAGTCGTCTCAAAGGGTGCTTACGAGGCAATGTACTGGTCCGCACGGACAATACAGCGACCGTTGCGTACATCAACCGACAAGGTGGTCTGCGCTCCCGTCGCTTGTCGCAACTCGCCCGCCACCTCCTCCTCTGGAGTCAGAAGCATCTGATGTCGCTTCGTGCTGTTCACATTCCTGGGCTGCTCAACGGGCAGCCGACGAGCTGTCCCGAGCTGCGCTCCAGGGAGAATGGCGACTCCATCCCCAGAAGGTCCAGCTGGTTTGGGGACGTTTCGGAGCCGCTCAGGTAGACCTGTTTGCCTCTCCAGAAACCTCTCACTGACAATTGTTTTTCGCCCTGACCGAGGGAACACTCGGCAAGGACGCACTGGCACACAGCTGGCCGCGTGGCCTTCGCAAGTATGCGTTTCCCCCAGTGAGCTTTCTGGCACAGTTGCTGTGCAAGGTCAGTGAGGACAAGGAGCAGGTCCTGCTGGTGGCACCCTAGTGGCCGACCCCCTGACTGTTTCCCGAACGAACGCTCCCTCGCGACAGCCCCTCCCTGTCCCGATTCCTCTGAGGAGGGATCTCCTTTCTCAGAGAGGGGGCACCCTCTTGCACCCGCGTCCAGACTTGTGGAATCTTCACTTGTGGTCCCTGGACGGGACGCGGATGTTCTAGGTGGCCTACCCCAAGGGGTCGTTGACACCATCACTTCAGCGAGAGCGCCGTCTACGAGACACGCTTACGCCTTGAAGTGGAATCTGTTCGTCGAGTGGTGTTCTTCTCATGGAGAAGACCCCCGGAGATGCCTGATTGGAGTTGTGCTGTCCTTCTTGCAGCAAGGGCTGAAGCGAAGGCTGTCTCCCTCCACCCTTAAAGTTTATGTCTCGGCGATCGCTGCGAACCCCGACCCCTTAGAAGGGAGGTCGTTGGGGAAGCATGACTTGGTCGTCAGATTCCTTAGGGTGGCGAGAAGGTTAAATCCTCCACGGCTTCCCTCTATACCCTCTTGGGACCTGAGCCTGGTGGTCACGGCACTACAGCAGGCCCTGTTTGAGCATTTACAGGCAGTGGAGCTGAAGTTTCTCTCGATGAAGACATTGCTCCTGCTGCCATTGGCCTCTATCAAGAGGGTAGGGGACCTGCAAGCATTTTCGGTCAACGATTTGTGCCTAGAGTTCAGGCGGGCTGATTCCCAGGTACCCCTGAGGCCCCGGCCCGGCTACGTGCCCAGGGTTCCACTACTTACCTTTAGTTGAATTAATAGGGACCAGGTGGTGAACCTGCAATCGCTGCCCCTGGAGGAGGCAGACCCAACCCTAGCTTTGCTCTGTCCCGTCCGAGCCTTAAGGTGCTACGTAGACCTGACGCAAAGCTTCAGGACCATCAGACCAGCTCTTTGTCTGTCACTGAGGCCTGCAGAAGGGGAATGCCGTCTCAAAGCAGAGTATGGCCCACTGGATAGTGGATGCATCACCCTGGCTTATCAGGCACAGGTTATGCCCTGCCCGCTCAGGTTGCGAGCTCACTCAATTAGAGGTGTTGCATCCTCCTTGGCGCTGGCTCATGGCGCCTCGCTGACAGATATCTGAAGGGCTGCGTGCTGGGCGACCCCTAACACATTCGCTAAAATCTATAGCCTTCGTGTGGAGCCGGTAACCTCCTGTGTTCTCACCTCAAACGGGAAGAAGCACTGAGAGGCCCCGGCTTCGGGTCGGCTTGCAAAACCACTCCAGAGAGTCCCTATAGTAGACCCTGTTGAGTTCCTCCGTCCCCTCGGCAGCAGACTTGGCGGAGCGTCCGGCGCCAGGCCTTCTCTCGTTGAATCCTCGAGAACCGGTAGGAGGCTGGGTTCCATATGTTAGACCTAAGTGGATCTCATATGTGTATAGCCTTGAGCCCGTGTTTCCCCCCGGCAGACTTCTGCCATTCCAAGAGGGTTACAATCACCTCCATGTTTCCATATACACCTAAACGGATGCTATGTGTGTATTTGCTTCCGAAAACTCCTTCGGGAAGGTTCGAGCTTCCGTAACGCCCCTGTTCCAAGTAGAATGGGTACGTTTTCCTAGTGTTATCCAGTTTACTCATTGGGTAGTGCCATTGCAGCCGTAGCTGGTCCTCTTGTGAAGAAGCCCTGGCCTACCCAAAAAGTAGGGGCGCAGGTGGCTTCCATAGGACACTGGAAGGGGCGGTAGCTGTTGCCTTTTGGTAGGATCCCAATTCGTCCGTCCTCCGACATGACGTGAGGAGTGACCGCCTGAGAGGGAACGTCTCGGTTACGTAGGTAACCCTCGTTCCCTGAAGGAGGGAAAAGAAAAGTCAAATCCCGTCACCACAGTTGCTGTACCACCGCTGAGCGGCCGGGTCACCGGCTCGGCTACCTCAGCGAAAACGTGAATATGCGCTGCACCTGCTGCCTACTTATACTCACGCTGTGATCAGCGGCAGCTGGATGCAATAATCGTATGCCAATGTGCATTTGCTCGTTTAGTTACACTCGAAGTAGATTGGTCCCTCTAAGCGAGATCCCAGTTTCGTCGGTCATCCGACGTGATGTCTTCGTTCCCTCCTTCAGGGAACGAGGGTTACATACGTAACCGAGACGTTCTCAACCCATTAGCTGTTAAAATGTAAAGAAAAATCTTTCTCTTTAACACCGCTGCAAGGCAGGTCATTCTATCTTCAGGAGGTCGAGTCTCGTTCCACCTTTATTAGTCACTATGATGACTTTCCAGACACCTTCCTTCAACACGCTCTATAAATACTCCTATAACACTATTACTCCATCCCTCTCTGTCTGTCTCCCTCTCTCACCCTGTCTGTTTTCCCTCTCTCGCTCACACACACGTCATCTCAAACGTCATTAGGAATTTACACACACACACACTCTCGAATTCAAACTCAGCACAGTTTGAGACCGCAGATCATGTGAGGTGATACCTGTCCAACACTTCTGCCTGTCTCTTCAACCAGGAGCCTCGACAGTTAGAGAAATTCTCGCTTTCCAAAAAAGCTTCGCACTTGCATATAATTACTTGAAAATATCATCTTCGTGAACAATTTGAAATGGTGAGGAGTTCTCAGTTCCAATTAAGCCAGAATTTTAGAAACTAGCATCTTCAGTCCAGATAGCGAGCGTTTAGCATTTAACATGCCTACGGAACTGCGTCTTGTTTTCTGACAGGCTTTAATTGGCCACACTTTAACCCTCACAGGGGGAAAATTATATTGCCGGTCACGAAGAGCATCCGTCCCATAGAGCGCTATGGCAATTCCGCCCACACATGTAATTGGCGAAATATCTCTCATGACTTAACTGTAGAGACGAGTGTTTTTAAAAACCTTCTGTGTTGCCTGGCAGAGAAAAACAAGCACCCTGGAGACGTATTGGATTTTCAGACAACCGCGTGTGTGCTGAGACCGTTCTAGATAGACTAAAGATGCACATTTGTGTCATTTCATTAGAGGGGGCTAATCCTGAGGGTGTTAAGATTGAACTAGAGCCCTGAGCAAAGAAACGAAAGGACGGGGGTACGGGCGGATGAATAAAGCCTGATTGGATTGCTTCTGTGCTTGTTGCCTGGAACCTGAGATTCCCTTTTTTTACCCCCCGATCTCTTCCCCCCCACCCAATATGTTTATTTACTGAGAATGTCTGGTCAAGGATGGCTGTTTAATTTCCTCAGGGGGAGGCAATGAGAGACACGGCAATACTAGAGAGGGAGAGAGAGAGAGAGAGAAAGCAAAAGAGTGAGAGTGTGACAGAGAGAGTTATCTCTCAGATCCATTCTCAATTAGAAAGAGCTCTAAACAGAAAAGGCAAACTCTCCTCCATCCCTGTGGACTCGGGGGTCCAGTAGTTGGGTCTTGTCGCAGAAGTTCCCTGGACTTCACTGGACTGGAGGTCTCAAACTTTCTGAACTACTATATCTAACGACAACTACTGTTTTTAATGTTTTGATGCAACAAGGCAGTCACTAACTGCAAATTCTATATAGTTTAAGTCCATTATTAGGAAAATGCATATCCAAAATGGTGAATATGACATTTTCCATGACATTACTGACCCCAAACATTCAAATGTTTGGGGTCAGTAATACGTATATGTGTGTATATTTTTATAATATATATATATATATATATATTATATATATATCTATATATATATAGGGAGGGATCATACGTAATACGTATATGTGATGTATATTTTATTATATATATAAGAGAGAGAGAGAGCGAGTAGAGAGAGAAGGGATACATACAATTTATAAAAAGTAATAGTAAAAGCCTTTATAATGTTACAAAAAGATTTTAATTTCAAATAAATTATTTTGAACCTTCTATTAATTAAAAATCTTTAAAAATATCGTTGAAATCTCTTAAAAAATTCCGCAGTACAGCTTGTTTAGTCAAACATTTAAAAATTTCTTGACCAACAAATCAGATATGATTTCTGAAGGGTCGTGTGACACTGAAGACTGAATCAATCGCTGCTGAATATTCAGCTTCACCATCACAGGAAGATATTATATTTCAAAACATATAAAAATAGAAAACAGTATTTTTAATTGTATAATATTCACATTTTTATTGGTTGTATATTTTTGATTAAATTAATGCAGCCTTGGTCAGCATAAGAGACTTGTTTCAAAAACATCTGTAAAAATCTTACTGATTCCATACTTTTGAACAGTAGT
The DNA here is from genome assembly GCA_018155175.1 of Sinocyclocheilus anophthalmus. Classification (NCBI taxonomy): domain Eukaryota; kingdom Metazoa; phylum Chordata; class Actinopteri; order Cypriniformes; family Cyprinidae; genus Sinocyclocheilus; species Sinocyclocheilus anophthalmus. Next base: position 103,874 of record JADLZN010001750.1, on the reverse strand, counting down.
GCATATATACCGTATATATAGTATGTCTTAATATTACAAAAATGTCCACATTCTAGTTAGCAAAATCACAATCGCCTTTACACTCAAGTACACAATCAAAAGAAACAACAAAGTCAGCTGCATCATCCTTGTGGGCAGCACGTCAACATACAGCGCCGTTGCGCTACAGGTGTCACGAGTTCGAATCCTGGCTCGAGGACCTTTCCCGATCCTCCTGCCCCCTTCTCTCTCTACCACTTTGTTTCCTGTCATCTCTACACTGTAGTCATAATAAAGGCGAAAACGCCAAAAATCTAAAAAAAAAAAAAAAGAGAGAGCAACACAAACGACCAATCACAACACATTTCCTGACCTCTTCTTATCATATAAACAGCCTGAAGAGATTGATTTAGTTTCCATTTAATATTATGAAGAGCATGTGTATGATGATGGAAATGATGATGAATATGTTCATAATGCATAATACACAAGGGTCACAGGACTCATTAGTGCAGTTTCTCCGAGGCAGGTCAGGAAATAAAAATCATATTTTGGTGGGCTCGACTAATACAATATCATCCCAAAGATCCTGGCCGAAATTTTCAGACATACCAAGGTCCGGGTCAGGAGCAGTGTTGGGGAAAGTTACTTTTAACAAGGCAATGCATTACAATATTGCGTTACTCCCTAAAAAAGTAACTAATTATGTTACTTAGTTACTTTTTATGGAAAGTAATGCGTTACATTACTTTTGCGTTACTTTCGCGTTACTTTTTAAATATAAGCAGGGCTTGATTGTTTTTAATATAAGAAGTTCTATTTATATCAAATATAAAAGCCCTTTCACACCAAAAAGTGTAATGAATAAACCTCATGCTGAAGCAAACGTAAATTCACATCTGTACACTAGAACGCAGGAGAAGAAACACTCTTCAGCAATAAAAAAACAAAGCACAATTGTTAGTTTCTCTAAAGTCATTTTTGCTTGTTAGTATGGTTGAATTGGATCATCAAAGATATTGGTTAATAAAATGGGAGTAGATACATTTGTGTTATTTAACATATTTAATTATTGCAGGTTTGCGTCATATTCTGAGTTTGCATTTCACTGTTTTAATTCATTTTGATGAATACTAAATCTTTTTTTTGTGAGTGGGATGAATTAATACACATTCACATTTAGTCTAGAACTACAGTAACATCATGTTCACACAGCGCACACAACGCCTCTGTACTCCCGATTTCTCCCAATATGGGGACAGGAGAGCTGTCAGTCAATAAATGGGAAAACAAAGTAACTTTCATTACTTTTTTGAAAAAAGTAACTCTTTTATTTTCTTGTAAATTAAAAAAGTAATGCGTTACTTTACTAGTTACTTGAAAAAAGTAATCCGATTACGTAACTCGCATTACTTGTAATGAGTTACCCCCAACACTGGTCAGGAGTTTAAAAAAAAAACAATACGCTATATTTCAGAGTGGGCTGATCAATCAAGGGAAACTTCCTCCCACACATTTCAACAGCTGCTAGTGATTCTGTGCCTGCAGACTGCAGGTAAACACAAGTAAACAGTCTGGTCCTCCCCAAATTATTTTTGGAACGGTTTCATAAGCAAAATTCCTAAAATGTCTACCTTGAAAAAAAAAAAAGTGAAAGTACCATTAAACAAGATTTTCACTCCTCATATTATATTCACCTGAGTGAAATCAAGAAAGAATGTTGAGAGGTGCATCATTAGCATATGACTCACCTGCCCATCTCCAGCCAGTGGACAAGAGAGAACATACTGGAGCTGGAAGACGATGCTGAAAGCCATGTCCCTCATCATCTTCAGCTCCACACTGCCACGAAGAGACAGTCCATCACTGAAGGAGGCAGAAAGAAGAGTGTGAGATCACTGAAATATCACAGCTCGGCATGGAATCTTGTGTAATGAACCTACACACCCACACTGACCCAAAAACACAACTAGTCAAGTGACATTCATTAACGCAGGTGTCTCAGTTCACTGCTTTATGAGTTTGGAAAGGACAATCCCATCGTGCATTGCAAAGCCCTATGTAGGGTTCCCACACATACTGAAGTGGGGGGAAAAAAACGAATTTCCATGATTTTTCCAGCTGTTAACTGGAAACATTATTTCATTGAGATGTACAGTATATATACTTACACATACATACAATTCAAAAGTTTGGGGTTAGTTTTATTTATTTTTTAATAAATGAATACTTTTATTATCACGGTTTCAACAAATATTAAGCAGCAGAAGTGTTTTCAGCATATAATACAAATAATAAGAAATATGTCTTAAGCACCATATTATCAGATTATAATTATTTCAGAAGAATCATGTGACACCGAAGACTGGCTGCTGAAAATTCGAATTACAGCAATAAAATGTATTCAAATGGAAAACAGTATTTCACAATACTACTGCTTTTTTCAGCCTTTTTGATCAAATATTGTAAATGCAGCTTTAACGAGCATTAGAGACTTGTTTCAAAAACATTTAAAAAATTTGTAGACTGAAACTTTGAATGGTAATTTATGCAATTTATAAAGAAATTCTAGAAATTAAAATTCTAGGAAGAAAACAGCTCTGCCACATTAACTTGACAAATGGGGTTTGGAAACTCATACAGAGCTGAAGGAGAAAGAACAGCGATTTAGCAGGAACTAAACAAAGTTTTAAGCTAAAAAAAAGTTTGTTTCTCTCTTCTGAGTTTAATACTTGTGCAACATTAGAATGAAACTATTATAGTTCTAACATGGAACAAGTCGCTCAAATTGCATTTATATTTATATTTCTTTTTTGTTTTGTTTTTGCTATGACGCATTCTGTAGTCATCATATTATTGTTCTTTTAGTCTGATTCCGAATCTCAAAAAAGCCATTAAAAATGATTGCAGATTATTACATAAGCAGGTACAGACTACAGAGGAAAAGTACACAGCATCTTAGATGAGCACAGCACGGTACAAAAAAATATTAAAACTTCAAAATGAAGTTCACATCGCTTTTTCCATACAGGAAGACAAAGAATGAAGTTATAATTGAAACAGGCTCAAAAAAAGTTCGTTTGAGACAGTGTTACTACAAGGTGTTGAAATTCCAGGCACTGGTTTCATGCCAACATCTCATCTAGAAACTGACAGGTCGGCGTCAGATCGTTTGCATCATTCTTGATGGGTTTTAACACGCTCTCATAGACACATTCGCTGCCGTCATCACAGCAGTGTTGTTGAGAACGTGCAGCATAAGTTTTTAGTGCTAACCTCTCCATAATTACACCCAATTTCTCTCTCTTATAAAAGGGCAGAATGTGATGCTCCACTCTCTCAGACACCTAATTTCTCTCATTGGGTAATTATAGACCTCTTTCTCTCACCGCACAGGAATGATGCTTGTGACTTGTTCTGCGAGATCTCACATGGCAGTGACTCTGTGGCGGGGGGGGGCAGGGCTCTTCTTTTTTTCCGCAGCAGATGGAGTGAAGCAGACATCAACAATCAAAGCCTCATTTCTCATTTGCGTTGTACAGCGACAGCTTATCAGCATTTTAATTAAACGAAGAGTGCAGACATGAGAAACCTTAATTTAGAAAGCGGAACTTTTTTTAATACTTTCTGGAGAAGATGCTTTTAAAATATTTAACATCCAGTGAGTAAGTGTGTAAATCACCCTAAAAATCCATATTTGATAAGGACTGTGTTGAAAAAAAGAGATGGAACTGGGACGAAAAACAACGAGGTGAGGTGAGGACGAGGGGATCTCTGCTGGGTAAGTACTAGGGAGGACAACCAGTGTGGCTTTGAGAGTTCAAGTCACTGAAACAGGACAGATGGAGCATTAAACTGGAGGAGGCCATGTGAGACACTGGAACTCTTTGACAGTGTTTATATTAAAGGAATAATTCACCCAAAAATGAAAAGTCTGAGCTCAACAGAAATGCTTTTGTTCTTGGGTGGAATACAAAGTAAGATGTTTTGAAAAACCTCAAAGCTGCTGTGTTTCTTTACAAAGTAAGAATAAAAGAACAAGGTCTAAAAAGGAATACGCATAACAGTAATCCATATGACTTGTGCACTATATTTCAAGTGTTATGAATAAAACAGCTTTATGTGTGGCTTATACTGAAATTCAAGATGTCTGCATACACTACCACTCAAAAGTGTGGGGTTATGTTTTTTTCTTTTCTTTACAGGGGCAGTAAAGACATTTATAACATTACAAAACATTTCTATTTCAAATAAATGCTGTTCATTTAAATTTTCCAAACATCAAAGAATCCTGAAAAAAATGTAGCTGTTTTCAACATTAATAATAATACGAAATGTTTCTTGAGCACCAAATCAGCATATTAGAATGATTTCTGAAAGATCACGTGGCACTGAAGGCGGAGTCAATGGCTGCTTAATATTTACCACAATTTACTAATGTTTATTTTATTATTAATGTAATAATTCAAAATACTTGATCAAATACATGCAGTCTTGACAAGTTAACTTTGAAAATGTGCATGTGCAAATTAGATGTGTGTTAAAGATTAAAAAAATTCAATTAAAGAAAAATATCTTGATTTATTGTTACATTTATTGTTTTTGTTAAATTAAATATATTTAAATTGAATGGTATAAATAATTAAATTATTTCAATTACAAATCTCCAATCTGTTCCTCAAACAAAGCTATTGTATGGCTTTAGAAAACGTAGAAGGTGACAAAATATGATGTGCAAACCACTTTTATGTTGATTTATGTCCGTTTTGGAGCCTGACAGCACCCGCATTGCTCAGAATGATTAGAATGAACATTCTTTAAAAAAAAAATCAATACAGGTGTGAAATAAATTAGATTATCAGAACAACCAGTACAGCCAAGGAGACATAGATCAATCTAGATCAATGCAGCAGAAAATAAACATAGATAATTAAAGATCCAGGATATTTGGTAAAAGAATTTCAATAAATGTAGGTGCAACTGGAAGCGAGGTCTATGGAAGTATGGCAACATTTCTCAGAATTATGGTAAATTAGTAGGCCAGATGGGCCGAGTATCCACCTGAGTTTGTCCGTGGAGGTCTGCCTGAAGCTGCCGCTTGCGCTGGCTCCACGAGCCCTGGCAGCTCCGCTCCCTCCGGCCTCACGTTCCAGCACCAACACATGAGGCTTCTCCACCCAACCCCAGCCGTTATGGACCCCAACCAGCAGCCTGCGCTCCTGCACCACAACCGAGCGACCCTCCACACCCCTGTTCTGATCAGGAAAACACACGTGATAGGAAATTCAAAAGCCGCTCTGATCAACAGACATTTATGCATAACTACAGTAAAATGTGTTTGTGTACACAGACACGTGAGAGGAATTCCATGTATGTTTTGCCATAGATTGGAGTGTGTTTGGCAGGGTCTGTTAGCATTTAATCCTCAGAGGAGGTATGGGAATGGAACGTGTGGATTGTGTTTGAAAGCTGCACAGTTACGACTCCTCTGTGCTGGAAAGTGAGAGGGGCATGTAAGCCCTATTGATCCATTCTATCCTCGGGACTGAATCTGAATGGCATTTCTCTGGTAAGCAGAGTGTGGAACTTATGGGAAAAGATACAGAGAATGAAACCAACTGACTCAGAGCAAAGAAAGTCAGGAGGAACATAACTGGGATTCTTTTCATTTCCACATATTTAATTGTCTTTTCAATGTTGCAATATGCTCTGAGACGACAAAATGTAATAAAGTGACAATAATGAAAACAATGCATCAGCTGAATGGATTTTATTTTCAGTTTTTATGCTGCATGGTAGCTCCACCCAATGTCAAATCTCATTGGTCCAAAATCCTGCTCCTCACAACTTTATTTTAAATAAATTTGCCATTTTTGTGCAGCATTTCACTTTGTTCATTTTTATTGATGATTGATGCTTTTGTGATGCTTTATCTAGTTTAGACACACCACAAGGCCTAAACAGTGTTTTAAAGTGAGTAATATTGCTATTGGGGAAGTTTCTTTGAAACTGTAGTTTCCCAAACAACATGATATTATTTTGGTTAATCTGCATTTAACTAAATATGGTAACATTTTACAATAAGGCTCCATTAGTTAACACTGGTCAATGCATTAACATAAGCAAAAAACAACTAATTTTATTATCCACCTTATATATAAAATGGGCATGGCCTTTTCTAAATTTATGGGTTTTGCTTCCGGTTCTCATTCTCTTCCAGCTATTTTTAGCTGTACAAAAAAGTTCGTTTTGCTGCTTAATATTGCAAATTGGTGTGTCTTACCATATTATTTTAATGTATTATCTTAATTATGAACACACTGGTTTGTAGTGCAAACAGTTTTTACTTCCGAAGTACTTACTTTCCGAAGCTACGAGAATACTTTTTGTGCGCAAAGAAAATAACAACAACAACTTTATTCAACAATTTGTCTCCTCCACGTCACCCTGGCTCCATTTTGGAGAGTATTCACTGAACATAAACAACTTATGCTGTTCTGTGTCAGGTGCATCCCGCATGGCGCAGCTGACACAGAACAGCATACATTGTTTACGTATGTGATACTCTCCAAACTGGTGCCAGAGTGACACAGAGATGATGAATTGTTGAATAAAGTCTTTTTTTCTTTTTCTTTTGCACACAAAAAGTATTATCGTAGCTTCGTAAAATTACAGTTGAAACCCTGATGTCACATGGATTATTTAACGATGTCCTTGCTAGAGCCGGACCGATATGGTTTTTTGTGGGGGGGCGATACCGATATTAGGGTGTAAAAAAGGCCTATATCGATATATCGGCCGATATTCTTTGTGTATATTATAGTACAGTACCAGTCAAAAGTTTGGACATTTTCCCATTCGTGTGTCCAAACTTTTGACTGTTACTATATACAGTATAGAATACAGTATATACATAAACAGAATATGTATACATAAACACATTTTTTACAATGATAACTCAAATGTGGTGATCAAACACTTATAATGAGGTGACAAAGATATGTAATGATGGAGGCAGGGCATTTAACAATTGACCCATTATGCTTTACATAGGCATTTAACAATTTAACAATAAACTTTAGTATCCAAAATGAGTCTGACATCAGTGCACTGAACAGTAAAGTTGAAGTTTATTCAACTTTATTTCAATTCAATTCCATTCAACTTTATTCCGTTAAAGTTTATTTCACTTTGGAACATTTTATTTTCACCTCGGCACATGGCTTCACGGATTTGCGCTACTGTCTTCACACACATACGAAACTTACTAGAGAAGTGTGATGTGTGACATAATATACCTCTGTAAATAAATACAACATAAATTCACATCTCGCATACTTTAATGCCCTTTGAATGTAACGTGTACATTCCCTTGGAACTGGAATCACGGCGGAATTTCATGTGTCCACTTCGCAGGGCACTTACGGTCGAATAAGACCAAGCTTGAATGCTGCTGCCTGAACAAGAGACCTCCTTACTGAAGTGAAAGTGTTGGCTGGTGTCACTATCTCGCGAATGCAGCGGCGGATCTCCACCAAATTCGGGGGATCCCTGCAGCTCGAGGAGCCCTCTCGAACGCCACCTTCCACGCGTCGGTAGCTCCCCCCCCCCCGTTGGGCAGATTGGATCGGCGCCGGAACGTGAATTCACTCATTTATTTACTACTTTCATTCGAAAGAGAGCCTCGAGACGTTCACTCAATTTGTGTTCGAGAGGGTTCCTCGAGCTGAAGGGATCCCCGAATTTGGTGCGGATCCGCCGTGCTGTTACGGAGATATGGTCATTCAAAGTTTCAATGGTATTCCATGCACTTAAGCTTTAAAGTGTTTCATCCAGGTCGCCAGTAGCAAACAATGGCGCGTGCTCTGCTGGACAAACTACATAATTACACCATTTACAAGCATTTTATCTGCGTTTAATGTTTGTAAAAAAAACTTAATATCGGTGGAATATCGCAGCATATTCGCCAATACCAATATATCGCGACAGGCTCATATTGGCTGATAAAATCGGCAAAACGATATATCCGTACGGGCTCTAGTCCATTGCTACGTTTCGGACCTTGATCGTGTGTAATTTACATTTACATTTAGTCATTTTGCAGACGCTTTTATCCAAAGTCGCTTACTATTGGGGAATACATAAAGCGATTCTTAAAGAGGCAAACAGACACAGGAAATCCTTGTAATACCAAGTTTTAGGCATTGTTCAAATAAGTACAAGTTAGAAAGTGAAGGAATAAATAAAGAGAAATATGTTTTTTTTTTTAAATTTAGGATGAAGTCAAGTAGCGTCGAAAGAGTGAATGGTGAACGAGAATGTTCTGGAAAGTGATTTTGAGCCTCTCTGTGATGGTACCACGAGGCGTCGCTCACTAGCGGATCTCTGGAGGGGATGTAGATTCGTGTAGTGAGTGGAAATAGGAGGGTGCTGAGCCTGTGGCTGATATATGCAAGCATCAATGTTTTGAACTTGATGCGAGCATCAACCGGTAGCAAGTGCAAGGAGATAAAGAGAGGTGTGACATGGGATCTTTTGGGCTCGTTGAAGACCAGTCATACCGCTGCATTCTGAATCATTTGTAAAGGTTTGATTGTGCATGATGGAAGTCCCGCTAGAAGGGCACTGCAATAGTCCAGCCTAGAAATGACAAAGGCCTGGACAAGAAGTTGTGCAGCATGCTCCGTTAGAAAGGGCCTGATCTTTCTGATGTCTGATTTCACTTTTGCAATGTGGTCTTTGAAGGTCAGCTGGTCACATAGCTGTCATTTACATAGCTGTCTATGGGAGGGTCAGAGAGCTCCCAGAATCAATCAAAAAGATCTTAATTTGTGTTCCGAAGACGAACGGAGGTCTTACGGTTTTAGAACGACATGAGGGTGAGTAATTAATGACAGAATTTCATTTTTGGGTGAACTATCCCTTTAATTGACCCTTCGCAAACATGAAGGTATCAGAAGGTATCTTGTTTCAACCACAGAAAGACGTCACTGCACACCATTTTTAAAGTTCAAGTTCACTGACATTAATCTATTCTCCTGCCTGGTTTGTTGGTTGGACAAAATGTCAGATTCGGCATTATGATTTGTCAGACCGCCGGTCAGTCAACCTGAAAATAATTATATTACACTTGCTGGAAAAAGTAGCTTATAAAATATAGCACACTATGCTCACTGTACTGAAAAGCATAGTTAGATTAGCAGTTTCAGTTAGTTGCCCCCAGCACTGATTCAGTGTTCCTTTCCGTTACATAACAAACCATCACAGGTACTTGCACCCCAGCCTCCTAAAACTGTCACCAGTTGCTAAATGTTAAGGGTGCAACTCTGAGTCCAGCAGCTGTCTCTGTAAGTCAATGTCCAGACATGTTTACAATAACACATCAATTAAATGACAGCCTGCTGCCATTGTGTGGCGACTCTTGGCAGACACCTGGTGTTTGGAAGATGCATCGGCTCGGAGACGGTGTGGCAGCAGCAGTCAGATGTTATTAATTGCAGCATTACAGAGGATCTGTAAAAGAAGGTATGGGACTAACAGCTTTTCTCTCTCACTTCTCCTCAGGGTGAGAGTCACATCTATCTGCTCAGGCCTCCCACTCACCGCTCCTCCAATTAGCATATCAATTGAGTGCAGTGTTTTATATGCAGGCCTACAAGAAGTAGTCCACGCGTATCCCACTTTACACTGTGAATCACCCAGCTACTGCAGCGACCGTCGGAGTACCTCAGAATCCTTCCTTTGAGTGGATGTAATGAAATTTTGTGCCCAGTTCACAGCTTAATAAGTCAGATCTGTGCATTTCCACGAGTCTGATGGGTTCTTGCCAGTGATATAGATGTGAATGATAACTTGTGGGGTACATTTCATTTTACGATTTTGTGTGACAAATACATTGAGACTAAATGTTCTTCTGGAAAATCCCATTGGCCGGTTAAGCACAAAGATAAGTTAACCCAGAAATGAACATTCTGTCATCATTTACTCAATCTTATGTTGCTCCAAAACAGTATGACTTTCTCTCTTCCATGAAACACAAAAGTAGAAGTTTAGCAATATGTCAAGCTGCTCTTTTTGTATACAAGAAAATGAATGGTTACCAGAAGCAGTTGGGCTACAAAAATATAGTTTTCTAAAGAAACACGATAGGTCTGCTTGAGAAAGACGCTGCAATTGAAGTCGTTATTCACTGATTTTTATACAAAGAGAATCAAACAGGTTAAGAATGACTTTAAATGATTACAGTATTTAAATTTTTGGATGAACTGTACCTTGTGTTTCCATCTTTGCTTTGTGTTTTAATAGCAAATGGAATTTCACAAATACAACTTATTTCAGAAATGAAATTGCAAAGCATTTATCAGTGTGCACGCAAAAACATCAAATGACAGTTAAATCTCAAGTTATTAGTCATAAACAGTGTTGGGGAAAGTTACTTTTAAAAGTAATGCATTACAAAATTGGGTTACTCCCTAAAAAAAGTAACTAATTACATGACTTTTACTTTTTATGGAAAGTAATGCGTTACGTTACCTTTGTTTTACTTTTTACATCTTGGCAGGGCTTGTTTGTTTATTTTTAATATAAAAAAGTTATATTTTTGACAAACGTAAAAGCCCTTTCACACCAAAAGTGAAATTAATAAGCCTCAGGCTGAAGGAAAAGTAAATTTACCGTATGTAAAGTAGAACGCAGAAGAAGAAAGTTCAACACACTTCAGCAATAAAAAAAAGAAACACAAATGTTTGTCAAGAGTAATTTTTGCTTAACAATTTTTGCTTAAATACGTAAAGGATATTTGTGTTATTTAACATTTAATTATTGCAGGTTTGTATCATATTCTGAGTTGCATTTCACTGTTTTTATTCATTTTGAGGAATACTGAATCTGTTTTTTTGCGAGTGAGATGAGTTAATGCATGTTCACATTTATTCTAGAACTACAGTAACATCTGACTCCTGATTTCTCTCAGCATGCGGACAGGAGAGCTGTCAATCAATAAATGGGGAAAAAATTAACTGGAGTTACTTATTTGAAAAAGTAACTTGGATATTTTCTTGTAAATTAAAGGATAATGTGTTACTTTAGTTAGCTAGTTACTTGAAAAAAGTAATTGGATTACGTAACTCGCGTTACTTGTAATGCGTTCCCCCCAACACTAGTCAGAAACTGCCATTCAAAAGTTTACAGTCAGTACAATTTTTTTTTTAGGAAATTAATACTTTTATTTCGCAAGGATGCATCAAATTGATCAAAAGCGACAGCAAAGACATTTACATTGTCATAAAAAAATATTTCAAATAAATGCTGTTCCTTTTAACTATCCATTTGTCAGAAAACTTCACCAAAAATGTATCACAGCTTCCATAAAAATATTAAGTTGCACAAGTGTTTTAAACAATAATAATAATAAAAAGAAATGTGTCGATATGGCACCAAGGCACCAATATGTATAAACTGGTCATTAAAAAGCAGATATTGATCAACAACTTTTCTGACTTGTCTGCAGTTGTGGCCCTGTGAGGTTCACCCATTTTCGTCTGCCTTCTAAGACTTTTTGGTCTACAGTCTCAAATCACCTGTGGGCGACATGACAAATCTGAGGTCTAATTACCTGGAAGAATATTGTGAAACGCTGCAGTGCAACAAGCAGAGAGAGACACCGTACTCCAGAGACTTTATATTCAGCTATTATTTGTTTCAGCAATGGAAAAGTCTATGCCTGTTTTCACGAACAAAAGTGTTCTCAGTCGAGAGAGATAATTAAGTAATTAAATCACGTAGCGATGTGCCTGTTTTCAGCAAATACATGTAACACAAAGCCCTCAGGTGGTGCAGCCCTGCGCAACGTTCGATTGCGTGAGTGTGAAAGGTCGGTGGGCAGCTTACAGGCTCTGCAGGACAGACAGAACACATTTACGTAAGAATTAACAGTCCTGCTTTGAGGAACACAGGGATTAAAACTTCAGGTCATGGAATATATTGCTTCCTCACCTCCAGGTTATGGTTATATTAATGTCATTGTAATCATGCAAATATGGAGTTAGCATCTAACCAGAAGAAAAAAACTAATTATTATTTGAGTGCAAATTTGCAAATAATGTGCAGATGAAGAAAAAAAAAATAATAATAATACTGTGAACCGCCTGTGAGCTCCACACACAAATTTAATAAATCTCAATTGTTTCTCAATGTGTTCACAAAGCATTTTTGACTGACCAATATTTGCACGAGAAAGAATACTTGTCATGGTATTTACACTACCAAAAGTTAGAGGTAAGATTTTTTATGTTTTTAAAAGAACTCTATGGCTGACCAATGCTGCATGTACTAAAAAAAAATAAAAATAAAAATAAATAAAGTATTGCGAAATATTATTACAACTTAAAATAACTCTTTTCTGTTTTATTATATTAAATTGTCAAATATTCCTGCGATGGCCACCGTACTGAATTTTCAGAGGTCCTAAATGATTCTAACATTTATTATATTTGTATAATATTTAAGATTAATAGTTTTTTTATTATTAACATATAGTATCATTTTAATAATGGTAAAAACAGCTGTGCAGGCTAATATTTTTGTAGAAAACGAGATATTCAGAATCAGAGATCTTTCAGTAGAGAATTTTTTCTTTTGTAATAATGTAAAAGTCAGATTTTTATATCACTTTTGATCGATTTAATGCATAAATGTATTAATTTCGCATTTATTTTACTATAAATGTATAATTAAAAAAGTACATAAAAAATAAAACATAAAATACTTATTTATTAAACTTATTAAATTTACAGTCTCTAAAAATCAAAGCATCTCCACGTGCCTTCGGTAAGAGGTGTACTTTTCTCTTTATCCATTGTTTCTGATTATGGTTTCATTTGTCTTAATAAATACTTTGTTATCTGTGTCACTACTTTCCATTTGAAAACTAATTTAGCAAGCAAGAAGCTGAGCCACTAACCACACAGCGATGAGACAAGTATATGTCACACCGGCTTAAATCCAATCAAATGAGCTTTGTGTGTGCGGGTTGGGGGGGGGGGGGGGGGGGGGGGGCGCGGGGGGGGGGGGGGGGGGGGGGGGGGGGGGGGTGGGGGGGGTGGTATGTCCTGTATAGCACTGCCAATAGACCACAAGCGACGTATGTGTGTCAGAAGCAGTATACACACCAGCTCACTGCAACAAGATGATAACAATATAATGATGTATAATTAGTGCAATATGCTTTGACACTGAACCCCACAACGGATTCCACTTTAAAACACAAACAGGCATAGAGTGCACTGCGTTACAAACTTAAAGAGACAGTTCACCCCCCTTTTTTTATTATTTGCAAAACTGCATGTAATTCTAAACCTGAATGACAAAGCGGGAACACAAAAAGACAATGAATAGGGATTGGAGCTTCCGAGCTTTGTTTATGAACTACACTACTGTTCAAAAGTTGGTAAGAATTTTAAATGTTTTTGAAAGAAGCTTCTTATCTCACCAAGTCAACATTTATTTGATTAAAAATACAGTATTTTTTTTGTTTTAAGTAATTTGAGTAAAAACTGTAATATTGTGAAATATTATTACAATTTAAAATATCTGTTTTCTGTTTTATATGTAATTATTTTCTGTGATGGCAAAGCTGAATTTTCTTCAGTCATAACTCCACACTTCAGTGTCACATGATCCTCAGAAATCATACTAATATGCTGATTGGTGACATTTTTTAAATATTACCAATGTTGAAAACATTTCAGGATTCTCAGATGAACAGAAAGTTCAAAAGAACAGTTTCTTTAAATAGAAATTTTGTTTAACAATATAAATGTCTTTACTATAACTTTTGTTCAACTTAATGCATCCTTGCTGGATAAAAGTCTTACTGATCTTAAACTTTTGAACAGTAACGTATTTGTAGTCTTTAGACAAACAGACTGATAATCAGTTATTTACTGATCTCAATGAGCTGTAAACTGCTGTAACATGATCAATGAGTGAGTGAGTAGTGATTTGAGAACAAATCATTCAGACCAGTTTAGTGAACTGAATCAACTGATTAGTTGAAAATAATTGACTAAAAAAAATGTTTTGTTCAACTGCACACCGCTACTTCTCTGAAACACAACAAAACTCAGCTGGGGCTGATGTCAAGATATTCAGTGAAAAATGTGAGTCTGTTCCTCACACAAACCTATCGTATTACTTTAGCAGTTTTTTTGGATCACTTTTACAACACTTTTGTCATTTTGAATCTTGACAGGCCCAATCCTCATTCACCTCCATTATATGGAAAGCTCGACAGAAGAAAAAAAAAAGTCACACAAGTTTGGATCGACACGAGGGCGAGTAAATAATGACAGTATTTTCATTTTTGGGTGAACTATTACTTTAAAAAGACGTGACTGATGGACAGAAAGCGGGGAAAGAGACAGAAAAGCAGAAAGAGATAAGCATAGAAAATGAGCCTGTCTGCAGCTTATCTAAACACATCGGCTACAGAAATATCTTATTTCTGTTTCATACTCTTGTCCTTTTTTCCCTCTCACTCTCCTTCTTGTCTGCTCTCTGTGCTGTCACAGATTTTGCTTCCTGTGCCCAAAATATGAATATTTTAGAGCTAAGAAGCTTAAAGGGAACAATGAAATGGCCTGAAGTTAAATCGTACCCCATTTCCAGCTTCACAGAGCAAAGAGAGCAACTGAGTGAGAGAGAGAGAGTCTGAAGGAAGGAGGAAAGCGAGGGAGGAGAATCTTTTCTGAGTGATGAATGCAGCGCAGTGTATCTCACAGTAATGACAAAGCTCATCCTCTCTCATTGGCCTCTGTTTCTCATCTGGGAAATTTCTGGACTCCACGGGTCACACATCATCTAGCCCAGCGGCCGTGACAACAGGCCCTTTAACAGACAAGGCCGGCGACAAGGATGGAGGAATATTACTTTGAATTGAACGAAATGCACAAAAGATGAGAGGCTTATATGGAACGCGCAAAACTTTATTCTCAGACTCAATGTCAAAGTAATAGAAAAAAACAACATAATGGCTGTTTTTATTTTGCATCTGTTTATGTGGTTGTCTCACACTAAGGCATTTCAGTTTGGAAGATCAAGTAGACATGCAAAAAAGAGAGCTGGTTAAGTCCCCTCGCTCCCTGAGTTCTGTATTTATTTCTTGATTTATTATTTTTTTGGATTTTAGTTTGCAGGGAATAGACGCGTTCCCATTGGCATCACAAGCAGCAAATTCAGCCTCAAACCAAAAGGTCTTTGATGTTTTTGACGGTGGAATCAGAACAGAGGACGTAAAAATAGAAACAGTTGCTTTGAATCTTCATGAAAGACTTTCAAAAAGAATATCACTTATTTAACTCACGGATGTGTGGGTTGGATCACAGTGTCATGGCGTAAAATGACAACCGACTTTTCTCTTATTTCACCTCAGTCTTGTTACTCTATTTTTTTTTTTACAAAAATAAAGGTCACTACAAAGGCCATTCAAATGAAAAGTAGGACTTTTGCAAGTAGTACTTTCACTTTGAAAATACTCACGATCAACTGTCACCAATATGAACAAAAGCACTAACAATTCCACTAATAAGAGGTATAGAAGACGAAATGCGGGCCAGCAAATTGATTTTATAGAAACTGCTGTGTGTTGAATATTCTGGTTCAGGCGAATGCTTGGGAAGGTCATTTAAAACAAATACAGGAATAATAGCAGCAAGAAAAGACAAGCTCTGGAGAGGTGAGGGTCATCGTCCCATTCAGACTCAAGAATTGAAGAGGGTTTTTATTTTCCCCCGAGAAATAAAATTGGTTTCTGAAGGTTATTTCTTTGTAGTGAGCAGATGAAATGAATAGAGAGTGTTATTTCAGGGGTGGCATAACTGCGGAGTGCAATCAGCATTTATTTAATACCAGTGGGCCGATTATCGAGGGAAAAGCGTCATTGTTTTGTCTGTTGAGGAGTGACCAATTTTAATCATGCAAATTCATAAAATAATTATACTTAAAAAAACACACATGAATTTCTAAACCAAATAATTTACTGGACTGTCACTTAAATTCACTTTAGATTAATAAATAATTTTGTATAGATAATTACAAATATAAAGTATCATTTATGATAAAAAAAAAATTTTTTTAATTACATTTAAAAATGTGGGCATCTAAATTTATTACATGTCAAACCCCATCAAATAGTGACGCAGGCGTTAGTTCCTCTAATCAATAATCAATTACATTACTGTGGCAGCAAACTATACTTACAGAGTTGCAGGGGAGTATGAACAATTTACATAACTCTGGCACAAAAGAGTTCTTTGGTCAGCAAGTCTTCAGTTCTTTGAAAATTATAAAAGGGTCTGACTAAGCTATTGACTTCTGCTAGACGGCATTGTGGTCGAAAGAACTTAGAGTCAAGGGTAAGTCAGAGAACAAAGACGAGCTTCCTTATATTAATTTGAATCTGCACTGCGGCTCTACCCACATAATAGACATTTAATAGCTTTCATAAAATTTACAATAAAATTTATTGGGATTTATTGACAAATGACTTGCGAAAGAGCTGGGAGTAAAAAGAAAATTATCCAGGGTATAATCAGTGACATAACTAAAATGATGTTTGAATGCCTAAAGAACCAAGAGACAATTACTATTAACCATTAAAGGTGCAAAGTAATGATTTCCACTAAAAGAAATTAATAGTTTAAAATGATGCATAGTCATGAAGACCTGGATACTGTGGCCTTGCATAACTTGCAGGTGGCTGCCATAGCGTTGCTATACAATTGCTAAGATGTGTTTTAGCTAGTTCTGTCAAAATTAGCATGTTAACGCAGGCCATTAATTTTTCCAGTTTAATGACGATAAAAATATTTAACGCAGTTAACACAGGGGCAGAGCTTGGGTTAGCCACCTCACTCACAACTGCTGCTTCTGCCTCTTTTTTCTTGACAAGAATTGCATTTATTTAGACACAGAACGTCTTTACTAGCACATCAAACAGGAGACTTTTCAGATGCACTCTCCATTTTGCCTCAGCAACAGGCACTAGTCAAACAAGCGTGGAAACGGAACTGCGGTCAGATGAGATGTTGTCAGGCCATATGTCAGTAAAATAGAATTTCCCTGTCCTGTCAGCCATTATACTGTATTTGTAGCGTGTGCTCTTCAATTGCACACACACATATGGTGGCGTGCACTGTAGCCTGTATACTTTCAAATTAAAGCGAGAATGAAACTACGATCATGCTTGTCAGATCCATGTTACGTTCAGCAGCGGCAGCTCTTAAAGTAATAGCACCCAAATAACCTAATAAACCAGCTGTTGTAATGTCTGTTAATCAAAGAACAAAAGAAAAAAAAGAGGAAATCAATCACTTTTGTAGCTTTAAGGATTCATTTAGATTTAATTTAGAATTTAGTGTTTGATAACTATATTCAATTTCTGTATATTTCCTACTTGCTGAAGGGCACAGGAAAATATGACATTTATTATAATGGGTTTATGTGAAGATTGTTTTAAGCTCACTTAAATTAGAAGTTGATATTTTTTAAAGTCTAATAAATGTTAAAATTGATAGCTCTCAATTATACTGTAATGTCGAATGGCTATAAGTCAATGGTTAAATATTAGGGGTGGGGGCAGTTTTATAGAGAAATCAGTATTGGTGTCAGTAATACTCGCCTTCAGTTATAAAAAAGTATGCCATTAAACAAATATTTTAAATATACTGTCTTTATGTTGTTTCTACATGAATTTGAAGAAAGAATGTGATATTATTGCAATATAAAGTATATCTAAAAACTTTAATATTATGTTGTATTAATCATGATTAATTTCAGAAGAAATGTGCGAATAATTCGTTTTTTTTGACAGCACTAGTTTTAGCACATTGCTCTGTGTTTTTTATATTCATATCAAAATATTCTGATGGTTCAGATTGTTTCTCAATCTCAATGTTTCTCAAAATACATTTGTTGTAGACTTTACATGAAAAACAGTGACTGGAATCATGAATGCAAATCTGAACACTTCTTCCCCAATTTTGTTTAAAGCTTGTCACAGGAATTAAAATGTGCATTTACGTCACAATGTTTGCTTGAAATCAGTATTAGGGTGTAAAGTAGCTCTCCATCAGACACCCTGGTAAAACTGTAAGAGAGGGTTAGAAACACAGCACGACACAGAATGAATGACGTTGAAATCCATGAAATCCAGCAAATCAGAGCATTGAGAAGAACATTGCTTACGGCAGAGCGACACAGGGATCCTTTGTTAACGCTGAAGCCCCTACGAAAGCACCAGGAGGGACTGAGTTATATCAATACACCTGCAGATTAAGATAAAGTACCATAGGTTATATTGAATAACCGGAAAATGGCTGCCTGTTTCCTTATCTTTGTAATCTTAAACACTATTTATGGAATAGTTGTACTCATATGTGCTATGTGTGTCTGTGTGCGTGTGTGTGTGTATTTTTCAATAACTAAGCATGCACTAATAATATGCTTATGATTATTATCATTCACACTATAAATTAGTCGTCGACCTACAGTATATGGATTTTTGATGGCCAATGCAATATCTTAGAGAGCAGGATGGCTGATGGCCAATATAAAGCCAATGTAGTACTATAAAATATCACACTATTTTATTTAAAAATAGCAAATAACACATGCATAGTTTACATACTATTTACAAAAATAATTAGAAATAAAGCATTTGGAAATCAATTTCGACAAAAAAAAAAAAAACTGATTTATGCTTCAAATCAGAACCTTTTGATTCTGTAATCCTATTTTTAAAAAAAATATAGAACTCATTAAAACACAAATTAAAAGCAAGTAAACACTCTAACCCAACAGTACAGCAGTAATCTGGTACAGTATATGTAAAAATAATAATCTCACTTAGCAAGTGATATTTATATTAGTAATATCAGTCGACCACTAGTATGAATAGATATTCATTTAACAGTGTTTTCCGAATATTACAACAGTTTTGATTAGCACTTAGTACAGTTTACACTGTGCTCACAAGTGATTTAACTGCACATCTAAAAGATTAATAGCATTTCAGAAGGAAGATGCAGTCTGTGATAAACCCGCTTATTATGCTTATGAGCATCCCAGCATGCCTTCAGAAAGAGCAGAATGAATGCAGTTATATATCATATCTCAGGCTTTATAAGAGATTGTGAGTGTGTGTGTGTGCCCACACTGAGAGAGTGTGCTGGATCACACTGCGATGAGTCATGCAGGAAGTGTAAACAGCAGTATCATTAGCATGTTATCCACATCCACCCACTCAGCCTCTCTCTCTCTCTCACACACACACACACCGCTTTCAATTGTTGCAGCTGACAAACACCTCTCATTGATGATGCTAATCACTGCCCTCTGCTAAGAAGAACATCAACAAAACACACAAATGCACAGATGTACACAAAATATACAAACGCAGTTGCCAAACACAAAAATGTTTCGCAACAACATGACAAAATAGCGCAAACTTTCAGTCAAAGCCCAGTCCAAAAAAAAAAGCACCCAAAAGTTTCCCAGTGGCTCAGAAATGGATTAGCCAGTTAATACTAGACGGGTAGATTCAGCTGACGCTAACTTCCCTCGACATGGAATGTCGAGGGAAGGCTTTATACAAAAGGTCAATAATTCAGAGGAAAAAGAGTGTGGGAAAGTGTTTAGTTGAGGCAGCAATGTATAAAGTAGTGTCCTAAATTGAAAATTCATAAATGGAAAAGCACTATGTTTAAAATGTTATTCTTTGAACATTGAAAACAGTAATCGAACATCAGCAGTAATGCAATGATTAAATCTAAAACCACCATGGCCATTTATTGAGCGTCGCACTTTGTTTAGAAGGTCTTTTCAGACCAGTTTGATTAAATTTAGGCATATTGTGTTCTTTTAGACCATCTTTGCATGTCATTCATATCTAATTTAAAAAACTGTGCAGCTCTGAAAGTAAAAAGTGAAAAGAAGCATTTTTAAAACATCTAGTCAATAAGCTAAATCACTGTTTAAATCATATGAAATTAAACAGAAGTGAAATTAAAAAGATATAATCTTGAAAGGTTGTATGAAGGAATTAATGAAAATAGCAAAGTGGGGAAAACAGTTGGACATTTCATTTAAAAAAAAAATCGTACCTAGAATTCAATCCTTGGATAAAACTTAGTGTTCAAATTGTTAGATCAATTTTGCATGTGCAGCTCATTCTGTGCTTATATTTGTATTGAATTTATAATGGTTTGGGTTTTTTTCGGCAGGCCTGAAAATAGAAATCTAGACAAATGGCCCAAATTCACCAGGCTCTGCCAAACTGTGAGCAAAAATAGCCATGATAATTGTGAAGGAAGTGTTCGAGTTTTGGGCCAAGGCTTATCTTACGCAGCTGCTAGCAGTAAGTAGTGTTCTCAATCAGAATGAGGATAAAGACGAGGATGAGGGCAAAGATATGGATGAGGAGAAGGAGAAGGTCAAGGATGAGATGAGGATGAGGAAAAGGATGAAGAAGAGGACAAGGACAGGACTTAACTTTTTAACAACTTTTTTTTCCTTTTTGCTAGAAGTTAGTAAGGCTTGTACCACAGATTAGTTCAAGTGGTAACATTTTCACTGGGCCAAACACACACACACAAACACACACACACACACACACAGGTTTCCATGTTTTAAGGAGACATTTCATTTACTTAATGATTTTTATACTGTACAAACTGTTATTTTTATCCCTTTACCCTACCTCTAAACCCACCTCTCACACAAAACTATTGGCAATTTTTAGATTTTCAAAAAACTTAATTCTGTTTTGCTCATGAAAAAAATGTCCCCACAAGAACAAAATTTACTGTATTTACTGTATACAAAATTTACTCTCCTTGTAGGTTAATTTGGACCAAGAACACATACACATTTTGTATTATTTTACATTCATATATAATAAATATAACATTTTACAATCGAATATGAGGTTTTCTTTAAAAAAAGATTTGTGATACACAGTTATACAATATAACCGATCATTATTAGTTCATGTTACCTCCTTGAACCTTTGATTTTAATCATGTATAAGTAAATGTTGAAATTAACAATAACTAAGACTAATAAATGTTTTATGTTTCTTTAGTAAATACTACATTTTAGTATTTCATTGTTAGTTATCATTGTTTGTTAGTACTAACTAATGTTAACAAATAGGAACTTATCCCAGTTAGATGATTTTACCACAGATTAATGCCCCACAAAACCAAATGCTTAAGTTTGCAAAGTATAAAACTTCATGTACATAACTAAGAAATATATACTTACAGCGCTGGCATAAAAAGACAAGTGACATTTCCATCAACCGACCTGAAACTCTCTCACTCTGGCCCTGGACCAGCCGACCACCTTTGTAGTTGAATTAGGGCTCCTGAGCCAATGAATCATAAACCCACACTGCTCTTTCTGAGAAGTCTAAATACATTTCCAGCACCTAAACCAGCATTGAATACCTACGCACAGAATATAGAGGACGAAACCCTGGGTTCACGCCCTGGTGATCAATACTGTTAAAAACAACAATCCCCTTATTTCCTTTTTCTTGTACCTGCCTGGATATATACACCTCTGGGGGTTGGGGGTTTCATGCATCTTTCACAGAGCGAGATGTGTTTAGAGCGTCAACAATATCCTGATGACAATGCATTGAGAGTCACACTCTCTAAAGGTCAACCACCCACATGAGGGCCAATTAGAGCCTGCTGTCAACTGCTATCACATGTGAATTATCACCTCAGAACTGCAGAGAAGTGACGTCAGGCGATGAGAGTGCACAGATTTTGATGAATATTCCCTCCTCTAATTCTCTCATACTATTTATCTCTATTTCTCTTTTTGTTTTCTGTCACCATTGTCTCCATTCTTCTTGTTAACACAATGAAGAAAGAGCATTTTTTTTTATTTAAAGCTGCTGACCAATCACAGATGATGGATTCATCCAATTACCTCTGAGCCTGCTAAAGATCATCTGCTGTAAATCTTTGAGCTGGAGGTCACCTGTCTGACTTGGTCATCACATTTTTTGTTTTGTTTCTTTTTCCATGAATTAATCAGTGATTAATGTGTACGTGCTGAGCAAAAGAACCCTTAACCTGTGATCAGAACATTGATCAAAGAGTATAAATGTCAATGTATGTATTTCATTGACAAAAATAATTTGAATTACTTCTTTAAAAACAATAAATAAATAAATAAATAAATACATAAAAAAAATCTACACAGTACATCCAAGAAATCACAGCAAAAATATTATTTTGTAGAACAGCATATTTGTATATATATTTATAATATTAATATAGTTAATATATCATATTAATGTAATGATTATTAATAATATATATAATAGTCAGTAGCATCATAAATTATTATTTGTAATGTTTTTATAATTCATACCCCTAATACTATTAATAGTAATGTTTTCAGTATTATCATAATTGTTTTTTAGTTATTTTTATTGGTGTTTTAATAGTGCTGTCAAACGATTAATCGTGATTAATCGCATCCCAAAATAAAAGTTTTTGTTTACATGATATATGAGTGTGTACTGTGTATATTTATTATTTATATATAAATACAAACACATGCATGTATATTTTTAAGAAAAATATGTTATGTTTATACATTAAATATATTTATATTTAGTATAAATTATATTAATATAAATATATAAATGTAAATACATGTAAATATTTTCAAAAAATATACTGTATGTGTGTATTTATATATACATAATAATATACACAGTACACACACATATATTTTGTAAACGAAAACTTTTATTTGGATGCAATTAATCGCTTTTATACAGCACTAGTTTTTAAAATAATTAATAATGGAGATTATAAGACTACTATTATTATTATTTTTATTTCAGTATTAGCATAATTAAAATCAACCAAGTTAAGAATCAACATGTGCGTTGGTACATTAACATGTAAGTTATTATTATTGGGCAATCCTGCTCCTCTGGTTATGTAACTAGATTTACATTTCCAAAAGGAAATGCTTATAAGTTGCATAAGTAAAATGTTAAAGTTATGCTCAGGTAAAGATTTTGAATGCTGAACATTCAGCAACACTGTTTAGGTCAATGGAGAGTTTCAATCTTAAAATTATTTTTAAAAAAGGTAAAAGATAATAGAACACCTAAGGCTGAAATTATCTATAAAACAAAATTCGGAGGCTGTACTGTAAGCAGTTCAGGATGAATTAATAGCAGATATTTAACACCTGAGGTTATTTTGAGGTTGATTTTAAACAAGCCCTGCCCAGAACTTCTGACAAATATCAATACAGGACTGCCTTGCAAGCAACATTAAATTAAAAAACACCAGGAGGAATTTCAAAATCTGTAATGATATTATCATAAATACACCAAGGACAACAAAAAGAGACTCACTTCAACATGACAACAATTGACGTCCTATGAGCCGATTATAGCTCGGCTAAAATAGTTCCTCTGACATTCCACCGACACCGCAGGGAAAGTGACACAACCTGAGCGGTTTAGGAAGCACAATTAAAACGGGCTCTTGTGTAAGGTGGGTGCGTACGTCTGTCTGGGTTTTAAGGACACCTGATTAAAGAGTACTGAGGGTTTTACTGCATCACACCATTAAACAGTGAGAAGCACCACCATGAAAGGGTGAGAAACAAAAGGTTTGTCTCAAGTCGTCAAAAATGACATTGTTATCAATTTCCACTATACTTCAAATTTTCCCCTCTTGTCCTTCTGCTGTTATCTCTCTCTCTCCAAGTTTAAGGGATGACCAAAGCGGTGTGTCTGCAGTGTGTAAATAATTGCAAACGCATGAGCGCATCTGTCAAACATGGTTACCGGGGTCCAGGCTCCACACAAACACACACACACGCGCACACACGCACACACAGTGTGCAGACAGCCTTCACAGATCCACATTCCACACAGCCTGAAACACAACCACACTAGAATACAGAATACTGTCTTATGGAAAATGCACTGCTCTCTTCCCACAATGCAAAGTGAGCCTCTTGGGGGGTGAAGAAATTGCCGTAACAAGACTTATCACTCGAGGTTGTATCTCATGGAGAGAACACAGACCACAGCTCCAAATCAAACTAATTACTAATTTGTGCTCATTTGCTGACACTTTCCATCCAAAGAGACTTATATCACATCTTAATTAAGCGTGACACAAAGCGCCGAGCGATATGTCTGTCAGGAATAAATCTCTTTCAGAAGTCTTTTAGTGAGTAATAACGTACATTGATCTAGTAATTCTGTACATTTTGTGCTCCATAGAGGGAAAAAACATGCAGTTTTCTAAAGACATGAAGTTAAATAAACCTTTTATTTTTAGATTAATTATGCATAATAGTTTTTGTAGTAACTACACAAAGTCTGGGGTCAGCAAGACTTTGAATGCTTTTGAAAGAAGTTACTTACTGTATGCTCACCGATACCACATTTATTTGATCAAATATACAACAAAAACAGTAATATTTTGAAACATTAATTTTCAGCATCTTCAGTATCACATGATCCTTCAGAAATTAATATGCTGATTTGTAGGGTGCTCTGAATCAGGGTTTTCGAGGCGCAGAGCCGATCACAGAAAGCAGCTCTGCTATACCGATCACGCGTCCGATCTTTTTAAAGCCCCCCCCCCCCCCACCCCCCCCCCCCCCCCCCCCCCTTTCTTTTTATAATTTATAACTATTTATAGTGATACTCCAATCAGACATTTTTTTTGTAGAAAAACCCAAAAATTTATTCAGGCCTATTTTCATTTTTGAAATGGGGTTGAAATCCCCTCTATGTAACTCTTCTTGTTAGGAAGCAGCTTTCCACAGGAGTCCACTACTTATCCGTGGCTGTTTACCACAAACACAACATTTATCCATTATTTTGATTTCAAATCCAAACATTGTTCCTGAATATGCTTTTTCAGCATTGTGATTATTTTTTTACACAGTACAGTAATACAATCTTTCACAGACATTTTTAAAACAATAAATATAAGCAACACATTATTGAATGCTTTTTACTTTTGCATTTACTTCTAGATCTCTATATTAAGTTGCTCAAGCGAAAACAAATACTTTTCTTACGTTATCACAAACTTACCATTGACAGAATTAGTCAGCTCTACTGCCTTTCCTTTTTTTTTTATTTAAATCTTTATTACAAGCAGTCTTGCTGTTCATAAAGAACTTTGTTTTCCTACCTCCACGAGTGCCATCTATTATTGCCTTGTTTATCTAAAAGTGCTCTTTCCCTTTAAACCTAGCCAAAAAGCCATATGTGTTGACTGTGAAACACAGACTTTAATAATATGCATTTATGGTAATTCCGTGTCAATCCAGTTCATATTTTACTGTCAAACAATTCCTGTCACTTTATTTCGCACCACAGAATAGACTCGGTAAGAAACGATCATCTGTCACTGCTTGCAGACAACCCCGCTCCTGGATGCACTGCCGGACACAACGTGTGCAGTGTGAACGCTTTAATCCTTTAACATGAGCGTGGAAAAAATACGCAACACATACGCACTGCAAACAGAGTATGTGTGAACCTGACATTACGTGTGTGCGCTTCAAGTGTGCATGAGCACACAGTCTTCAGGAGAGCGCGCAAGCTCTGAATGGTTAAACATGGGCAAGAATTAAAAAGTAATGCAATTTATAAACTTTAGTGACGATGTGACTTCCTCGATTGCACAAGTGACAATTCCTGTGTCAACTGTGCAGCATGCAGACAGCTCGCTTATAGACAGACGCGATGTAAAGCCATTTGCGTATTTTGAGAGAGAAAAATAGAGCGCACGGTGATTCACTCACGCTGTTTGTGAAATTACGTCTCACACAAGGTGAGTACCTCACATTCAGCATTATAATTATTTTACCCGCGCCAGACAGAGACTGAGACAGTGCCGCGGCATGTCGTGCCAAACCTCTCAGGGCAGCGTCATCAGCTTGAGATCTTTTTTTTGAGACCGCCGATCAAACATCCCAACGTGATTATCGGCCGATAGTGATCGGTAGCCGATCAATCGGAGCACCCCTACTGATTTGGTGCTCAAGAAACAGTTTTGTGCTTAATATTTTTTTGTGTAAACCATGATACTTTTTTTTCAGGATTCTTTGATCAATAGAAAATTCAAAAGAACAGCATGTATTTAAAATGTATTTGAAGATCTTAAAAAAAAAAAAAAAAAATCTAAAAGTCTTTAATGTCACTTTTGATCAATTTAATGCATGCTTGCTGAATAAATGTATTAAATTTCCTTCTAAAAAAAACAAAAAAAACTTTTAAACAGTAGTGTAGCTTTAAAAGTCAAGACATTAGGTCAAGGTTATGGCTTTTGGATGATATTTTGAGGGGTTTAAACCTACTACCTTTCAATTACAAGCTTCAAACATTAACCACTACGCTACATCCAAGCCATACCCACCAAACCCAAACATCTCTTCCATCTGAAGTTTTGGAGGTCTCTACAGTCTCTTTGCACTTACTTTGTTCATTTAGATCTTCATTATAGAAAAAACAGGAGCAGATGGTGTTTGTGAGTGTAGAGAATTTTGTTAGATTTATAATGTATATGTGAGGTTGATCAGAGAGAGACAATGCAACTCTAATATGAGAAATCTGGAACACACAATGAGTTAGTCTGCAGAACAGTCTACATTCTAATGCAAAACCTATCACACTGTGCCAATGAAATCAACAATGATTTTCACTGCTGACTACTTTATCCAGACTGCATTCAGACCACCTGTGCATTTGCTAAAGCAATGAAGGCAATACTCTACCAAAAAGTCAATTTATTCAGGTTGTTTATTTCGGCATGCAAAAGAGACTATAGTGTATACAGAGTAATGTGTTTCAATCATACGAATACAACTCACTTAACCTCATTAACCGCCAAAATTAATGGAAATTCTGGAATAAATTATTTTGCAGGAAGAAAATGTGTGCAAATAGATTAGTTAAAACAGCAGAAGGTTTGCTTTTGTGTTATGATGGATTCTGACACAGAAAGTTTGTCCTAAAACGTTTTAACACTGTTCACCGTCACCTGGGAACCAACAAATGAAAAAAAAAGATATATATTATAATAATATTTTTTTTTTTTTTTTTTTTTTTTTTTACCATCACAGTAGTATCAAATAACCGAATTAACAATATTTTCTGACCACTGTTTATTTTAGAGTGCATTTAGAAGGGTTTTTATTAATATTGTTGAACATGGCTCTGAACCGGTTCAAGGAACGAAAACCGAAAAAGAACAAAATTTTGACAGGAACAGAACCAGAAACAGAAACTAAATAAATTTTTATAGTTCCGAACAGAATCGAAAATTTTAAATGGCCATTAACCGGTTAATAACGTTATTTTATCGTTTCATTTAATATTTGAAATTTGCTGTCAACCAATCAGGAATTCTAGTAGTACGGCCTATGCAAATGTGACGCTGATGCATCCAACCAGTGAGTGAAATGCCCGCGCTCAGCTGTGAACTCATCATAGATAAGTCGCAATGGCGAATGCACTGGCGTTAGTTTATCCGAGGATAGTGTAAGAAATTCAACAGATCACACGCACCTGCAGCGCTTCTGTGAACAGAGAAAACAGAATAAAACTATACAGGCTATATTAAAAAGGAATATATAGGCCTATACACGAATTCACTTAAATCATTGACAGATTAACAAAACGAAAGAAAAAAATGTGAGTTACGGTTCATTGTGACACATTCCAAAGTTCTTTCGGAAAGGAAAAAGAGAAGGCAGAAAGTAGTTTTCTTAATTTTTTTCTTTATTTATTTTGCAAAAGCTTGACCGTTTTGAATAAAGTCTTGCTTCTATCTGTATAACCATCCAGCATTGGTATGACCATCGCGCCGGCGCCTCACGCGCACACAGACACAACATATTTTTGCAACATTGCAGCCTGTTCATTATCAAAATAAAATATAGTTAAAAAAACTAATAAAAAGTTACACTGTTCCAATGTACAAAATTTGTGCTTTCAGCTTGACCAGCGCCTCACTGTGCTGATATAGCCGATGTGAAGGATGATGTTGATGCGAGTGAAGTACAAAGCCTATTATATAATAAATAATATTTTAGCATCCAGATACATCGCGAATATGAAAGCATTTGGATTCGTGCCGAAAGAGAGAGGTAGGCATCAGTTTTACCTTGAATTAATTTGTTTTTGGATTGACATTTTTATAGCCTATAGTCTTAACTTTAGAGGATTTGTTGTGGAGAGAAACTAATAACTGTGTTTATAATGTTTGTAAACATTTTGCTTTAGCCTACCGGCATTTTAGCCTACATTATTTCTGAATGTTATAGGGCTAATAAAATGCGACGTGAGCCTATACACGACTTATGTTTTTTTTCACTCTCAAAACGCAATCTTATACAAGTAGCGTTTTTTTTTAACAATGCAGCAAACAATTTTAAATATCTTAAATACTTTATGTCTTTAAAGTGTTGATGGATTTTTTCTTTTTAGTAGCCTACATTTGGCAAAAATCTAGAAAAGATGGTGCTGTATTAACTGTGACTAAGCGCAGAGGGTTATAGGTTAACGCTACCAGACCTCTTCCCGGTTTTTTTTTTCTTTTTGTTTTGAGTAAAGAAAACACTGCATTTTTATTAATTATTATATTATATGGCAAAGAAATAGCTTGTAAAAAAATCCGTTTAAAACCGTTTTGGAACGTAATAATACTAGTAACGCAGGAACAGAAACATTAAATATCGATCTGCTCGGAGTGCAACCGATTGAAATGTTTTTTTCATTTTCCAAGCCCCTGATTTTAATACTTTTTTATTTTTATATTTTCGTTTCCAATTTTACTAAGTTTTAGTGTTTTTTTTTTATTATTTTTTTTTTATAAATTTTTTTTTTTTATTTTTTTATTAATTAAAAAAAGTTAAACTAAATAAAAATGGGACACATTGACTTGGCAACTAGTTTTTATTTCAGTTAAAGTTGTTTTTATTAAAATTATTACAAAATAAAATATAAAAATTATAACATACTAAAAACTCATCTAGTTTTTTTATATAATTTTTTCTATGCATAATTATTTCATTTTAAACTATAATAAGCCTGTTCCTAGCAACTACAGTCTGATCACAACAGTTTGTGTGACAATTCTGCACAGATTAAGTGGGTGTGTTGTGTGGGGGGGGGGGGGGGGTGCATCATTATAAAAACGGTATATAGCTTTTGAAGGATTAGTCTCTATCATAACTTCTGAAAAAAAATTACTTACTGCATTTACATTATTGAATGGCCTAACCGTTTGATTGGAGTCATTTAGTAGCTTACTGTATTCTGGCAGTCTCTGTTGAGCAGCTGGAGCAGGTTAGATTCGAAGACCTCCACGGAGGGGAAGAGTGCCACACGTAGGCCCTCCAACACACATGAGAAGCTCTTCAACAGACGAGGCTTCCGCAGCGCATCTGCTGCAACAGAGATGGAGTGAATATAACGTTAACATTGTACTCATTTCCTGCGTGCACAGCCAATTCCATCCAGCCATTTTATTATTGTCCTTTATATTTCATGGCTATTCATTTTTTACAGCATTACAGCAACAAAGGATTTAATTAGACAGTAAAAATTAATTTATCAGCATGCTTCAGAATGCCAAGATCCTCTTACTCATGGCAATGCATTCAAATACACAAAAAAAACACAAACAAGTGCACGGGATAACAAACTAGTGAGTGATGCACAAGAGAGCTCAATGTGTTCCAGAAGCTGGGAAAAATCCATGCAGTTGAGGCCAACGTTATGGAGCTCCATGTGGCCCAAATTCCTCTTCTAATTTAAAAAAAGAATAAGGACCAATGATAATTTATCATTTGGAGTATGTGTCTGGCTGCATCATCACAAGCACATTTCCTCCAGCTGAGATCTTTGGCTGGCCCCATTTCCGCTCTCAGTAGGGGTCTCACTGTGAAGCGTTTCAAACATTGTCTATTGAGAAAGTCTTCTGCATATCCAAGCCATCGCACGCACTTTTTCTTTTCTTTTTGGTAAAGACAAAATTTGAGCTCACTTACCCACAGGAGTCTAAGACACTCCATAATCAGTTCAAAAATCTTTTGAGCGATCTGAAAATGGTCACATCACATGTTTGTGATTGTCAAGATTTGCCTGGTTCGCCTCGGCACATCCAAACATGCTCAACTCACAGCGATGCTAACCTGCTTCTCTTTGAAAAACTCATCCTTGATGTTTTATTTAGACGTCTCAGAGAAATATGCAGAAAATAAAAATAAAATGAAATAAAATCTTCACATACAGACAGGTTAAGTGAATCATCCTCCAAAATTTATTTAAAGATAAACATCTGTTATACAGCATTAACCCCTAGGCTAACCGGTTTCTATAATTGTTGTGCATTCCCTAAGTGAAAGCTGTCTATAAATCAGATTCTTCTCAGAGGTACAGGACCTGAACGTTTACATGATACATGATGATTTCAACATGGAATGCAAGAAGAATTATTTTGAAATATTGATGTATTTACCAACCGTCAATATGTTTTTTTTTTTTTTTATGTTTTTGAAAAGTCTCTTATGCTCACCAAGGCTACATTTATTTGATCAAAATAAAGTAAAAAAAAAAAACAGTAATATTGTGAAATATTATTACAATTTAAAATAACTGTTTTCTATTAGAATAAATTTTAAATTGTAATTTATTCCTGTGATGGAAAAGCTGAATTTTCAGCAACCACTACTGCAGTCTTTAGTGTCACATGATCCTTCACGAATCATTCTAATATGCTGATTTCTGAGAACATTATCAATGTTAATAACAGTAGCTTAATATTTTTGAGGAAACCATGATACAGAGTTTTCAGGATTCTTTGATGAATCTGGTCCAGTTTTACTAACAGCTTGCATCAGCGCAAACCGTTTTTTGGCGTTAAAATTGTACTGTCAGGTTTTACTAAACACGCGCAGTGACGAATTAGCGCTGAAAGGGCGTGTACGAGTTATTTTTGCGCCTGACCTTATTGAATATGCATTTTTAGGAGTTTGCCTTTCAGATGAAAAAGTTATGGGAGGAGAGTTTTCAAATGAACATTTGTGCTCATCAAATTACTGGCATTTGCACCATTATTTAATGCCCAAAAAGCATGTATTAAACTATTTTGTGCGCTTGAAATGGCTGCATTTGTTGTTGCTAGGAGGAGGCACCGCAAAGAACAGAGAGCGCGTGGTATAGAAGGGAGAGGATTTTTTTCCACACGTATTAATTTATTTTGAATGCCAGAAGAACACATTATCCGAACATATCATTTGCCAAGCCATGTTATTTTTAATTTGCTTCAGGAAATAAAAGACGACTTGGAACCCTCAACTAGGAGTCACGCAATACCACGTCTATCAAAACTTCTAGCAAACCTTCATTTTTGGCCTCCGGTTCTTTTCAACGTACTGTGGCTTCTTTATTTCTTTATTCGTGACTATGCTAATTTGCGCTGCGCTTGGTATATTGCGTTGGTCAATATGTAAATGAATGTTGCGTCTGTGTTCTTTGATTTGCGCAGTTGTTAGTAAATCACCTGCAGAAATTTCCACACCCATCGGTGCTGTTTTGGAATTTGGTAATTTGCCCTGCTTAGTAAAACTGGTCCTATATATGTCTTTACTTTTGATAAATTCAATGCCAAAAAAGACCAATGCAGTAACTCACTGAGTCAGTGAGTTGAACAACCTAATTCATGAACAAATCATTCAGAAGAGTTTTATTTGTTTGTCAACTCAAAAGAACGCCATTGCTACTTGAAGCAATTGATTTTTCACAAAGTAGAGTTTTTCAATGAACATCCATCTACATTTGGGTCTGTATATAACAAAAACTTATGGTGTGTGTGTGTGTGTGTGTGTGTGTGTGTGTGTGTAATAATATACAAGTTGCTGTGGCAGCAGACAGCAGGCCTGCTGGTTTGAATGAGTCACAACCAGGAGAGTTTCACTTTCACGGATCACTCAGCCATACACAAACACAGTCTATCACAGTTTAGCTTTAACGCACTCACACAGTCTGCCACAATCAAAGCCAGGCCCGGAGAGCTCCAACGCACTCAGACATTTACCATACACACAGTCTGTTGCCTCAAACACACTGCACAATCACTCTACACTCAAGCACACATACACATCAAACCAGGCTTATCTGTACAGCAGCACTGAGGCCTGACAGCCAAACAAGTGCAGCATCGTCAGGACATTACAGCATACAAAACACTCCACCACTACAGCCCAAGAGAGATGCGTTACAGAAGCTCCGATAGGTGACGGCTCAACAGAAGAGAATGGAGGAAATTCAATGTGCCTCTTTAAACATCTTAGGGTGTATTCACACCTGTCTTGTTTGGTTCGAATGACTCGAACTCAAGTTCGTTTCCCCCTTTGGTGCTGATCTTTTGGGCAGGTGTGAATACAGCAATCACACTCGGGTACGGACCAAACAACCGTACCGAGACCCAGCTGAAGAGGTGGTCTCGGCCCGCTTCCAAACGAACTCTAGTATGGTTGAATGGATAAACCAATGAAATGATGACCTTAAGCACACATTGTTTTTGTGTCGTTTGGCTGGTCACTATTGCAAAAAGTCAGTAGAAAGCGACCGCAACAAGACAAAAAAGCAAAAGAACATTGTATTTAGTCTGGACCAAAGCAAGTGATCTAGCGGACTTTTCTGGTGTGAATACGAGCCATAACACCGCCATAACGTGCCCTTAGTTTTGCTTAAGTTTTGTATCAATTTGTGTTGTGTGTCTTTAAAGTTTAGAATACTGTATTTCTCTAATGCAGGAGTTTCCAACTGTTTAACTCCACACCTACATTTTTAATTTACTTCAAATACCACCTAATTCCAACCTTTCCATAAATACAATGTTTTTCACAACTTCACACTTTTGTATGCTCAATATTCTTACTTTCTTAGCACATTTCAAATTATTCATCTTTAATTGTGTAGATGATAAATAATATGTACATCCATGATATTTTTCAAGTTTCCACTGTTTTTATTTGCTTCTTAGCCTTTTGCAGCCCAATTAATTAGTCCTGAGGTAAGAAAAATTAATTTCGAAAAGTGCAAATATAACGTATTATAATATAATGTGGCTCTTCATCAGACCTGATGCGTGTTTTTTTGGTGAGAACGTTATAAATATTTTTCCACTTTTAGAGCTATGGTGCAACAACGTTCTCTTTTTTCTTTTTTTTTCTTTTTTGTGGTTGAGCCACCTAACTTATCCTTTTTTGTGCCAGAAGTACAATATACATTAGTCTTAACAAAGTAATGTTTAAGTGATAACGTGCACAATTTTTTGTTATAATTTTTGCCAAAAAGTACAAATATACCATGGTATCCTTACATTAATATAACAGTGTTCTTGTGATAATATTGCACAAATAAAATTGCAAGTGGTGTATTGATGAAAGTACCGAAATTCACACACAAATATATATATTATAAATTATATATATATATAAATACTTCAACAAACTTTTGTTACTACCCTAACTACCCCAACTTATATATTAGATATTTTTTATTATGGCTGTTAACAGGTAATGATGAATATTCAAAACTGAAATCAATTAATTGTAATCATATTGAAAAAATTAATTCAATACAAATAATACATTTTAACCTGGGGGTTCGCGCCCTCAGAAACCCTTCTTTTCACAACTTTTCAAGCATTAAAGGATTAGTTCACTTCCAGAGTAAATATTTCCTGATAATTTACTCACCCCCCCCCATGTCATCCAAGATGTTCATTACTTTTTCTTAATCAAAAAGAAATTAGGTTTTTGAGAAAACATTCAAGGTTCAAATAACCAAGTTTCATCAATGCAATCTGTCAAACGGGCTCTACAACGATCCCAGCTGAGTTAATAGGGTCTTACTAGCAAAACCTCTTTTTTCCATTTTCCTAAAAAAAAAATAAAAAATTGTATATACTTTTTAAACCCACAATGCTCATCTTCACGCATTATGTAGTCCTGAAATTGGAACGAACTCAGCATAAAAAAAAAAACGATGGCGTAGGTAAAGAGACAAGTATGTTGAGAAATAATATAAAAAAAAAAGGTTATGTTATAAGTTATTTTTTTTTTTTTAGAAAATCACAGATCGTTTCAGTAAACAAGACCCTTTCTCCTTGGCTGGGATTGCGTACAGCCCTTTGAAGCTGCAATGAAACTGCAATTTGGACCTTCAACCCATTGGATCCTATTAAAGTCCAGTTTTCCTCAAAAAACATGAAATTTTTATTCTGGAAGTGAACTAATCCTTAAATCTTTTACTATGTTTTCCTACGTTTTGAACAGCATTAAAAACAGGTGAGTGTGTCACAGAACTGTGTTATGATCAATCATGTGCTAAGACTACTGGGACATTGAAGGTAATTTTTCACTTAGATACAATTAAAGCAGTAAAAACAAGAGGTGGCTGGTGGAATCTGGCTTTTATGACACCCACTCAAGAAAAGTTTATAATCAGAGAGAATATATTGCTTTTGGATCTTGGAATGAAGTGCTTTGAATCATGTCTTATTAACCATATTAGCAGTCGGGGGGAACATCTACTTTCAGTCTGTGTGGGGCCCAGGAGGATGCAAAATATAGCACTTAAACATTTCAGATGCAGTTCAAAGAGAAACCTGCTCCCCATTCCTACATCTGTTCATCGGTTTATAATGAGAGAGAGAGTAAGAGGGAGCGAGAGAGTTAGAAATATCACTGTGGAATAATTCTCTAATTTCCTGCATCCCTCTCTGGATCTAGACTACGGTCGTGGGTCACGCTCCCTGTGAGATATTTGGAGTGCTGGAGGATTAGCCCGACATTGTGCTCAACTTCCAATCCCCTCGCCACTGTGAAACCCACTACGCTTCATTACTATCGTTCAGAGAGTCTGTCTTTACCCACCCCTGAAAGCAGCTCAGAACAGAAATCCAAAAAGAGATGAGTCATGAGCACAGTGCTGTGAGTCGGAAAAGTTGTGAAAAGGCTCAAGTGTTTTTGCTTCAAGGTCTCATTTAGGACCTGCTTTGGTATGAAGTGATTCTGAAGCTAATCAAGGAAATGTCCTAAGAAACGGGAAGCTTTTTAGCGAGGCTTCTAGAGTTCCTTCTGCTGTATCCATGGCAACACACATTCTCTCGTTACAGATGAGCAGTCATCAAATGTCATTTGATTGTTTTATAACTGTTTTATAACTGAGAATCTAGCACATTAAAGCCTTTCCTCTCACATTCAAATGATAAACTGAGAGGGAGCATTGTGAGTAATCCTACCTGTGCCTGTGTCCGTGGACGACACCACACCGGGGATGCTGTCATGTCCAGACACCAGAATGTTGGGCGGGAACAGGTGCATGATGGCAGTGAGTGCTGGGTGTGGTTGTATGGAGTAGAGCAGCTGAGAGCCCTCCATCACTGATAATACAGCATTCACTACAGAGAGAGAAAGACAGTCATGATTACCATTGAGCGTCACAGGAAGATGACACAATTCCAGATGTTTACAGACTGTTGCTATATGGTTTCTAGTGTGTTTTGGGTGGTTGCTAGATACGGTCGGTCAGCAATGCATCATACACTAAGGGTGTGGTTTCACACAAAAGAAACAAATCCCACTCATTCATTCCCAAGAGGAAAATGGGAATAAATATCAGATGGATTTGGCCATTAAAAACAAAACATATGCAATAACATAATAATAGTTTTTGTTTTATTTTTTGCTTCCAAAGGCTGTATTTATTTGACCCAAGATATAGTAAAAACAGTAATATTTTGAAATATTACAATTTGAAATAATACATAGCAGTCTTCTATTTTAATATACTTAAAAATGTAATTTATTCCTGTGATGGTAAAGCTAAATTTTCAGCATCATTACTCCAGGCTTCAGTGTCACACTATCCTTCAAAAATTATACGAACAAGCTGATTTGGTGTTCAAGAAGCATTTCTTATTATTATCAATGTAGAAAACAGTTGTGCTGCTTTTTGTGGAAACAGTTCTATATTTCTTTTTTCTATATTCTTTGATGATTACAAAGTTTAGAACAGCATTAATTTAAATTAGACTTTTTTTGACTATGTTCACTAGGACTGGGTAAAAAAATATAGATATCTCGATATTAATCGATTGTCTGGATTTTTGATTTCAGCAAGAGGCGAAGCCTCCTTACTGACTGGATCTATGACATATTGGTACATATAAGCCTCTGTTCCCTCCTTCAGTGTTAGTTTATGGGATTTAATGCCCAATTTATCATCTGCCTTTTTAGCTGATAAGTCTGAAAGGTAACGGCATGCCTCTCCTGAACAAGCCACACAATTTAAGGTATCGTTTATATCTGTAGCTCAAATGGTGCGGGACAAATTACACACTGAAGTTTAATACAGAAAAAACATCAAGTATGAGCAATAATAATAGTGATGCTTGTCTTAGCAAGCACTACTAATAACTATAAACAGATCAAAAGCAGGATACTGTCAAACCCCACAGCAGGGTAAAATCTAGATTTATATGAACCCAAGGTTTACACATCATTGTTAAAAATTGAGGAAAAACATCCCTGTCAAATGTCTGCTGTTGGCTGCACCCAATGAAACTCATCATCATAAAAGATTACTAAAAACAAGAGAGATATTTTTCTCAAACTGGGACAACATATGAGAGCACAAGCGGAGAGTTTCATTTCATGCTAGAGTCAACAACTATATTGTATGCTAGCAATCTCCACTTTAATTTAATTTTACCACACTTTTGCCCACTCTACATGATTTCGAGAATACTTTCACTGTCAGACACTTTCACAGCAGAGGAAAAACACCCACCTGGACCCCATTTGAGCTTCTAAACCTTATTTACTTTTAAAACAGGCACTTTATGCCTTACGTTCTCAAGCAAACCAAAACCAGTGAGTCAAGGTAAGACTCAGATATTGAAATGATATAAGATATTGACTTATATAAGGCTTTTAGATGCAAGGTGTGTCCAAGAAGTTCAGAAAAAATAACCCATAGTGCAACTGGTTGTTGTGTGCATCTGTGGAAAGAAAGAGAGGGCTGGTGTGAACCCGCTGGAAGACCGCTCATGCCAGTCTGCGTCATTACATTTTCAGCAGAGCTTTCCATTTTTCATTAGGCCATTTATCCCAGACACAGATACACGCCCACACGCATTCCGCTCCATTACTTCGAAGCCGTATTACACAGAATCGTGCTTCACTGCCGCTCAATTGGAAAAAACACGGCCGGTTCTGAACGAAACAAATGCGTGTGCGCATACCTGCCTGAGTTGAGGAAATGGAAGTCGGTGACACCTGCATATGGTGACAGGTGACACCACACATATTTTCATTCACATACCAAATGACAGGCCCAGATGCAATCTGCAAACTTTTTTTGGATTTTGGAATGGATTTAAACATTATAAATGTGCCAACAATTACCATACAAACTCCAAAAAGAAAGAGAGCGGGGAAAAGAGAAACACATTCTGGAACACTGCCATAGCCCGAGAGCGTGCACAGTCACTTTATTAGACAAACTCATTCTAATTGGTCAGAATTGCACTTTGCTTACTCTGTACCACTGTGCAAATCACTGAGCTGCAGTGTGTCATTCTGTTCACTCTTTATAACAGCTCTGAGTGGTGCTTGCCTAATGGTTAAGGATCAGGGCTTTAAAAAAAGGCCACAGGTTCAATCACAAGTAGGGTGACAAAATTGCTGAGATTACTTATCTAATGGACCAATATGTACAATTAGAGTACAACAAATTAGATTAAAAAACATCCACTTAGTAGCAAATAAACATGCTGTTCTAATGATTGCGTATTACTGGGGACAAAAAGAATCAGGACACGTTTTCTATTCTCTGTGCCGAATTTGGGGGGCAATCTGCAGAATGGAACGTTCTGTGATGGAAGTACCAATCCTGAGGAAATCTATGCACAGATTTTGTGTGGGCCTGCATATTTCTAGTCTGTGTAGCAAAGTTCATTCTTTGCAGCATTATTATGCAACACTATGCATTTCAAATATAACCTGCTGATCTTTTTTAAGTATGTATTTTCCTATTTTACTGTATCTGTATAAATAAGACACCTGCTATAGTGTAGTATTACTGTGATTACACTACCAGTCAAAATGTTGGGGTCGGGAAGTGTTGTTTAATGTTTTTGAAGTCTCTTATGCGCAACAAGAAAAAAAATGGTATTGTTGTGAAATATTTCTAGAATTGACTTCAAAATACTTTAAAATGTAATTTATTTCTGTGATGGAAAAGCTGAAATCCACATTTCCTGTCAGCATCTATTAAGCTGACATGGGTCTCACGATATTTCTCTATTATAAATACTGAAAACAGTTGCTTAATATATTTTTCAAAACTGTGATGCATTTCTTTTCAGGATTCATTGATGAATAGAAAGTTCAAAAGAACAGCATTTAAAAAAAACAGTAAAATGTATAATTTTATACATTTGATTCAATTTAATCCATCCTTGCTGAATAAAAGCATTTAAAAAATCCTACTAACCCCAAACCTCTGAATGGTAGTGTTATTTATTTATTATCTTAACATAGAAGCAGAGAAGAATGCTTTACAATAAATGCTCAAATACTATTTATATTGTTTATTTTATTTAATTTTATTATATTTTTGTATTTTCCTTTTTTTTTTTTTTTATTTATTTATTTTTATTTAATTATTGTATTTATTTAATTTTATTTTAAATGTGACCAGGACACATTGCAGTCTAGATTCAACCTTCTCTTATACAAACACCAAGGCTCAGCATGCGTGAAGCACATGTACAAACCACTAGGCCATGGCTCCAAAAACTGCAATAAAATTATTCAAATTAAAATAAAAAACAGTGATCAGTGCACCAGATCCTATACAGCTCTCTGTCCACCAGCTTTGTTGCTGATTCCCACCGAATACTTCATGATTAAACCTATGATTTAGCAACTAATTCAACATGACTGATCTTTCTTTGGCCTTTCGGGGTTATTATGTGTTTCTTTCACGGGTGAAGGAACAGCAGATGTAACAACATCAACATGGCTTTGCATCTATTTGTCTCTATTCTGAAGGAATGACTAAGCTACTGTGCTTGTCAAAATCAGCCATCTACAAACACTGAAGTGTGTCCAAAATAGGACTTCTTGCTAATCTTCGAGATGAAAAACTCTCCCTCATTTCTCACATGCTCTCCGCTCTCTCTGCCTACGCACACACACACCACACACACAAAGACATGCGCCCAGACAAACACATCAAATAAAGCGCAGATTTCAACGTGCCAGCATTATTAGGCTCTGCCAGTGCTGTTTACATGTCCTCTCTGCCAGTACTTCTCAACCTGTGGGTTGAGATCCAAAAATGTTCTGCTGCAAAAAAGCGAGGGGGAAAAAATCAATGTTAAATGGAAAAAAATAAAATGTAACCAACCATGCAAATAACAGAACTTTAAGTCAAGTCAAGTCAAGTCAAGTCAAGTCAAGTCTGCTTTATTGTCAATTCTTCCACATGTACAGCACATACACACAGAGAATTGAAATTGCGTTACTCTCAGACCCTTGGTGCATACAGATAACATAAATACAGATTAAATACAAAATACAAAATACAACTATACCAATATACAAATAAGGTAAAATGTAAAAATCTATCTATATATATAAAGCACAAGGCATATGGCAGATAGAGTGCAAACCAGTAAAGTAAACAACAGTGCAGATATAGTGATTTTAGTGCAAAAAAATGATTTGTAGTGCGAAAGAGCTTATTCAGACTGATTAAAGGGACAGTGTGTGTGTGTGTATTTGGGAGGGTGGAGTGGGAGAGTCCGTTAGAGGGTCAGAGTTCGGTGGTGCGTGGGGCAAAAGAGGGGGGGGGGGCAAGGTCGGGAGGGAGTTCAGCTTCCTGACAGCCTGATGGATGAAGCTGTCCTTCAGTCTGCTGGTCCTGGCCTGGAGACTCCGCAGTCTCCTCTCTGATGGCAGCGGACTGAAGAAGCTGTGTGTCGGGTGGTTGGGATCACCTGCAATGCAGAGGGCTTTGCGGTGAGACGGGTGTTGTAAATGTCCTAAAGGGAGGGGAGAGAGGCACCAACGATCTTCTCAGCTGCTCTCACTATGCGTTGAAGTTTCTTGCGGCAGGACGCGTTGCAGGCGTCATACCACACAGTGATGCAGCTGGTCTGGATGCTCTCGATGGTGCCTCTGTAGATGGTGCTCATGATGGGGGCCGGGGCTCTGGCTCGTCTCAGTTTGCGGAGGAAGTAGAGACACTGCTGTGCTTTCCTGGCCAGTGCTGCGGTGTTGTCAGTCCAGTAGAGATCCTCTGTGATGTGCACACCCATGAACTTGGTGCTGCTCACCCTCTCCACAGTCACACAATTGACGGTCAGAGGAGCATGCTGAGTGCTCACTCTCCTGAAGTCAACAACAATCTCTTTCGTCTTCTCCACATTCAGAGAGAGATAGTTGTCACTGAACCACCTGGCCAGGTGGCTCACCTCGCTCCTGTAGTTTTTCTCATCTCTGTTGCTAATGAGACCCCCTACAGTCGTGTCATCCGCAAACTTGATAAGAGTTGGAGTTGTGTGACGGTGTTCAGTCGTGGGTCAGCAGAGTGAAGAGGAGGGGGGCTCAGCACACATCCTTGGGGGGCCCTAGTGTTCAGTGTGATGGTGCTGGATGTTTTGCTGCCGACCCGAACTGCCTGAGGGCTTCCAGTCAGAAAGTCCAACAGCCAATTGCACAGCGAAGTGTTGAGCCCCAGCTGGACCAGTTTGTGAATGTGCTGAGCGGTACTGGAGAAGGGGTCACATACAAACATTTAAATTTTTCCTTTCTCTTTGAAGTGTTACAATCTCTTGGTGCATTAAGAAGATCTGTAAAGTTGCAAATACTTAAGTCTCAAATCCAAAGAGATATTCTTTAATAAATTTAAGAGTCAACCATGCCTACCTAAAACGGTTAGTTCTAACACGCCCCCACATATCTACGTCACGATGTGGGAAGATTTGCATAACGCCACCCAAATGTTGATGCAAAGAAAGAAGGTGTAACTTTTATCTCACTGTAGTATTGTTGCCACTGCAGCCATGTCGTGAAGACGCTGTGTTTCGTTGTGAGAGCGAAACTACTTTATTTGGCCTTCTAAAAGATGACGATATCCGCTTCGTCATGCCTAGAACCTGTGCTGGTCGCTGAGGGAA
The DNA here is from genome assembly GCA_018155175.1 of Sinocyclocheilus anophthalmus. Classification (NCBI taxonomy): domain Eukaryota; kingdom Metazoa; phylum Chordata; class Actinopteri; order Cypriniformes; family Cyprinidae; genus Sinocyclocheilus; species Sinocyclocheilus anophthalmus. The sequence goes on along the minus strand of JADLZN010001750.1, from coordinate 62,556 downwards.
TACATAAACTTCGCGCTGTGGATCGCCAGATCGACTTTCACCATGGACGAAGCGGAGTCCAACCCGGGGCCGTCACATGTGGTTGCCGCAAGCCCGCCGGCCGTTCCTCACTCTAGCCCGCTGGCCTCCGCTCACACTGTTTCGTTGTGAAAGTGAAACTACTTTGTTTGGCCTTCCAAAAGAGGACACGACTAGAAATCAGTGGTTAAGTTGTATTTACAACAGAACAGTTTCCAGAACAGTTCAACCCAAATATTCAAATGTGTGCAGCTTTTAATTGAGGACTGTTTCCTGATCTGGTAGAGTAGACTACAATGCCGGCTTGTTCTGACTCACAGACTGTAAGTAAGTCTTTTATATATAAAATTTGCCACTGATGATTCAAATGGGAGTTTTGAGCAGTGTAGAGTAGAGCTTGTTGTTTGTCATTTCTCCGATCACAAATGCAGACATGGTTTTATGTTTACGCGGCACGAAGCAACGCGTAAAAAGACAGTATAAGTCATTATAATCCGTAATTATGTCCCCACTGGATGCAACAAATGCCTCGTTTTTTTTAATGGGTTTTAATGTTTTTTTTTCTCATCGCTCCGGCCGGGACACGGCATCAAAATATGGTAAGGGGCGTAACATTTCAATCACACGCTTGGGGTATTCGGCCAATCACAACGCACTGGATAGCTGGCCAATCAGAGCACACCTCGCTTTTCAGAAAGATGAGCTTCGTAAAAATCAACGCTTTTCAGAAAGGCGGGGCATAGAGAAACTATAATTTACAGTATGTGGAAAATAATTTTTTTTAACCTTAAACCGCATAAATACATTTCATTACACCAAATACACAAAATAATGTTCTTTTTTGCAACATTATATGACCCCTTTAAATATAGCAAAAATATATACTGCTCTCTAATTTTTAAAAACACTTATCATGCCTTTTGCATATGACATCACAGGCTATGCATCCAAATAAAATCTAGCTATTTTATTTGGGTATTTTGGCGCAAAATCTGTCAAATGGTAGAAATTAGGGAGTACCCTCATCCGAAAATAAATAAATAAAATAAAATGATGCAAACTACAGGTTGTTTTTGTAAATGTTTAACAAAAAACCAGTGGAGAAGCACTGCTTTAGGCCTTATCCTCTCACTTTCCCAACATCTACACCATCATTTACATTTACATTTAGTCATTTAGCAGACGCTTTTATCCAAACAAATGCGGACAATAAAAACAGTCAAAACTAATCCCAAAAAAAACCATCCAGTGGCTGAGTGTGCTGCTATATAAGTCATGTGAGAGAATGTTTGCACCTATGTTTGTGTGTGTTTGACAGCAAGTTTATGTGTGATCTGAGAGGCCCTAGGAGGCTCAGACTCTCAGAGAGACAGCAGGACATCTCCTCCCTCCAGCATGGAGAGACATAATTGAGACAGAATGGCAGGTAGCACAGAGACACACGGCTAGAAGGAAAGGCTGGATTCAGAGAGAATTTTAGATCAGCATTGCTCCCTCTCCACTCCAACAGCTGGACACCCTGCAGATACACTACATCCATGAGTCACTCTCATATGGTGCTCTCAGTCTCAAGATGAACACATCTGCAAAGCAAGCAGTATGATGGGACAACCACAAAACTACATCACTCTCGCTATAAACAAAATTACTTCATTAGTTTTGTCTTTCTCTGTCTTCTATCTTATTAAATTATCCCTTGTGAAAAAGAAGTGTGTTTAATTGCACACTTGTAGTGTACATCAAAGTATTATTAGTATATTTGAAAAGTGCACTTTGTAATAATGTCAAATTAAAAGTTTTTCTTTAAAGTACATTTTAAATCATTGTTTAATAATCGTATGTGGTGCTTTAAAGTAGCTAAACAAATTCTGATGTGTTCACAAACATACTAAACCGCAAGTACTTGATTATAATTTTAACTGCAGTGTTTTATTAAAAATTACTTTTAAAGTCTATTATTTTAAATGTACTAAATTGCAACTTAATCATTACAAATATATATATCTATAACTAATAAAATAAATGTATTACATAATATTAAATCATGACATACAAGCTTTAATAAAATTGGCATAAAGGGGGTCATAGGATGCCCATTTTCCACCAGTTGATATGATTCTTTAGGGTCCTAATGAAAAGTCTGTAACATAGTTTGTTTAAAATTTCTCAATGTTAGTGTAAAAAACACCGTTTTTACCCTGTCAAAAACAGCTCTTTTCAGATCAGTTTTTGTAGCATTTTCCTTGAAATGTTCATGAGCTCTTGCTGACCCCACCCCCCTCTTCGTCCATCCCCCATCTGAGGTACTGTTTGCTTTAGCTGCATTCATCCGTGAAACATTGCTATTAGCACATTTAGAAGGTGATTTGCAAGATTCATTACAAACCTTATACTCACTTCTTCTGTAGATGATGCTGGATCATGAATGATTTGCGCGAACATTGATGCATTTATGTAGATCGGGGGCGCATTAGAGACAAATGTAATCCACTGCGTCTTCAGAGGCTCATATGTCGGTAGTAAATGACGACTGCTATTTTCATTATTACATCCAACAACAGAACACCTCGGTCGCTTACATCTGTTCCAGCGGTGAAACAATGGCGGACTGATGACAGCTCACTCAGGGCGGGTCTGAGGTAAAAAGACTCCAGTCCAGTCTGTGCTGAAACACTACTGTCGATCAAACTATCGTGGAAGGGACTGGCTCGATTTGAGAAAGGTGAAAACATTTAACCAGATTTATAAAAAAAACACTGGGTGGATTTTTATCATTATAGGGTGGTTGTGTACACACACTGCCAACACACATTTCAGTTCAAACAACTTGTAAAAGGGCACGTAGCATCCTATGACCCCTTTAAATTATATTTATGCTGGTCATTCGGCAGTAAATTTTAACAGTATTTCAAAGACAATAAAAAAAAGTATTTTTTTTTTTTAATGCAATTACATATGAAGATGTGCCTAAGTGAGTGTAAAAACACAATAATGTTCAGCAGATTACAAATTAACATGCAATTAAATGTCTGAAAACATTCATTTTACACAAAAGTACATTCTTTTAAAGTATATTATTTCTGTAAAAAGTAAGTATGCTAAATGTGTACTTCTTTTTCACAAGGGATTTGTTTCCAATCATGCATTGTTATTTTTTGTTCCGTACCACCTGCTGCTGTCATCTGAGAAAAATACTTTTTCAGCCTTTCATTGGCATTCAATTAACCCCTAAAACTCATTTTGCAATTATATAATTTTGGAAGAACATCTATGGATGCATGTGACTGTACAGTGCGAGTTGATTGCTTCCAAAAAGGAGACTTTTGAAGACAACCTCCTTGACCGCTTTCAATCCACAGTGAAGGAATGAAAAAGAAAACGTATGCTTCTTAAAACTACAGACACAGAAAATGAATGTATATAAAATATATGGTATAAACATAAATTTATAAATGGCAAAAACCGGAAAATATCCATTAAGACATAAAAAGATAAGAACATAAATAGAAGAAAGCAATCTGAATGCGATTCACAAACATAAAACACTTCCAAGGTCAAAACCAAATAAAGCATCTTCCAGGGTGTGAAAAGTCTGCCAAACACAACAGCAAAAAAGGCCAACATTAAAGAATATTCATCAATTAAGGATACTTCCTGAAATCTGTTTCAACAATCTCTTCAATTATTTATAGGCAAGTCCCAACTATTTCCTTTAATTTGCACATTTAAGATTCTCCTTCACCTTTCAGTGTCAGGAAAGATAGGAAAATAAAATCTGAAATGGTCATGACAGAGATTGTTTGCTTAGAACAGCACAGCAAGAAATAATTCAATTTGCTTTCAGGTGGAAATGAATCTAAATGGGAAAGTCAAGGCAAGTTGACAGATTGAATATTGAAAGCATTTGAAAAATGAGGCAAACACACACACACACACAGATGCTTCTCATCACTACTGTCAGAAAGTATAAAGTGCTATTTATGAACTATTTATTACTAAGCTCTTGCTGTTGTCTCTAGCTCGGTTTGACTCCTTTGAGACCATGAGTAGAATATGTTATCTTGTGTCAAATTTCACTACATGTGCTTTCCCAGAAATCAGGCCGGTTCAGTCAAGCCTTCAAATACCTGCTGTGCAGCTGGGGTAATCACATCAATGAAACATCTATCAACTGTACCGAACTAAAAAAAAACTGCCTAGAAGAAAACTGAGAATGATCTCTTCATTTCAAAACCACATTCATACTGACTAAACAATTCAGCTTTAAAAGTCAACATATCACAACCTGTTTCACTTCCGCAATGTGACATACTTACGTGGCACTTAAGATTTTTAATGGGAAAAAGTAGGGTGGGATTTGATTGGATAATGACAACAGGGTGTCGAACAGACCAGTCACACCTGAATGCCTCCTGAAAGTATTTTTGACTGGGACATGGACACTGAAGGTTTAGCTTGCTTTCAAGAACACCTCAATTCATCACAATGGTATCACTTCTTATTCAAATCTACCATCATTTACTCTAATTGCCATTTTAATACGTACATCAAAATTAACTGGCACTGAATTAAGAAAATTTGTCAATTATTTTTTCATGTTGACTTTGACTGAATGCAAACAGTGTGGACTATGAACTATTGAATGAATGTGAAGCTCAGGGTTGCACTCACACTGCAGAGGGTCTTTCAGCGTCGGGTGCAGGAGGGCTCTGGGGGTCCCATTGAACAGACTCAACCTGAAAAAGCCACATAGTGGTTAAAAACAGTAATATTAAGTTAAAATACTTAGTGTAAGTGTTACATTATGGATTAAAATATACACACACAGCACATATACACACTGTTAAAAAGTTTGGGGTCAAAAAGATGTATTAGGATTAGGTTTTTCCTTTTTTGAAATAAATTAATGATTTTATTCAGCAAGGATGCATTTAATTGAATCAAAATCACAGTAAAGACATGTATAATGTAAAAAAAAATGCTTATACAAATGGTGGTATTATGAACATTCTATTCATCAAAGGATCCTGAAACAAAATGCATCAGTTTCCACAAAAATATTACGCAGTACAACTGTTTTCAACACTGATAATAATAAGAAACATTTCTTGAGTAGCAAACCAGCAAATGATTTCTGAAGGATGTTATGAGACCAAAGACTACTGTAATTACTGCTAAAACTCAGCTTTGACATCAAAGGAATAAATTACGTTTTAAAATATATTCATACAGACACCAGTTATTTGAAATTGTAATAATATTTCACAATATTACTGTTTTACTGTATTTTTATTCAAATAAAATAGCCTTGGTGAGCACAGGAGGCATCTTTAAAGGTCCCCTGAAATGCTTAGAAACATGCAGCGTTACTCTATGTGTTGACGTCATTTTAACTGAAACAGGAAGACAGGGCGGGACATATCAAGCAGCCCCGCCCCTTTTTAAAATAGCCAATAGCGTTAGTTTATATCACAACTTGGGCTAGAGACGTTCAGAGCCATTGAGCTCCGTATAGCCGCATTTGACAGGGTATGCCAGCCACAATCTCATCCATATTGTTATAAAATATAGCATTCTGTGTAGAATTCAAATAGCTCCGATACATTTTGTGGGCTGCGCCGACTCACGCATGTGATCCGCTCCGTGCTATCGTGTATCTGGTAGTTAGCGTGACACAGCACGAAACCAATGGAAAGCATATTTACTAGAGCCCGACCGATATATTGTTTTGCCGATATTATCGGCCGATATGAGCCTGTCTCCGATATATCGGTATCGGCGGATATCCTGCCGATATGGAATTTTGTTTTACAGAACATATAACGCAGATAAAATGCTTGAAATGGTGTAATTACTTAGTTTGTCCAGCCGAGCGCGCTCCATTGTTTGCTACTGGCGACCTGAATGAAACGCTTTAATGCTTAAGTCTATTGAAAACCATTGAAAATTTTAACGGCCATATCGCCGTAACGGCGCAGCGAATCCGGACCAAATTCAGGGAATCCCTGCAGCTCGAGGAACCCTCTCGAATGTGAATCGAGTGTACGTCTAGAGGCCCGCTTTCGAATGAGACCACTCCCGCGTCGATAGCCCCCGGGGTTCGGGAGTTACGGGTGGTAAAATTTGCGGTCCGGAACCGACCGAATAAGCAATTCCTGGGGGCTACTGATGCGCGGAGGGTGCTGGGAGTCTAATTCTAGCGTGTAGTCTGTGGTTCGAAGAGGGTCCTCGAGCTTGTTGGGGGGGGGGGGAAGGGAACCCCCCGAATTTGGTGGAGATCTGCCGGCGCGTTCGCAAGATAGTGACACCAGTCAACACTTTCACTTCAGTAAGGCGGTCTCTTGTTCAGGCAGCATTCACGAGTTGTCTTATTCGACCGTAAGTACCCCACAAAGTGGACTTCACATGATATTCTGCCATGATTCCAGCTCCAAGGGAATGTACACGTTACATTTAAAAGGCATTAAAGTGTGCAAGACGTGAATTTAAATTGTATTTATTTACAGAGGTATATTATGTCACACTTCACACTTCTCTAGTAAGTTTCGTCTGTGTGTGAAGACAGTAGCGCAAATCCGTGAATGAATGTTCAAAAGTGAAAAAAACTTCAAAGGAATAAAGTTGAATGGAATTGAATTGAATTAAAGTTGAACAAACTTCAACTTTACTGTTCAGTGCACTGACATCAGACTCATTTTGAATAATAAAGTTTATTGTTAAATTGTTAAATACCCTGACTCCACTACATATGTTTGTCACATCATTATAAGCGTTTGATCACCACATTTGAGTCATCATTGCAAAAAATGTGTTTATGTATAAATATTATGTTTATGTATATACTGTATTCTATAAATATAGTACCAGTCAAATGTTTGAAAACACAAATGGGAAAGTGTCCAAACTTTTTACTTGTACTGTACTATAATATACACAAAGAATATCAGCCGATATATCGATATCTGTTTTTTACGCCCTAATATCGGTATCGGCCCCGAAAAACCCATATCGGTTGGGCTCTAATATTTACACTGTCTGAATCATTCCCTATCGTCTACATTGTGCACTACGTGCCATTCATTGTACAGAAAATACTAATTCTGTGGACAAGTGACCGATTGCAGCCGCGGCTTCAGCGTCTATTTTATAGTGTAGGGGGCAAGCGCTTCGGAGTATAGTAGAGAGCATTTGATGGACAGAAAGTTTGATGAAAAGCTGAAGTACGATGTGACATCAAAAAAATCGTTGGGAAGTGACGAACTGCAAGATTTGAATGCTTATATCTTCTAAATGCGAATTTTGTCACTGTTTTGGAGCACACTGCCTTTCGCACCGCAGGAACCTTTTCATAGTACCAGAACTAATTGTGGAACTACCCACTTTTCGGCATGTTCGCACCGCCAGAACTGGGAGCGATTTTAGTACCGGACTGCCTTTTTTCGAGAACCAAATTAGCTCCTACTCCGGAGCAGGGTCTAACCAGCACAACTGGTACTAATCGTGACGTAAGTAGACATTGATTGGCCAAACGCGTATGAAAACGCCCTCACCGCCATGATTTAAAACGCTGTGTGTAAACATACTGTAAACATTGTTGTCAAACTTATTCGCAAGTATGGAAAACAGAGAGGATGGACGGAAGCTGAATGTGAGGAACTTGTAGCAAAATGTAGCACGCCAGTTGTCGTTGGAGATTCTTAGTCCTCCTTTCGGTTCTTCAAACAAGCCCTATGTTGAACGCCGCGCACAAATGACGTCGCTGTCGACCGGCTTACGTCACTTCCTAGTACATACTCTCGGTGCGAATGCAACCCTTTAAATGGTACTGGGAAATAGTTTGCGCAATATCGTCCCAGTACTTTAGTACCGTACATTTAGTTCTGGAACTAAAGCGGTGCGAAAGGGCCTATAGATAACCTTAAGACTAACATATTGATACTAACACCCAAAAATGTTTTAATTTTGATATCATCCCAAACTTTTAAGTGGTAGTGTATATATGCATATTATAACACTTTTACTGAAAGCAGCATTGTCCAAAAGCAACACCAGCAGATCAAGTTTGAGAAGTGGGCTCTTTTGTGTCCTAAAATGTGGAATGAAGTTAAGGAGGTGGGTCACATAAATTTAGATACAAAAAAAGTACTCCGTATAGTACTCGGCATACAAAAAGTACTCTGAATTCATTCAGAGGTCCACCACACTACGCTGTTATACAGTTATTTTTCTTTGTTCAGTATGACAAAGAGAACATGAAATTATAGACCCATTAAAGGAGTTATGAGAGGCACACATTCAGTTCTTTCTTCTGATGAATAGAGGGCTAATTATAATAAGCCTACTTTATTCACTCATTACAGGTTTCAGGATTTGTCTGCTCTGGAGTGTCATCTCACTCATGGAAATGGCAATACTGCACCGCTCTGAAGTGATCGTTACCTGCCCTCCCCCTGAGAGATGCTGGTGTCTGTGCGACCTGTGCAGAGCTGGAGCAGTCCAAACCCTGACCCCACTGCATCCTGGGACCTTTCTGCTCTGGTAGACAGAGACACCAACTCCACCACTGCCACCACAGAACTCAAACACAAGGAAGTGTAAAGTACACAACCTACAATACAGACAGGAAGAGAAAATTATAAAGTAACTTTTTTTGATTTTTACATTTTTGCCATGATCTAAACAATCATGCAGCCGAGACTTGCTATTTAGTACTGTATATATAGTGTGTAACTGTACATGTAATCGTAGCGAAAATGTTTGATACAGGTCTTTCGGTTTGGTGCGCATGTGCACTGAACAAACTCAGCATTGTTTTAACCACTGCAGGAGCGAAACTTCAATGGAAACTTTGTTTTTTTTTTTTCCAGACACAGACGCAGTTGTATAAACGCCTCGGTTCAGAGCGTGATCATCCCTTCCTCTTTACTAGTTTTAACGTGAAATAAACATTAATGAACATCTCATGCCTCATGTAATCGCTCAATCAGTGATTCAACCACAGAAAGACGTCAAAACAAAATGTCACGTAGCATTTCATTTACCACAGGCAAGTCATCAGTGTCCACAGCTCATTAGTTCGCCAGAGAAATTGTCTAGAGAAGCATTTTGCAAATTATTAACCTATATTCTCCTTATATTTAACTTTACCTGTTAGTGATGTCTTAATTATTTAATTTATGTTTAAATAAATCTGTTATGAAAAAGTTATGAGAGCCACTGTGTAAATTATCATATTTCAACAACAAATAAAATTTGTTATAATTTAGTTGTTAATTTAAAAACTGCATTATGTGCTATTTACATGTTTGCATACAATTTTTTAAGTGTTTATCATGAGTTTTGATTATATTTATATTTGATTATATTATATTTAAAAATAAATAGTAATTACATTTAAGTTTGATTTTAATTAAATATAAGTTTGGGCTCTGTTGTTAATTGTAACCTTAGTAATGTAAAAGGGCTCCCTATACTTTAGAGCATAATCACTGTTTATATAATTGAATTGTGTTAGTTCTGTCCCCCTGCTGTTACCAAAAACTGTGATGTCAAAACCGAGATTACAGTTGGGAAAAAAAGTATTTAGTCAGCCACAAATTGTACAAGTTCTCCCACTTAAAAAGATGAGAGAGGTCTGTAATTTTCATAATAGGTATACCTCAACTATGAGAGATAAAATGAGGGAAAAAAAATCCAGAAAATCACATTGAGATTTTTAAAGAAATTTAATGGTAAATTCCTCGGTAAAATAAGTATTTGGTAACCTACAAACAAGCAAGATTTCTGGCTCTCACAGACCTGTAACTTCTTCTTTAAGAGGCTCCTCTGTCCTCCACTCGTTACCTGTATTAATGGCATCTGTTTGAACTCGTTATCAGTATAAATAGAACCTGTCCACAACCTCAAACAGTCACACTCCAAACTCCACCATGGCCAAGACCAAAGAGCTGTCAAGGACACCAGAAACAAAATTGTAGACCTGCACCAGGCTGGCAAGACTGAATCTGCAATAGGTAAGCAGCTTGGTGTGAAGAAATCAACTGTGGGAGCAATTATTAGAAAATGGAAGACATACAAGACCAATGATAATCTCCCTCGATCTGGGGCTCACGCAAGATCTCACCCCGTGGGGTCAAAATGATCACAAGAACTGTGAGCAAAAATCCCAGAACCACACGGGGGGACCTAGTGAATGACCTGCAGAGAGCTGGGACCAAAGTAACAAAGGCTACCAACAGTAACACACTGCGCCGCCAGGGACTCAAATCCTGCAGTGCCAGACATGTCCCCCTGCTTAAGCCAGTACAGGTCCAGGCCCATCTGAAGTTTGCTAGAAAGCATTTGGATGATCCAGAAGAGGATAGGGAGAATGTCATATGGTCAGATGAAACCAAAATAGAACTTTTTGGTAAAACTCAACTTGTCGTGTTTGGAGGAGTAAGAATGCTGAGTTGCATCCAAAGAATACCATACCTACTGTGAAGCATGGGGGGTGGAAACATCATGCTTTGGGGCTGTTTTTTCTGCAAAGGGACCAGGACGACTGATCCGTGTAAACGACAGAATGAATGGGGCCATGTATCATGAGATTTTGAGTGAAAACCTCCTTCATCAGCAAGGGCATTGAAGATGAAACATGGTTGGGTCTTTCAGCATGACAATGATCCAAACACACCGCCCGGGCAACGAAGGAGTGACTTCGTAAGAAGCATTTCAAGGTCCTGGAGTTGCCTAGCCAGTCTCCAGATCTCAACCCCATAGAAAAATCTTTGGAGGGAGTTGAAAATCAGTGTTGCCCAGCGACAGCCCCAAAACATACTGCTCTAGAGGAGATCTGCATGGAGGACTGGGCCAAAATACCAGCAACAGTGTGTGAAAACCTTGTGAAGACTACAGAAAACGTTTGACCTCTGTCATTCCCAACAAAGGGTATATAACAAAGTAGTGAGATGAAATTTTGTTATTGACCAATACTTATTTTCCACCATAATTTGCAAATAAATCTTTAAAAATCCTACAATGTGATTTACTGGATTTTTTTTCTCATTTTGTCTCACATAGTTGAGGTATACCTATGATGAAAAATTACAGGCCTCTCTCATCTTTTTAAGTGGGAGAACTTGCACAATTGGTGCTGACCTAAAGACTTTTTGTCCCCATGAAGTACAGACAGTCATGTTTGTGTTACAGTTACAACCCTAGTGTGTATTTTTACATAAAATAATATATTATTATTATTATTATTAGCAAGTTCAGTCACTTGGAAATGTGATATTGCACAAGTCACACAATTTGAGGTATTGTTCATGTCTGTAGCACAAACACTGGGGGATGAGTTCCCACTGAAGTGTAATACTTAGGGTTAGAAAAGTTCAGAAAAAAAGTCCTAAAAAAACCTATTCCTACATACAAACAAGTTTGCTTTGGCAAACACCACTAATAAAAACAGCAAACAAAGGAATCTGAGGTGAGAGGGTGAGAAAACAGAGAGAGAAACACAAGGTTATGGATATGAAAAAAAGTGAGAAATTGTGTAGGAGGAAGATTAAACCTGTAACTTAACTTTATCAGAGAAAACCCAGAGGTTTGTTGAGAAAAAACCTAAAGAGGATATCTGGACATAATGATTTGTTTTTAAAAAAAGCATGCAGAGTCTTGGTCTGACATCCCGTGGCTCTTGGAGGAACCTCACTGAGGATGTCTAAGAAAGCGCAGGCCACCTCACGCTATTTTCACAGAAAATAAAAATTTGTCTCTCTCACAGACTGCAAGTGTAGCCCGAGGAAATATTCATTTCTCAGAATAACAATGTTTTCTCACTTAAAGCTTTGAAGCCAAATGAGAGATGGAGGCACCCATTAAAGTCTAGCAACCACTGAACCAGGTTAACAATTACAAGAAACACCTACACCACACCAATCAATAGCAGAAGCAGCTCTGATTATGCAGAAGGGGCTTCTAGGAAAAAAATAAAACTCAAATCTACGCAAACATCAAAGCAAAGAGTTCTGCGAAATCAGTTGAAGAGCAGAGCACAATCAATACTAGCACCCTGCACAAGCAGCACAGCAAGTCATATTTGCTTAGGTCATTTGTATGCATAATCCGAACAAGATTTCACATTTGAAAACTATTAAGACAACTACTTCCTTGTCCATGTAACCACAATGGACAAGGCTATAACAACAAGCTGCTATATTTCCATAGCCTGATTATATATTTGCCCTATTTATGTGGCACAGGCTACTGTTTAAGATATAATAGGCTTACGAAATGAATTAACACTCACTGTAATTCTATTCTTGAGTCTTTAAATCATGAATCTTTTATGGAACAATTTTAAGCGTCGCAAACTCAAGTTCCTAAAATATCGAACTACAAAGATTTATATGTGTTCATTTACAAATGATTCAAAAGCATTCAGAAGTGCTCTGGCTAATTTTTTGGGCTATGTGAGTCGATGGTGCTTGAATCTTAAAATCAGATCACAAGAGCTCCTGCTAAGTTTGGGTTGTGTGGGTTGAAAGGGTTTTAAACTTGAGGCTAGTTTAAATGCAGAGCAGAGGTTGTGCCATTGATTGAATTCACACTACTTACAGGCACTAAAGAGGCATAGAATAAAGTACAGGTTCACACGGATCAGAATTTAAACAAAAGCACTGAAATATAACCATGACAGAAGTGCTTCCAGAGTGCACTGATTCAGTTTTTGTTACCACAGATGTTCAACAGAATCTGAAATGTTCAAGCATTAGAGACCCAAGCGTTGATGATAATTGTATAATTTCATCCTTCTTTCATCATTGAAAGTGCTTTTATTAATCCGATGGTTATGAAAATATTCTATCACAATATTTGGGGAATTTAGAATAATAAAAACTTTTAGTATAAAACTTTAGATTAAAAAACCAGTAAGAAAATGGCCCATCAGATTAATAAGAAAAGAAAAACTCCATTAAAGGAATAATTCACCAAAAAATGAAAATTTACTCTCACCAAACAGCTGTTGGTTCCCATTAACTTACATAGTATGGAAAAAATACTATGGAAGACAATGGGGACCAGTTACTGTTTGGTTATCCACATTCTTCAAAATATAAAAATGTAATTTTTGAGTGAACTATGCCTTTAATAGAAATACATAAAAAAACATAAGGGTAACACTTAACAATAAGATTCCATTAGTTAATGTAAGTTCATGTGTTAACTAACATGAAAAAACAATAAACAATACATTTATTACAGTATTTATTAATCTTTGTTAATGTTAGTTAATGAAAATACAGTTGTTCTCTGTTAGTTCATGTTCATTCACAGCGCATTAACTAATGTTAACAAGCACAACTTTTGATTTTAATAATGCATTAGTAAATGTTGAAATGAACATGAACTAAGATAAATAAATGCTGTAGAAGTATTGTTCATTCTTAGTTCATGTTAACTAAAGTAGTTAACTAATGTTAACTAATGAATCTTATTGTAAAGTGTAACCGATATAAGACGGTATTTTTATCACCTAGTAATAAATTGTTATTATGTAATCAACTTTTCCAGATTTGCTACAGTGGGTCTCTGAAGGTCAACCTCACATAACCCTTCTGCATCAGTGTTTTCAAGCATGAAAAGGGGGTTATGTAAATTTCAAAGCAAACTTTTCAAAAATGTCTCCTTTCACTGCTTTACCTGTCTTCTGATCATAACCTATGACATGCTCTTGTTTTGTTCTTACCCTGAACTTCAAATGAACCGCAGTGAGCTGAATAACATTCTTATATGAATCTGTACTCCGAGTGTTTGCTCTCTAGTGGAAATAATGTTTTGCATTGCATGGTTGAGACGATTCCCTTAGCTCACAAGCGGGGCTGGTTTCATCAGAGCTCTGGATATGCATTTTCAATTCAAAAGGCACGGTCTGGTCTCTTTCACTCCTCCTTTCTGACTGCTTTCCCCTCCTCTCAGTGCTACAGATAATGATTAATGATGCAACATGTTTTTTTTTAAAGGGGTCATATGATGCGATTTCAATTTTTCCTTTCTCTTTGGAGTGTTACAAGCTCTTGGTGCATAAAGAAGATCTGTAAAGTTGCAAAGACTAAAGTCTCAAATCCAAAGAGATATTCTTTTTAAAAGTTAAGAGTCAACCACGCCTACCTAAAACGGCTCTTTCTAACACGCCCCCACATGTCTACGTCATGATGTGGGAAGATTTGCATAACGCCGCCTAAATGTTCACGCAAACAAAGAAGGCGTAACTTTTATTCTCACTGTAGTATTGTTGCCACCGCTGCCATGTCGTAAAGGCATTGTGTTTCATTGTGAAAGCGAAACTACTTTGTTTGGCCTTCCAAAAGAGGACAATATCCGCTTTGTCATGCCTGGAGCTGATCCGTGCTGGTCGCTGAGGAAATACATCAACTTCAGCAATTGCCACCTCCCGCTAGGAAATTTCCATCTCTCTCATTGGACAAGCCCATCTTGAAAGGCGGGGATCTTCTCCGACCTTAAAGGCCACACTTTATGTGACCCGCCCAGTCGGTGGTTCGGTCAGATGCAGATGAAGATGTGAGAAAAACGCTTCAAGATACCAAAGCATCTGTGCCAGGCCTCTCTTCGGCCTAGTCCTTTCCATTCATCAAGTCACTCTGACGCAAACTGGTTCTTTCTCATCAACCAACTTCCGCAAGATCTTGGGCCTTAAGATTGCATCAGGAATCTTTTTCAGACAGACTCGCAAGTATGAAACTTAGTCGTTTTAATTGATGCATTAAGTATCAGTTACAACTTTTTACAAAGGTGTGTTTGAACTAAGAATCTGACGTTTTCCCTCAGGTTTTAGATCTGCTGAATATGCAAAGTGTTCCATAAAATTAATTCTTTATGCCTCTTTCTGTGCTGAGTTAAACTTTAACCCTTTCCTATACCAACTGTATGTGTGTGTGTGTGTGTGTGTATGTGTATGTTAGACCAGTTTATGTGTGTATGTAGGATGTTAGACCAGTTTATGTGTTTATGTAGTATGTTAGACTAGGTTAAGTGTTTATGTAGTTAATAAAAACCTTACTTGTATCACACTTGACATGTTCGTTGTTGCTCATAACCGGAGTCATTAATCATGCAGATTTATGCTACAAGCTTTTGTGGAATTGTACAGTAAGAAAGTTATTTCCCTTAACCAGGAAATTAACGTTCTTAGAATTGACAAGACAGTTGACCCTGAGAGGTCAGCTAAATATCTACAGCGGATCTAAAATATGAATAGTTAATTATAACTAGTTATGATTAATTATTCATATTTCCCATGTTTGTGAGCTAAATTCGCTACACGGCCTTTCGGTTTGGTTCATTTTAAAGAGCTGAATCAGGTGTCTGGATCACAGTGAAATCCCAGAAAGAACTAATATTAAAATTCTGGCTGATATCGATAATTATACAGATAATTATTTAGATGAATTGATAATCAGCCAATAATAAAATTCTATAGAATTTTGTCTTTATAAATCAAAAACAAAACTCTAAAAACTAAAATAAATAAATAAATGCTACAAGTGAGTTATAGTCATAACATTATAATGTACAATATATAAAATATTCAGATATATGAGATCTAAAGAAGACATTCAACAGTGTTATTAAATTATTCATGTTCCTTAAAAGATTAACTGTAACTAAGCATTAGATGAAGGCAAAGGTAATCGAAAAATAAAAATAATAGAGAATATCCAAAAACATAACAAAAAAGAAGCTTTTGTGATATAATATCAGCATATTCTTTGTTTACGTGTAATTTAAGGTTAGCGTTTCGAAACCCTCACATCTTCTAAATGAGTCACAGGCCTGAATTTTTGAACATGTCCAATTTTCTGAACCTCTGACTCTCATTAGCAGCTAATAATCTGTAAACTGTGAATCTATCTGATTGTGAGGTGAGAACATAAGCTAAAAGACTGGGCAGGCTGGCATTTCAATACACAAACACTCACGACACAATCAAGACTCCTAATTCTCTGCCAACCCCATAAACCCTAATAAAAATAAATGGGCTTCAGAAATTCAGCAGAGGAGATGCTGAGATTATCATTACACAGATCTTCCCTCTCCCGCTCTTCACAAGCCAATCAGCAGAGAGAGGATACGGCTTCTGAGCCACTCTGCCAGAAATAGTTTGCACTCGTTCAGACGCCCCAAAAACACAGTCAACAAATCATTAGTCAGGAGATATGAAACATCCCTGTAAAATTCACAAGAGCACCAAATCCTAGTAAAGTAGCATTATAATGTGATCCAGTGCAGGCGGGGAGCAGGTTTGAGATTGTCATACATAGCTAGAGGGATTATTGTTAGGCTGTTCTGTTGTTATGGGCTCATTAACAAAAAATGGGACCTTTTGAAGTACTGAGTTCAAGACTCTGTGAAAATGTTGCATTACAACTGTTTAAGCGCCTAGCATGTAAGAGTGTGTGTGTGAGAGAGAGAGAGAGAGAGAGGAGAGAGAATATAAAATGTATAAGCAGCAGAAAGCAGATAACAAACACAGACTCTAGGGACTCTATAACTAACCTTGTGAAAGTGAATCATAGAGCGCAGGGCTCTTGCCGAGGGGCCTCTGCTGTCTACTGCTGCAGTCTAGCAGATGAGAAGCAAGAAGGCCAGCCTGTTAATGTCTGTACATTGCACTGCTCACTGACAGGGGGGGGGGAAATTGGTACTAGGGGTGCCAAATGTAACTCCTGAGATTAATTACATATAGTTTAATTAACATTGCTGAACTTACGTGCTGATTTAAGTGTCATGAAACCCCATGTTTCAGCACTGGTCTTCACACCTTAAATTTGAAAAAGACTCCAGAAATGGGTGTGTAACGCTGTGGAAAAGTGGGAGTGTAGAGTGTGGGAAGAGAGGAGAAAACCAATAAAACACAGACCAATATACAGACAAAAGAATATTAAAATTAGTGCTGTCAAACGATTAATCACGATTAAAAGTTTTTGTTTACATTATATATGTATGTGTACTGTATATATTTATTATGTATATATAAATACACACAAATACAGTATATATTTTGAAATATTTATATTCTTATATTTTATATTATTATTTAAATATATTTAATATATAAACATAACCTATTCTTCTTAAATATATACATGCACGTATTTGTATTTATATATACTAGGGCTGGAACAATAAATCGATCCATCGCAAATCGAGAAATGATTCTGCATCGATTCTGAGGTTTTCTGAATGCATCGCGATTCTCTCTTGAATCGATTCTAAGCTTAGGATATCAAATATCGGCAAAAATCCAATATTGTGCATCCCTAATACAAACAATAACCTGAAAGAAAGACAGCACAGTATACTTTAAGCAAACATTACACCAAAAAGTTCTAAATGATACAAAATAAAGCAACAGATATGAGGGTTCCAAGAGACTGACACTAAAAGTGACCACTTTTCCTGGCTGTGTGACTAAATTATGTCAACTACAAAATCGCTTCACTCTGTGATTATGTGCTGCAGTATTCTGTTGCGTAAACGGCAAACACTCGAAAAGCGGGATGAAACAGCGCTACCCAACTGAACTGCGCAGTGCAGACCAATTATCGACTGGCCCAACGAACAGCACGGTGCAAACTGGTTTCGACTATAGAAACCAGGCCAATTTGTACAAAGCTACACAAACCAGTAGGAAAGCGCAGCATGAGTCGTGCGACCCATTTAAATTAGACACAAAAATTCTGTGTTATAAACCCATAGGGAACCACAAATGGTTGAATGCTTAAGCAAGTCGAAACCAAACAGCTCTGACATTCTAAACAGCACTGAAGAGGAAAGCAAATTCTGTACTTCAATGTCTTATGAGAGAAAAAAAATATCTGCTAGTGTCACGGATTTGTAAATATTACACAACAGTTCAGGTCAATGAATTGGCTGGTGCCATGTATCAGAGCTCATGCAGTGATACTACAGACATTTGATAGGTAAAACAAAGTTTAAGGATGCAATCACTTGTGTACTGACTGAAGTTGTGTACTGACAAAATGTGTGAGCAATGCTACAATTAACAAAACCCCTGTGCAAGTTGTTACAGACAGAGGTTTCTCTCCCGCTGGAGATTTAGCTTGAATATTGCTGCATGGTGTTCACTGTAGCAAATGGATTTTCCTGCTAATCATATGTGGTACAGTGAAAGTAATCATTTCTAGGGCTGCCCCCAAATAGTCAACTAATCATTAGTCGACCAAAATTGTATTAGTCGCAGAAAAAAAAAATCCACAGTGGCGAAGTCACGCAGCTCGTTAACGGCTGGACTATGGTAATACAGTACATCGGGCAGGACATCCAAACGCTCGCCTATCATTCATCCACCACAAATATGGCTTATCATCTGATTATGTAAATATTAGCAACTTTACATGGCCGCTCAATCTAATGTTAACCAAGAGAAACGTGCGCTATTCAGTGTCTGTGTGGAAGCTGAACAGTAGCGCTCACTGCAGGACAGATGGAGGCGCCGCTGCGCTCACTTGCTCTTAAAATACTCCGTAATTTTTGGTCATTCAGATAAGAGTAATACATCTTTCAAATCTGTAAAGACTCCACGTTTATTTGTGTGCACTCACAATAACAACAAAACGCGATTTTGTAAAATAATGAAAGCAAACAAAGCCGTCTCAGTCTCTGTGAACTTGAGCACGAAACTCCGTGTATATCTTTGCCTTACAGACATTAAAAATATATAGAGAGTGAAATGTCTACTTTCAAATGAACAGATTCAAACGGAAAACAAATATTCTCCAATAATGTAATTCATATGAAACATGCATACAGGCGCTTCACTACTGCAGGGATGACGAGCCGTCAGTCTTGTCGCGGACCTGTAATATCTTAAAGGGGTCATATGATGTTGCTAAAAAGAACATTATTTGGTGTATTTGGTGTAATGAATGTGTTTATGCGGTTTTTTTAAGGTTAAAAAAACACATATTTTCCACATACTGTACATTATTGTTTCTCCTCTATGCCGCCTTTCTGAAACGCGTTGAGTTTTACAAAGCTCATCGGTCTGAAAGCAAGGTGTGCTGTGATTGGCCAGCTATCCAGTGTGTTATGATTGGCTGAATACCTCAAGCGTGTGACGAAATGTTACACCCCTACCATACTGTGATGATGCCCTGTCAGGCCGGAGCGATGATTCAAAAACATGAAAACCCATCATAAATGAGGCATTCGTTGCATCCAGTAGGGACACAATTATGGATTATATTGACTTTTGCGTTGCATCGCGCCGCATAAACATAAAACCATGTCTCCATTTGTGATCGGAGAAGAATTACAAACAAAAAGCCCTACTCTACACTGCCCAAAAACTCCCTTTAAATATATAAAATATAAAAACTCCTTAAATATAAAAAACGTACTTACAGTCTGTGAGTCAGAACAGCCGGCATTGTAGTCTACTCTACCAGGATCAGGAAACAGTCCTCCATAAAATGTGCTGCACACATCTGAATATTGGGGTTGAAGTGTTCTGGAACAGTGTTGAAATACAACTTAACCACTGATTTCTAAATGTGTCCTCTTTTGGAAGGCCAAACAAAAAAGTTTCGCTTTCACAACGAAACACAGCATAACACACGGTGGCCTAGAGTGAGCGGAGGCCAGCTTGAGTGAGCAGAGGCGGGGGCTAGAGTGAGGATACGACGAAGGGCTAGAGTGAGCAGAGGCGGCGGGCTTTAGAACGGCGCGGCCAGCGGATTCGATGAAGGAGCATCCGGAGGGCTTGCGGCAACCACATGTGACGACCCCGGGCGGGACTCGGCCAATCCGGTGATCCACAGCGCAAAGTTGTTGTATTTCCTCAGCAGCCAGCACGGATCAGCTCTAGCATGACGAAGCAATATCGTCCTCTTCTGGAAGACCAAACAAAGTATTTTCGCTTTTTTTGCCCCGTTAATTAATATTCAGAGCCTCTATTCTGGATGGTCTGTTGTTTTTCTGCGTGACGCCACGGCCAGGCCAACCACAGGTAACTAGGGTCAGCCGATGTCACAGCACTAGCTGGAGGCAGCAAAACAAAGGGGAAACTGGAGGCGGCCCATTCAAACCAGCGCAGATTCGGCTACATAAGGAGCGTAAAATATCATCTTGTTGTGATGTTGGGTGCCAGAATCGACGTAATACAGCCTTAAATTAGAAATTTGATCGCATATCTGCTGCCACTGCCAGACAAAAAAACGACGACAGCTGTGGTTAAACGCGATAAAACGAGCAGACTGGACAGAAAAGATCTTCAAAAATGCTCGCGTTTGCAGCATACACTTCTTATCAGAAAAGGTTCAATAAAGCATTGTCTTTTGTTGTTATGGGCGCGTCTACAGATTTATTGCCATATGTCTATGTTTCTTGCATCTAATGTCTGTGCGCATGTGTGTAAAACAACAAAATGACGATTTATATATAATAATTTGTAATTGTATATATATTGTTGTGATTAATTGTGGCTGGAACAATAATGTAGCTGTAAAAATAGTTGCCTGCTGAAATTGAAAAGTATATACATCATCATGACTAGATAGACACGGTGAGTTTGTCTTTACTATACACGTAGATGTGATCCACCTCATAGTAACAATCCTGTCAGATCGTCCATCCTTTGAGTGAGAGTGTAACGTTACAGGTCGGCCGATCTGGTTTCGTGGTTAAAGTTAACCTTTTTGACATGTTTCCGTGTTGTCGTTGCTCAGCAATGGCATGGACGCGATGTTGTCTGGGGGTTTGGCAAAAGGAGAGTGGGATGGTGGGCGGTGCTCGGGGTGGTGACTAAAGGCGGTGACTGTGTAGTTCTGACGTCAACTTTTTACCGAAGTCACAACGGTTTGTGAAAAATCACATCTACTTTATGCAGGCTGTGTGCATTTAACTGTGGACTGACTGTTTTGAAACTTATATAGTAGTTACATAGCACCTAGACCTCAGTTATCGTGAAAAAAGCCAGGAAATTTCAATTTTGACAATATGGGAACTTTAAACCGAAACAAGGAAAGCACTTGTTTATCAGTGAATTATTAAAATGTTAATGCAGCCTCCTTACTGTCTTTCCCTGACACATTTATAATCATTACTTCTGCCGGTGCGCTATGACAAGCTTTATGCGTGTGCTTGAGCGTTTATTAGGCAATGTAGGCAATTGAAGGCTCATTATAATGATTTAAATGGTTTATTATATAGTCGACCAGAAAAATTCTTAGTCAAGGGAAGCCCTAATAATTTCATTGTAGTGGTTGAAAGAAGACCCTGATTGTTAGCATTGCTAGTCAGATTAACTGTAGTGAATCAGTTCAGATGGGGTATGTAAATTAATCTATTAAAAAAAAACAATCACTGACTCAAGTCCCTGCACTGCACTTCTTACTCACAGATTTTCAATTAAAACTGAAAATTAAATCTGAATTAAATTATCTCTTCAAGTTCAATGTTGCCAACTAACATTGCTCATTCAAAAACTTTCAATGTTTTGTGCTAAAGAGACAATTATACACTGCATCAGGTGATATATATATATATACTACCATTCAGAAGTTTGGGGGTCAATATTTTTTTCCAGTTATAATGTCTTTATGTATGACATTATAACTGGAATTGGACATTATAACATTATACTATATAACATAACTGGACATTATAACATTATAACTTTATTTATTTATTAAATAAATAAATAAATAAACAAGGAAAGATATTTATTACTGTCATAACAGATTATTATAATAGATCTATTAAAAAAATATGTTCTTTGATTCGTTCATCAATAGAAACTTTGAACAAAAAAAAAAAAAAAAAAACAAATGGTATCAGTTAAATATTAAGCAGCACAACCGTTTTCAACATTTGATAATAATAATAAATGTTTCTCGAAAAGCAAATCAGCATATTATTATAATTTCTGAAGGACCAATGTGACTCTGGACTGAAAAAAAAACTACTTTGCCATAACAAGAATAAATCACATTTTAAAACATATAAAAAATTTTAAAACAAAAAAAAATTATTTGTAAAAAAGACAGAAAAAAGTAACTGCAAACGTATAGAAAAAGTATAGCTGCAATTGACCACTAGTACTTTTTCATATATTAAAAAAAACACACAGCTTGACTGCAGTACCTATGTACAGTAAATTAAAAGTAGCTTGTGAGGGTACAGTTACAAAGTAGCTTCCCAACACTACAATTCATGTGTTGACTGGATTTCTTCTAATATCAAATGTGTATCATCCTTCGAAATGGCACCATCGGCGCCTTACTTGGCCATGTTCGGTCATAACAACAAATCAGGCTTCATCTTTGCGCTCTGTGGTGTTGGACATCTACGCTAAGAATGAAAAGGCTTTGAAGCCGGCCGT
This sequence comes from Sinocyclocheilus anophthalmus, assembly GCA_018155175.1. Classification (NCBI taxonomy): domain Eukaryota; kingdom Metazoa; phylum Chordata; class Actinopteri; order Cypriniformes; family Cyprinidae; genus Sinocyclocheilus; species Sinocyclocheilus anophthalmus. Next base: position 40,133 of record JADLZN010001750.1, on the reverse strand, counting down.
TGGTAGACGATGCCTCGATGGACCACGAGCATCCCAAACACACAGAAGGTGTTGCAAATCAATACAAACAACTCAATTAAGTTGAGCAGGATGTGCAAAAGGTATCTGAGGGACAGGGAGCAGATGATTCAGTTTAAGGGGCATCTGTACCCTGCAGGTAACCTTCCCTGACCTCGCTGATCAGTACCGCAGTGCTGACAGGATAACCTGGATTAACCTTCTCTGATCACCCACCACTGCCTTCTTTTGCTAAAACGTGTGAGAATTTACACAGTACAGTGCCTATGGAGCCAGCAGGGAGACGAGTCAATCTAATCATTTTACAGTAGATTAATATGATCCATGTGTTACAGAATTGATTTATTAAAATTCTTTAGCTCTGAGAGACGAGTCGGGCATAATGAGTGGAGAACGGTTCCTTTTGAAGCATTAAAAAGAAATCAGGGCTTATTAGGATGATGCATAGTGGCCTCTGAGATGTAAAGAGAAGCTGAGAATAGAATAGAACACGGATGAAGAAACTGTACATTTTATAAAATGGATAAATGAAACAAACCATCCGAACAAACCAAATCAATAAAATGAATTCAACTCATCGCCACACACCCTAGTCTCTCATTATTGTATGAAATACAACTCCGTATTGAAAATACGATATGCTGAATACATATGTATGCAGGTTTTGAATGTTTTTTTTTAGTATGGAGGTGCGTGTCAGCATGCAGAGTGATTTGATGGAGCCGAGTGTGTTAGGTCTGTGGGGTGCTTTGTTTGACTGCTGCAGAACTCTATTTACTTTGGCTGTGTTGTTTCTGCGACTCTGCCCTCAGGCGTGATGCCCAGGCCACGGTTTGTTTATTTTGGTGGGAATTGGAGAAGCTCTGCTCACAGCACCCAAATTAAAAACCAAGGCCCCGATGTCCCGGGGAGGACGACGATCAGATTCTTCTTGTCGTGTCGAACACACAGACAAGTCACGCAAACTCAATAACAAACAGAGAGAACGTTTGATGAGTATTTTAATGAGCACTGACATGATAAGTAAAAGGCAAATACTAAACTTAGCAACAACCTTGAGACGTTGAGCAAAAGTTTAAAATCTTAGGCCTGGTTTACACCTGGAATTAATTCTTGGGTGAGCCAATCAGAAGCAGTCAGATGAGACAGAAGAAGACTTGCATGTGTTATTATTGTATAGAGACACCCAAACCAGGACCCATGGTGGCCTGTAATGATGACTTTTGAATTGATGTGACGTGTGGCCAAGTATGGTGACCCATACTCGGAATTAGTGCTCTGCATTTACCCATCCAAAGTACACACACACAGCAGTGAACACACACACACCGTGAACACACACCCGGAGCAGTGGGCAGCCATTTACGCTGTGGTGCCCGGGGAGCAGTTGGGGGTTCGGTGCCTTGCTCAAGGGCACCTCAGTCGTGGTATTGAAGGTGGAAGAGAGCGCTGTACTTTCACTCCCCCCACCTACAATCCCTGCCGGTACGAGACTCGAACCCACAACCTTTGGGTTATGAGTCCGACTCTCTAGCCATTAGGCCACGACTTCCCCCAATTGTACCACTATGCATATATTTGCATATATGCATTTATTTTTGCTTTCAAATGCCTGGGAATATAAGTAAATTTGACAAAAAAAATCTCAATTTTAATAGAATATTTATTGGTAATGCATCATTTACCTTCAGCCCACAGCCATCAATCAAGTCTGATTCTTGGCCCTATGTAGTAAAACGTTTGAGCACCTCTGGTAAATGTTTACTATTGATTCCAAATGTGCTTCAAAATATGTACTTCATTTCATTTTTCATCAGAGTTATTTTCTTTGAAGGTTGCAAACAACCTGCAAAATTGAGTACCCTTGATGTAGAGCCAAATTGCTAAAATAACTTTGACATCAGCAATAATTTGTTCTAAAAGTAACATCCAATATTTACAGCTACATTATAGCTGTATAATAATTCCCAATTTAAAAAAAAATAAAGAAAAAAAAGGGTTATTGTAATAAAACATAATACATATATAATTAACAGAAATTATTGTAAATAACCTTTTTTTGTTTTCCTTTATGAAAAATATAAAATTTACAGGCAAACTGTCTTGGGAGTTTTTGCATTTATGATGTACTTTTGACTGATTGCATGAAATAGACATGTCATCAAGTACTAATTAAATATTGATTCGGTCAATGGTTTCGAAATCAATTTCAACTTAAACTAAAAATTATATTTATTTATTTATTTATTGTATTATTTTTATTTTTTGCGTTATTAGCAATATCCTTTGTTATCAACTCACTCGAAAGCAATGCCATAAAATTGTGCAATGTTACTTACTTCAAACTGGTTAAGCCTCACTTTAAAAGAAAACCATTTTTCCATTCTTCTGCTTTTCATAACTTCTGATCCATATACAGGGTCATTTTTAAGCTGAGCAAATTGATATGATCATTACTTGCACCAGAAGTCCCTCAAGCAACAGGTAACCTGTATTTTCTAAACAATAATCTGTGGGCCGTTATACATCTTAAAATAGCACGGTCTGCATTTCCACCAAAAGATCATGATGAAGCCCTACTTTAATGATTTGGAAAATTTGCTGACACCCAGCACTCGCCACAGGATTGAAGCAAGGGCTGCGACAACATGCTCATATGCACGCACGCACCAGCTCCTTCCTCTGTGAAGAGAAGGGCATGCATCTCTGTCAGCTCGCTAAATACACAAAATCTCTCAAAACATTGGCAAAAGTGCTGCTGGAGTTGCAGCAATTTGCATACAGTATTTCTAGCAAAACACTTAGCTACATTAAAGGAGTCTCTCTAAAAGCCTACTGGGAGTGAATAGCAGGGATGTAATGTCCACAGTTGTGCTGTGGATAGATCTGCTGTTTGCACTCGCTCACAGACGCAAGACCTTCGGGCTCAGAGCTCTCCTTGAGCAGAGAAGCAATTAGACCTGATAAAGTTGTTCCTTCGTAGCATTTCAAAGGGAAGCATCACAGTAGGGGCCGCTAACAATTCAGCTGTTCCTTATTTGTGCTCAAGAGCTCGAAACTAGATTGACTCCTTCCTCACCTTCAAACAAACTATATACACAGAACAGTTAACAAAAAAGAGGTTTTACAGACCAGCTGCTCTCAATGATGCAAGCAAGGAACAAGATTCAACAATGTCAAAAGTCTAACTAGAAAAAAACGCATAAATGTACAGTTAATAGCTTTGGCATATAGAAAAATGGCCACATTCTTCTAACATTGTTAAAAATGTTGTAAGCATAAACACTCTCTCCAAGAGATACACTTCCTTTGACACTTGCACAACTTTCTTATAACTACATAATATATTTCTTGAAAATTCTGTACAATACTTATTCTAATTATGTATGATACAATACTAATACTAAATATTGTCAAAAACGTATTGACAATAATCCTCATAAAAAAGGAACTGTTGAGCAGTCAAGCAAGTGTTTTTTTGATTCCGGTCTAGCAAAATAAACTTATTTTAAAATTAAATCACAGTTCTTTTATCATAATGCAAGTTAAAGTCATAATGAAATGGCACACAAAAGTAGCAACAGATATTTTCTTCTGTGGATTATCCAAAAAGAAGAAGAAAAAAGTAGGGTGTGGACTTGATTCTATGCAATGGTTGTTGATTGTTTGGAGGCGAGCTTGCAGTTCAGAATAAGATCAATAACATGCATTTAGAAAATAGAAGAATTTTCATTTAAGGCCATCTTTAATAGGCGAATCAACACTACTTTAATAATGCTATATCAACACAATTAAACTCCTCCCATCATAATCAACAAGACTGTCAGTGTGACTTCAGATGCTGTTGATTTTTCAGAACAATGTATTTTTATCATGTCACTTGCTTTAAGTGTTGATTGGGTGTTTAGCACACTCTTTTGCGTTTATGTTCTGTCACCACTGAATCCCGCCAAACTTGCAGAATCCATCACCAGTCCTCATTTTGGTACCTCATAATTTACGAACTAAGCATGATTTACACTTTCATATTCAGACAAGCAAGATGCACAGCCTGACAAGTCAAAGCACACAAATCATTTTTATCTTCTTAGTCAGTCATAGTGAAGAAGAGCATAATAAAGCATTATGTGCATCAACTGCTAGTGGTCCTTTTTGACCCCAAGGTCTGCTAATGTCTACAATAGTATTTGGCTGCATGACTTTCCCAGTTGTTCATGATTCACTGGATACAAGGGGTTTTAAAAATGCATTTTACTCACATTTTCTACCCAATAACTTACTTTAGAGCTTAGCATAACTAGAAAAATATACACTAGTGTTCAAAGGTTTGGGACTTTTATTTTTTTTATACTTTTATTCAGCATGGATTCATTAAATTGATCAAAAGTAACAGTGACAGTAAAGACATTTATAATGTCACAAAAGACATCAGTTTCAAATTATTTTGAACTTTCTATTTATCAAAGAATGCTGAAACAAAATGAGCAGTTTCCACAAAAATATTAAGCAGCACAACTGTTTTCAACTTTGATAATAATAATAAATGTTTCTTAAGCACCAAATCAGCATATTAGAATGATTTCTTAAGGATCATGTGACACTGAAGACTGGAGCAATGGCTTCTGAAAATTCAGCTTTGCTATCACAGGAATAAAAGTACCATAAAGGCAGTCTAAATGTCCTAAATGGTTAGTAAATAAAAAAAAAACGAATCCTTATATCTCAAAGATGTGCTCAAACACAAGCATAACAGTTGTACCAGTTTGAAGTTTGACTGACTGATGAACCGAGAACTCTCTATCCTCCTGATGACATTTCAGTGTAAAATACAATTGCTCTGTCTTCGCACTCATTCACCTCAGTCGATATACGTCAGCACTCTCTATGTTCCTGTGAAACTACTGTAACAAATGCAAGATGTAAGTGAAGTACGGCTGCTAAAATGAGTCATTACCGTGTAGAGCTGCAAGCTCATGCAGCAGTCAGTCATACAGTTCCGTTAAATCCATAACGTCACACTTCTAAAGACTCTTTCTCTGCATGGTGCTCTCATCTAAAAAAAACACTACACAAAAGCTGTTCTTGGACTTAAAAGAGAGAACAACGGCGCACTAACAAAGCTGCTCTTAAGACTTTGAGCAGACAGAGAAGAAGAGAATAAAGAGGAGTGGAGATGTTCGAAATGAGAACGAGTGCAGCAGGTGAAGCCATGGGGAGTGCTGATTGCAGAATTATTTTCACACCACACACTGAGGAGACGAAACCATTCTTCTCGCTCTCTGTTCTCTCTCTTCATCACATTCATAGTCTTCAAAGGCATTGTTTCGTTCGCCGCCTCTCATCTGACGAGTACCTGCACTCCACGTCAGCTCAAATTCGTTCTTTTTCAACAAGAATTGAGAATGGCGAGAACAACGCCAAGGTCATGGGTTTGGTTCCTAATGTTTAAATGTGCACATTCAGTCCATTCAAAAAAAGCTAAATGGATGTTTTTGCACTCAGTAACAGCTAGAACCAAAGAATGGAACAGAATGCAGGCATCTTGAGAAGCTTTTTAAAGTTTATTTTCTTTGACACACGGCATCTTAAAGACAGAGTGAAAAAACACAGCGAGATGCATCACAACAGTCAAAGGTGTTTGCCTAATGCATGTCATCTTTAAAATGGCACAAAACACTGATAAACGAAGGAGACATAATGCAACAGGTAAAGACATCTAGAGTATTTATTTACATAGACAACGATAAAAAATGTAATTTGATTTAATTTAAAAAAATATGTGAATGCTTTTGAGACCATAAGTTACTTAGCACAAAAGCATCTGACAGCAGCATTGCTATTGTTACTTAAAACACATTTTTAAGCTTTCACTAATAGAAATGAAGCTGAAATACATTTTTAAAAGTATAAATATTAGATCAATTAAATTGTTAGATGATTTATAAATATTGCTTTGGCAACTAACTGAAATAAAAATGAGTTTAAGCTTGAGAACTAAAATTGCTAAAAATATATATGTATTTAAGACTCGACAAGAAAACATGAGGCAGACTACACATTTATTCTAAACTTAACGAGGGACAGACAGGTGCGAGGAATCAAGTAATAATGAGACGTACACAAACACGTGGGAGAAACTAGGAAAAGGCGACACTAGCTGGGTCAGTCTCCGGGACATCGACTACGGGACAAGTGAGCGAGTGAGGGCGTCAAGTAAGTTTAGCGGCACAGATGGCGGTGCAACTTCTTTTAATAATTCAAGAAAACAACAGGTCGCATTTTTTACTGATCATTAATAGCGTCGAACCAAGAACATGACAAGTGACGTTTATAAGCAACCAAACTATCAATTTAAACCAACTGTCCGCAACCCAGTCGTTCCCTGTTTCATGACAGCCCCTCGGAAACTAGGGCTTAAGAAAATTTCGGTTACATAATAAGTGTTGGTGGGTCGGATTATGTGCCACGACTATGACGCCTTGAGCTCGGGGCAGTTATACCCGGTCCTTATGTCCGGGCTCCGTTTTGTCCTCTTCTTTTGTCCCCCGCCTCCTTTCGTTTCGCCTCTCCTCTTCCCCCTCTTGCCTCTTCCCTCTCCGTTTCCGTCACTTCTCAATTCCTGACTGCCATCCTCTCATGAACCTCAACCACGTAACACTCTGAGAATACACCAACCACCATCCGACCACCACAACCTGTTTTCCTCCCCCCGATTATCTAGTCCAGAGTCTGGTTCCCTTCACCCCACGTGTTCCTAGAGATCTGGGATTCCGTTCTGTGGTATGATGAGAGATTATTGGCAAGAGATCAGCTTTGCCATTTTACAGGAATAAATACTTTTTAAATATAGTCAAATAGAAAAACATTACATTACCACCACACCTCTACAGTGGCTGTGTGACCCTTGTGGGCCCCCTCTGCTCTTTTTTTTTTGAGGTTTGTCCTTCATTTCGATATCCCCAGACTTCACCTCCCCCAGTCCTGCAAGCAAACAAACTGCGTTTCCCTTCTGCTTCTTCTCCGTGCGACCACCCGCTGCTGAGGAATCTCAACCCTCGCGCCCCTCTGTGCTACCTCTTCCGAGCGACTTCTGTTGTTTGTTTTAATCCCCTACCCTCTCAACACACAAGCCTCAATAACCCGGAGATTTTCTGACTTCGCGGGCTCAGACGTGTGACCACACGGTTTGACACTATTCCACCCGTGGATGCTTACACGCCACTATCGACACTCACCCCTGCATGCAAGTGATATGGTCAAGACCACTTTGTGCATGCCCGCCACCACCCCACTTCAAAGACAACTCGTCCCGCTCGACCCCCACAACCTGACAGGCCAACCACACGCCGCAGTACCCCCATGAGTGGTCAATATTCTACACCCCAATAAGGACGTGCCAGCCCCCCACCCATTTACGAAATTCAGAACAGCCATTGAGACTCCAAGTAGAAGACTCTGCCTGCCTCAAGCAGCAACACACTTAGGACCCCAACAAGACCTGTGCCACACCCTCAAGCACAGGAGCCTCACCAAAAAACGCAAATTCTACAGGCAGTTTTTGGGACTCCAGCGAACTACTGTCAGAGCCATTATCCACAAATGGAGGAAACTTGGAACAGTGGTGAACCTTCCTAGGAGTTGCCGGCCAACCAAAATTACCCAAGAGCACAACGACGACTCATCCAAAAAGTCATAAAAGAACCCAGAACAACATCAAAAGAACTGCAGGCCTCACTTTCCTCAATTAAGGCCAGTGTTCATGATTCAACAACAAGAAAGAGACTGGGCAAAAACAGCATCCATGGGAGAGTTCCAAGGCAAAAGCCATGCTGACCAAAAAGAACACAAAGGCTAGTCTCTCATTTGCCAAAAAATATCTTGTTAATCCCCAAGACTTTTGGGCAAATATTACTGATGAGACAAAAGTTGAACTTTTTGGAAGGCGTGTGTCCCGACTATCGCGTAAAACCAACACAGCATTTCAGAAAAAGAACATCATACCAGCATTAAAATATGGTGGTGGTAGTGTGATGTTCTGGGGCTGCTTTGCAGCTTCAGGACATGGACAACTTGCCATAATTGACGGAAACATGAATTCTGCACTCTATCAGAAAATCTGATAGAGAATGTCCGGCCATCAGTTTGTGACCTCAAGCTCAAGCGCACTTGGGTTATGTAGCAGGACAATGATCCCAAACACACCGGCAAGTCCACCTCTGAATGGCTCAAGAAAAAAAAAATTAAGGTTTTGGAGTGGCCAAACCAAAGTCCGAACTTAAATCCGATTGAGATGCTTAAACAGTCAATTCATGCTTGAAAACCCTCCAATGTGGCTGAATTAAAACGATTCTGCAAAGGAGAGTGGGCCAAGACTCATTGCCAGTTATCGCAAACACTTGATTGCAGTTGTTGCTGCAAAGCATGGCACAACCAGTTATTAGATTTAGGAATTAGATTTTAGAATTACTTTTTCACGTAGGGCCAGGCAGGTTTGGACAGCTTTTTTCCCTTAATAAAATAAATAATTATTTAAAAACTGCATTTTGTATTTACTTGCATTATCTTTGTGTAATATTAAAATTAGTTTGATGATCTGAATCTTTTAAGTGTGACAAATATGCAACAAAATTTAAAAACAGAAAGGGGGCCAACACTTTTTCACACCACTGTACAATATCTCTGTTGGGTTTTTTCTGTATTGTTGATCAAATAAATGCAAAAAAAAAAAACTAATTATTCCAAACTTTTGGTTGGCACCGTAATAGTATATAAATAATACTAAAACAACACTGTCTGTCATAAATATGCATAAAATGTCAAATAACAATAATCTTCACAATGCCTCCCCTCCTTCAAGAACTGCCCTGTTCTTCTTTAGGGTGCGAGTGCCTTTAAGGACCGGCTGATCTCAGGGATGTTTGCTTCTCCATGAGCTGAAATATTGATAATTTCCTGGACGGCTGGTGAGCCACATATATAATTGAAATGAATCTCTAGGCTTGTGTCAGAACGAGTGGAAGAGTTAAAAGGGGTATTGAAACATCCGCGAAGCTCTTAGAGCCTGAGAACATGAATCACGCTGAAAGAGGGAGATCTGTGGACCTTGCGGTCCAGCCTATTGAACGCTGTGAAAGTTGAAGAGATGAAGCACCTGACACGGCACTGGCTGCATGCTTGCTGAGAGGCTCTCGTGGAGGAAACCAGACCGACCCAGAGGAATGAATGGACATCCCAGAACGCTACATCACACTGCATTTAAAATCACTTTTCTCTCTCAACTAATTACAGAATTTAATGAACTCCTGGCTATCCATTAAGGATTTCTAATTTAAAGTCCAGAATGTGGGCATAGAAAACTAAATAAGCACTAATAAGAGCTAAAAGTTCTCTATAGAGTGCTGTCGCATGTCATAAAATGTTGTGCTAATTGGTTGAACAGATATGTCACCAGCTTCTAAGATCAACTAAGTGTAAATTTAGCCTTTAACTTTGTTTACCAGTAATTAGCACAGGATTTTTCCCAATTGTAGTAATGAGAATTACATTATTTAAACATGTATTCATTTATTTATATACTGGATTTCAGTAATGAGAATTTAAGGGAAAATAATTATGCTCAATTGTCCTGATAAATTTATAACAAGACTAAAAATCTTAATGGTCCTAAAAACAAGGTTAAATTTTTTTAATGCAAAATATAATTTCTTATTCTTTTCTTTTGAATTAGGGTGGGGGAAAAAACATGTTATGCTGTACACAACTTATAAAAATATGAATAAATAAATACAAATAATAACAATTGTATCCACGAAGTAATAGGCATGAGCCTTGATATTCCAGTAATGAGAATTACATTATTTAATTATTTATTCATTTAGTTATTTATTTACTGCATTTCAGTAATAAGAATTTAGGGGTAAAATGTGTTTAATTGTCCTGAAAATAATATCACGAGGCACAAAATCTTAATGGTCCTAATAACAGGCTTCATTTTGTTCATGCAAAATATTATTTCTTTTTTTTTTTTTTCTTTTGAATTAGGGATGAAATACGACCTGAACATTTATTTGTGATATTTCCCCATAAATCTATGGGTCTATAGTTTTCCCAGCTCCCCACTGACACTGCCATTTTGCACTTTGCCTATCATATAGCCAGTGAGGAGAAACAGTTTAACATCACACAAGGGGAGTCAATGGCAAATGCCTGACTCTTCTGAACCACAGTCCAATAACGCTTCCACTCAACTGTGTGACAGCACTGCCCTCTACAGGCCGAAGAGCTTTATGGCTCCCATCATCAATAACCCATGTTCCCCAGACACAACCTGTGATTTATAGGGGTTTAAAGAGGCTGGACCTTTACAAACAGAGGCCTGGTGTGACACTCCAACATCCTTAGCAAAAGAAAATATCTGATTAGGTCTGCAACAAAAATGGAACTTAGGGGTCCTTTAAGAAACAAAGCATGATCTCATACCATAAGCCTGATAGTGATTCACAATAAACTAGACTTCATCCAACAATCGGCTTTCTTTTCACCTAAATCAACACAGGCCTCAAATCTTTATTCCTTCAAACCAAAGGTCGCTGATCAGATTAGATCTATCGATTCCTACATCTCCACACAAAACATCAGTTTTGTCATAACACCCCTCCATTAGAGTTGGGCCAGAGGGAGAGTCCCGCTTTAATTCTATCTTCATTCCTCTATAATCACTCCCCCTGTTTGGAGTCTTTCTCTGAGGCGTATATTAAAACAGATCCATCATGTCTGACAGACCTTATGTGATCTCCCGGTCCCTCTTCTGTGCTGCTGCTGCTCCTGGGGTTTCACAGAAGAGCAGACGTTTTATTCGGCTTCAACACTGACGACGGTGGAAATTAGCACATCACAATTCCATAAACAAGAACATCTCACTCTGTGTTAGACGGCAGAAAATGAATTAGCCAGGCTAATTAGTGAATAACATTGGGGTTCAAGCAAGTTCAAAAATGAACTATCGTCAAGCACAGAATGCAAGTAGCATTTGGCTTTGGGAAGTAAATAATGAAGTTACTGGATGGTGGTAGGTGTGTTAATGAGGACTACAACATCATAAATGGTGCAAGTATAATTATGAGAATGATAGTCTGTCCCTTGCTGATGCAAGGGATTCAAAACAAAAGATATACAAATAGTCTACTAAAGAAACACTGGTCATGAAATTAGCATCTCATAATAACTTCTGCCATATTAGAAGTTAATCTAGGTCTAAAGATTTTTCTCCCCAGATGTGGCAACACATTAACTACTGTTCAAAAGATTGGGGTTGGTAAGCTTTTTTTTACACTCACCAAGGCTAAATTTATTTGATAAAAAATACAGTAAAAACAATAATACTGTAAAATAGAATTACGATCAATTACTTTTAATTTAAACCCATGATGACAAAGCTGAATTTTCAGCAGCCTTTACTTCAATCTTCAGTGTCACTTCAAAAATCACTCTAATTTGCTCATTTGGTGCTCAAAATACATTTCTTATTATTATCAGTGTTGAAAATAGTTGTGCTGCTTAATATTTTAGTGGAAACCTTTCAGGATTCTTTGATGAACAAAGTTGTTTCATATGAATGAACTTCCCCAGTTTTGAACTGGACTGAAGCAACACTGAACTGACTGGAGATAACTAAGAAATTGTCTTGCTACAGCTGTTTTATAGCAGAATTTTAATGGATTTGCCTCATATTTGAAGTTTGCATCAGTGACTCTGTTACTTTCCTGTTTAATATTGTAAAGCTGCTTTGAAATCAATCTCTATTGTATAAAGCGCTATAATATAAAGGTGACTTGACTTTTGATCAATTTAATGCATCATTGCTGAATTAAAATCATACCGACCACACATTTTTGAAGGGCAATAGAAGGTCTGTAAAAGTCATGCAAACTAGTAAAATATTAAACGTCATGATAAATCATGGACATTTCTAGGGAATACATGTGTATTTGTGTATTACATATGTGTACTGTTGTGTAGAGCAAGTCTTTCTTTCAAACAACAGAAATGTTTGATTTGTTAGCAAATTCTCAGATTTGAAGTCAGATTGTTTCAATGAATCAGTCACAAAATGTTTGTCAACCAGTTAACAAAATGAATGATTCATTACCAAATCGGTTAGAATCAAAATAATTTTTAAAAAGCTTATGTAGCTCAAATGACTGGAAAAGTCATTAAAATGCATTAAAACTGTGGGAGCCCTGAATGTAACCTTTTTAATAAAAAATAATGCAAAATACAGTTTTGTGGTGTGTAAATTCTCTCCATTTGCTTGGCACAAGCAGCTGCGGCAAAAAAAAAAACAGGGCAATGCAACTGTGAACCGCCGATTAGACAACAACAAAAAAACCTAAATGGTTGACAGGAAGGCAAAAGGGAGACAATTTTCAATACAATATGCAGAGCCACACAGCTGTTGGGAGAGAAATGGCAACATGTAATAAAACACAATGGCACAGCGAGTAACTGGAAATGGAGCGTGCTGCAGACATTAACCGCGGTCTCCACGGTCTGTGACTCAGAGTGGACATTTTCGAGAACTTTTATTTCCACTTGGTGGATCATAATGGGAGATTTAAGTGAATTACAGTGGTGCCAGGCATGCAGACAGAAGTGTGTGTGGTCTTCTGGACAGCTAGACTGTAAATTCACAGCCTCAGATGGGCCTTTATTGTGCTTGCTGAGAGAGGCCAGAACACGTCTATCATCTCCAATAAACTCTGCTGGGTTCGGTTTGTTTGTGCTGTGTGCTGCCAGCACTGATACTTCAAACCTGAGAGTTTCAGCAAAACTAAGAGGTTGAGCTGTAACAAAGATAAAAAAAATGTGTGCACCCAGGGTCAGGGTGACTGGCATCATTACTGGAAAAAATGAAAAATAAATAGCCTCAATGGCATAATGGAAAGACTGGTTTTATTTATAAGTGCAATCAAAAATAACCACTCAAATAAGGCTGAATTAAACAGATTTTGAAGATTTTTTGGTGAGTGTTTCTGCAAGTTACTTTGATACACCAGTAGGTGGCAACAAGTGACTGTCATCAGTGAGTCATTCCCTCAAACTCTTCCTTCCAAAACACTGATTTATTCAGAAACTAACAAACAGGGTTATTATCGATAACTAAAACTAAAACCATAAAACACAATTTCATTACTTGAAATAAAATAAACCTTAAGTGAAATAAAATAAAATAAACTTTTAGCTAGGTGCAAAGGCAAAATTTCTTGTTAAAGTTGAAGTACTGAAATAAGAAAAAACTAAAATGTAATAAAACTTACACATTTAAATAAATAAATAATGACAAAACACAACAAAATTACAAAAAAATTAATGAAAAGAAAATATAAATATAAAATCTAATTCAAAATAATAACCAATATATAATAGTAAGCATACACTAGCATTGCTACAGTGAACTATTGTCTATTAGATGTGCCGATCCGAGTATCAGGACCGAACGGTTCCGGGTAGTCCAACGAAGGGATCTCCCTCGCTATCCCCTGGAGGTTTGGCTTTGGAGTTAGCAGGGCACGGCGTGCCCATTATGTAGTCCTTTTGGAAGGCACTGTGCAAAGGGAGCGATGTAATTTCTCACTATTTCACTGCATGTTTCCCTGACAAACGCAGCACGGTGTCCGTCACAGTTCGCTGACGGACCCGGCATAAAATTTTTTTATGTTTTATATATATATATATTAATATATAATATTTTTTGTCTAGTATATAGCAATTTTAAAACTTTAAATATAAAATTAAAGTTTATTTTGCAACGTTATGTTTAACAACACTAAATATATTTAAATTATACATTAAAACAGCGACATCTGCTGATGGACACCGTGCTGCGTTGTCATGGGAACATGCCAGCTGAAGATAATGAGAAAATGATGTTGCTCGCTTTGCCAAGTGCATTCCAAAAGACTACATAATGGCACGCACGTGCCCTGCTCACTCCAAAGCCCCCACTCCAAGGGGATAGGGGATAGGGGATCACTTCCATTTGGAATTTGCCCTGTGAACCGTCTTACCGATATCTGATAGTCAGTGTTCGAACTATACCGTGGACTTTGGGGAGCCCACTTGTTTTTTTTTTATAAGGGGGGGCTTTGTGCGCTTGAGTGCGGGCTTACAATGACTTACAAAGATACATAACCGCTACAAGTGTATGCACTACTTGCTTAATGCAAAGCACTATATAGAATATCACTCTACAGGATTTACCCTATTATACTTTATCAACACAAATTGATAGTTGAAACAACAAACAGCCACCCACAAATAGTCTATAAACAATGCATCAGGCTGTCTTTGAGTTCACATGAACAGTGGTTAAAGTTACTCGTCGTCAGGCTATAGAAGAATACCATAATTCCTCTGTTCAGTTTGTCCTAAGACATTGAGAGTCACGCAGATCTATAACAACCCAGCCAATACACATAATTGCGAATAACATGCCTTAACTTAACACAGAATCGACCACAGAATCCAACGTTAATATTTTTTATACAAATCTTTGAGTTAACATGTACTAAACACAAGTGGAATTTGCAACCGCAGCGCCCCCACAACTTGATGCTCATGACAAGAATAGCATTTATAGTTATCTTTATTGAAGTGAATTGTTTAAATCGCCGTCATGCATGAATTCATTATATTTTTTGCAATTTTACACATAATATTCCACGATGATCACATTACACAAAACTGAAATTGCACGTCAAAATAACACATTGTCAGTATTTTTTGAGACCCCCCAAAATTTCCCAAATCATGTTTTCAGGGGAGCCGATGTCTTGGGAGCCGAGCTCCCCCTAGCTCCCCGTAGTTCGCACCCTGGGCATTCCCTAGTCACTGCATCCTTTACTGCGACCATTGGGATTCATTTGTGGGTCAAAACAGGAAATAAATTTTGTCTGAACAGGTTATTGAACAGTTGTGAAAAGGAATGATTAATGCTTAATTTTTTGTTGAGAATTGTGATTAAATGTGTCATGGATGTAAAGCAGTCTAGTTAGCTAATATATGAGGATTTACTGTAATTGCGAGGATGACTTGTGTATATATTTTTATACTTTACACATTTTTCTAATATCTATTTTGTTTTTGTATTATAGATGTATTATTATATAGTTTTATACCTTGCTGTGGAAAAGGACAGGGCAGGTCAACTAAACTGGTCCAGCAAAAAAAAAAAAGAGCCTTGGATGTGATAGACGTACAGACCCGTTTCTGTAAATACTCCCTCTCCAGAGTGAGACAACAAGACCAACACAGGACAAAAGCTGGACAGGGCCTAATAGCAGATTCCTTCTCAACAAGCATACTGAGAGTCATGTGTTGTACAGCTTTATTGTCTAGATGCTCAGCTCGAACTACTGTAATTCTGCAATCCATTTTGAGTTGTCACTTAAAGAGTCACTCTCTAATGGAACAGGCGATGACGATAAGCCTAATTTCTGAATGGATAACACCCTTAGTCAAGCATGAAAAGGTGTTGCATCATGAAAATAACACTAAATATCATCAGTCAGTGAGAAATGAGTCACCCTACCTCATTGAAGAGCACTCGACCGCTCTGACCCTGCATGCCACTGACAGAGTGTGAGCTACTCTTCCATGTGCGCCCAAATAAGTGCTGGTGACCCGAGTCAAACAGGGTCACGTGCAGCTGATACTGGAGTGATGCCGGTGACTCTGACTGTTGTTATGCCAATCACAGGAAGAAAAGGAGAAAAAAGAAAACAAAAAGTACATTTTTAACAATAATTCATCAAATTAAAAATGTTTTTGGGTTGGCATAAGATGTCAAGCAGTGACAGTGTACTGCAGTGTGACACAATATAATTAATCTAAAACTAAACGTTCTACAATTTTTATTACCTCATATTACGCCTTCACATTACACACACCCACCGCACATATATATATATATTATATATATATATTAGGGTTTAACGATTCCCTCGTTTATCGATGCCTCGATTACAACCTGACGATTCCTATGCCTCTATCTTGAAACCGTGACTTTTTGGAATCGTGAATGGCCGATATCGACAGTATAGATTTAAAGCGCTAAGAATCGAATGAATCGCGATTTATATAGCGTTTACATTTTCATCAGAGATTGTGGAGAGAATAGTGACTTACGTCCAGATGTCATTCAATTATTCTGTTCAGCGTGTTTTTGGCTCAAAAGCAAGAGTGTTTTATAATAGACGCTGGCTGAAGGTGGTCAGAGGTTTAGCGATTCTGATCCATATAGTAGGTTTAATGGTCTTTGGCGTCTCCCTGTGGTACTGTTTGGTATCGCAGATTGACTTGTGCTAATTTGTATTGAAAACTTTTATTTAATTATTGATTGATTGTGGCACTATACATACATTGTGAATTATAAGAAATGGTACCGTTGTTGCACCCAATTCTGACCCCCTGCCAGACCCCCCCCCCCCCCCCCCCCCAGTATTTAGTTTTAGGAGTAGGTGTGGGGGAGGGGTTAGGATTAGCCAATCAGGTAGCGAATTGAACGAGGGGGGTAATAATTTGGCAGGGGGTCAAAATTGGGCGCAACACCGGCACTTCTTTTTTCCCACTTCAAGCACTGGGTACACCTGATGGTTAAAAGTGAAAATATGAGAAATGATGACTAGTAACACAATCTAACAATACATCTTAACTTTTCCATAGCATGTATAAACATCCACCTGTTTTACGTGAAGTCCATCAATCTGTTTGAAGACCAGCTGTAGACCTTGAGAAGATCCTGGAGCTTGCCTATCTGTTTGACTGTGAGGCGGGATCACGCGGTTTCTCAAGAAAGCATTTTTCCAGTCAGACATGTGCGGAGTTTCTTCACAACTATTAATCAACAAGGAACGTTTCTTAACGGTTGTTCACCCGAAAATGAAATTCTGTCATTTAATACTCACCCTCATGTTTGAAACCTGTAGCACCTTCGTTCACTCATTCGCCACAATTTAAGATCACGAGTCGCGTTCACGACAGTACCATGACGGTAGCGTGTGGCGCCGCTGACCCTATTATGTTGTGATGGGGGAGGAAATATTTTCCCAACACTCACGTTTAATCCGACGTGGGACCACAAACCGTGGTAATACCTTATCACCTATAAATTTTATAACAAAATTTTACGTTCACTTTCAAATAGCGGCAATTCGAAGTAAAGCAATTGTTCGTTTGAATTTTTCCTCTTTTCCTCGCTTTCCTTCGCTTTTAAATAGCTTTAAAGCGCCGTGCGCATTTTACTTTCACTTTCGAATTAGCGCAGTTTACTTGAAACACGCAACTCCTTTAGCGTGTAATCAATAGATATGCACTGATACCGATACTAAAATTAAAACGACGGTGGGGGTCGGTGACGCGGTGGGCAAGTGACGTAACCAGTTTTGCGGCTTAACACCGGTATCACCATCAGCACCGTGTATTGCGGCAAGCCAAACCCAGATCCGGCGTAATGACGTCATCACGCCGGATCTGGGTCAGCGCTGGCGCCGCCACACGCTCGCATCATGGTACTGTCGTGAACGCGCGTCCGCAAGTTCAAAGCGTTATTTTTGTTTTCTTTGCACAAAAAAGTATTCTCGTAGCTTCGTAACTTTACAGTTGAACCACTGATGTTACATGGAGTACTTTGTCGATCATCTTGGTACTTTTCTGGACCTTGAACGTGGTAGTTACCTTGCTGTCTATGGGAGGGTCAGAGAGATATTGGATTTAAAAATATCTTAACTTGTGTTCCGAAGATGAACGAAGGTCTTACGGGTTTGGAACAACACGAGGGTGAGTAATTAATGACAGAATTTTCATTTTTGGGTGAACTATCCCTTTAAAAGGGGTCGGTCAGTGAGCGTTAATGTCCCCTGGCACATCCCTGAAAACGCCAAAAAGCTTCACATGTTGTTAAATCATTCCCGTAGGCGAAGTGAAGTGCTTGTTACTTAATTAAAATCAAATCCGGAATATTGACGAAATGCGAAGCTAAATCACGCAGAGACTTTTTAGGCTGCTCATTAATTTCAGTCTCTGCAGTACACAACTCTCTTTCTTTTCTCCTGCTAACGCATGTCGCATGTAACTAGGCTAATTTTACACAATAACTATTTCTGACAGGCTCTACGCACTGTTACTTTCATAATAATAATAACTTACATATAATGAAAATGCGGGCTCAGCTAGTTGTCAGGAAGGGAATCTCTCTGTAGTGGTTGCCATAGCGTCTGTCAGCCGTTGCCAGGGTGAGTTAAAGAGCATTTTGGCGCTGAAAAGTGCAGGGCTGCCATATACCGCCACCGTGTGGCTCGATGGTGCTTTGATCCAAGTTCTGTTTCGCACTGCGAATATTTGTACGGTTTTATTTTTTCATTTTTTTCTCATGTCTATATGTCAGGTATTGATGCCCGGTTTAAAACCAAGTCTGCTTATATGAAGTATAACTGTGAGAGCAGAATACGAGGATATTTGAAAGAGGTGTGACAAACGGCACTGAAATATTGAAGATATTTATTTTATTTAGTGGAGTTTATCATTTATTTCATGCAGCAAAGGAGGCCTGCCGCTATTCTGAAGGAGATGTATTGTTCACTGTCTGTAGGTTGATGGATATACGCAGACTATTCCAAATGCCAAGACAAAAAGTGAATATAAAAAGGTGGTGGAGATCCCGGCAGAGAAGCTGAAGGCTGCACGGTATAATGGCACCTATGTCGACAGATCGGAGAGGGACATCCACAGGCTCTGCACTCAAGAGGGCTGGTTCACCTGCCAGGTGTCATTTCTAATGAGTCTTATTTAGTTCATTATAGCATCATTTTTCTTTGAAGGAAAAAATAAAACATCTGTCAATCACTGCTTTGTCAGTAGTTCCTGTTTGTGTAAGATTCTAAAAGCCTTTTGCGCTAACAGGGTGCCTTTGATGAGAACCATGCGCATTCTTCACTCAATAAACCCGTACGGGAGCCTGGAATCTGGACCACCTGTGAGTAGTAAATCTCAAATGTAAATGTTCAAATAAAAACGCATTTAAGTACACGTAAATCTTGATGTACATTTCAAAATATCTGTATTTAGCCATTCTGATAAAGATAACATTTTAAAATACATTTTAGGGATAAGGAATAACATTCTGAAATCATAAAGCTGGTGTTTTTTAGGATAGAAAAGAAAAGGACTGTCATCCCCACATTCGCTGATGCACTGAAGGGCAATAAGAGCGGCGATATAAACATGGATTATTTCTACAAACTGCTATTCACAAGGGAAAATCTCAAGCTCGTTCATATCGTCTGCCACAAGAAAGGGGCCCATGAGCTCAGCTGTGACTCCCGAAAAATCTACAAACGGGTCAGGAGGGTCACTGCTGTGTGTGTACACTTTGGATGGGTTAAATGCAGAGCACTAATTCCAAATATGGATCACCATACTTGGTCACATGTCACTTCACTTTAAAGGAGGACTGTGAAATGAAAGCACATCCTTAATCCTCTTATGAAATATGCAGTTTAGGCCTGACACACACTAGACGATTTTCAAATCTGAAACGATTTTAAAACCATGGGAGACCACAGACATGAAGATTTGTAGCCTTATAATCCTCTGAACGCACACACTAGATGATTTGACCAGACCGCGAGACCACACACTTGTCGATTGTAGGAATGATTTCACAGTGACACGAGATCTCACGGACACTCGTGAGGAGAGAAGAAAAACAAATAGAGGACAATCAACGTTATCAGCTGGCTCTCCTGACGCGCGTTCCGTTTCACAGTGAAAAACAAAGTATAAAAAAGAATATGGGTGATGTTCTCTGCTTTCATGGCATGTTTGTGGCTGCCAAGTTTCAGCTATAGAAGCATGCAACATCCGGTAGGTGACGCTTGCTCGCTCTCATTGGCTATCGCGGGTATCACGTCAGAGGCAGCCCGATCAAGAGTCATAAATATCAAACATGTTTGATATTTACGATTTGAGGTTCGGGGACCGAAGCTCCGTCCAATGCAGGACAATAACTATCTAATGACCCACACAATGAGGATTTTGTTGACAAACAAATCGCTTGCGACAAGCTGCAATCGGGCCCACCCTCTGATCTTTCGTGGTTCAAATCGGCCTTAGAAAGCGTCTCAGTGTTGTCCGCCACCTTATTGCTTGTCCACATACCCACACTTGTGGTCGGTGCACATGGACCCCTTGCCTACTTGATGTATTTCCTGTATTTGTCCCAAGTGTTCAAGTGAGGATGAAGACCACAAGTGTGTCTCGAACTTTTCATTACCTGATGGGACACACTTAAAGTGTTGTAAAAACGCAAGTGTTTACATAGCTTTATTTTAATTTTAATTTAAAATACTTTGCATTTTAAAATCAACTTCTAAATGTCTGTTCAGTAGTCCCTATAACATGACAATTTTAATTTGTGGTGCTTCTAATTAAGTGATAAAAGTCAGTTGAAAATGTTGTACAAAATAAATATCACCACTACTCATCTTTGCACTGATAAAACGTAAAAACACTGTTTTTCTACCAAATTATATGTAATAGATAATTATTATATTAATATTTAACTTGCATTGGAAAGGTTTCCGTGACCTCTCGGCAAAAAGTCTCACGATTTCTTTCCAGAATGTGATGCATGATGGGATACACTAAGCCTCGAATAGCGCTCCGGAGCGGTATTCGAGATAGTGTGGATTTAGTGTGCTTTAAGGGCACTGCGCTCTGGTGTTTTTAAGACCTGGGACAGTCGCGCGCACATGCTCTCAAGTGGCTAAAACTGCAAGTGTGGGTATTTGGACAAGGGGTGAGTGTGAAAGTTTCAGCTTTGGTGAATCACAAGCACTGATGCAAGTACTGAGGTCCTCAGGGCCATTTGATCTTATTAAGAGGTTATATTGTGCTTCAGGTACACACATTTTTTATTGTAACTTTTAGTTTCAGTTATATACCAATTTTTGTACCAAAGCAACATTTCTGTTTAAATTATGTGAAAACATTTTTCAGGGTTTTATAACTGTGACCGATTTTATATAAAAAATTTTATTGGTTTATTTTAAGCACCAAATGTCTTTGAAAAGAGTGTTCCATGTGTGGGAACAGGGCATCTTGTACAGTTAATGTTCGTAGTACTTCCATCAACAAACAATAGCCTTATTTACTGAAAAATGTTTTCCAAAGCTGTTAATGAGGTTTATTTTCTCTGGACGGAGTATTGTAGCTTTCACATGATAATACACGGATGATTTGCCATTAAATATGTTCACAAAAATTGTATGTCATATACATAAAAAGCATTTGGTAGCAAAAAAAAAAAAATTAGCAATTGGTTTATCACTTCAATAGAAAAATATAAACTTTCTACAATTTTTACCTCATATAATTTGTACAGAGTAGAAGAGAAACTGCATTTTAAAATGTTACATCTTTGAGCCACTCGTGAAGTTAGTGCAAATTCTGTTCAATAAGATTATACAAATATCATCATATACAGACAAATCTAATTTCTGGTGAAGCCACATGCATAATACAGTTTGAAATTGTTGGTTTAAAATTACAACTTTTCATATCTTACAATAATAGCCTCTTAATCTGAGATACTAACCAATATAAAGATCTTTACATCATAAACATATCAAAGAACAAAATAGCTACATGCTTTAATTTTAATTTATACAGCACCAAATCTGAAGTATTAAGTGTTTTTTTTCTCCAAAACAAATCTATTCATTCTCAACAAAGAATGTTTAAAAGTGCCAAATTCATAATGTCCAAGCTAATGTTCAAATTGCTTTCAAAGTCTAAACAGCAAATTTGAGGCACTTGACTGATAAAACTGTATTTGTTGATTTCAGAGCACATTAGTAAAGGACTAGTGGTAGAAAACCCAGTGTACAGAAAGTTACAGAAATTATAGCTTTCTTTCAGCACAAACCCTAATAACATGATGGTTTTAGCTCGCACAAAACCCTCTTAATGTACATTCGTTTAGTGTGGCACATATATAATGTTCTTAAGTTTATAATTAGGGATGCACTAATATTTTTGCCCTAGTTGATGTACCTCATTAAAACTGATAAATCAACGCAGTGCATCTCAGTGTAGCTCAAATGTTAAGAAGGCTTTCGGAATAAAATAGCTTGCTTTAAAACAATCAAGTCAATTTTACCAGCATAAAACTCCTTCCCTGTCAGTGGCAGACAGATTGAGTGACTGTGAGAGGAATTGTGTCCTCATAGCTGCTCGTCTTCACTGTCCTCTTTGGCATAGTAATGCATGCTCCTGTACTCTCTTCGACTCATTCTCTTGCTTCCTGGGGTTCTGCTTGGGGAATCCTGCAACAAATCAGGTCAGTCTCTTTTAAAACAAAGCCACATTCACACATTAAAACTGCATTAATTAATATAGTTGGCTATTGAGTTTATGCATCACGAAATCAGACACCTGCTGCGCTTTGACACCCAATTAAGCATCAACAGGCATTCATTGCAATAATCCTACATGATCTTGTATTAACCTCAATATTTTAGGATTACTGTGTGCAAACAAAGACATCTGGCTGTCTGTTATTTATCTGGAAGCTTAACTTAGACCAGAGTTATGTTTCTGGGGCAAAGGGCCATGAAAGTTCACATCCTGCATGGACCGTCAACTGATATTTAAAGCATTTAATTCCATTTTTTTAAAGCTAATGTATTTCTTCTTTTATATCCCAATTAAATAAAACTACATGTCTTTTCTAAAAACAAACAAAAATGTTTTTTTCCTCCATTACTGTTATAACAATGGGGTCAAATATAGATTCAAAAGAAAGTAGCAAGCAATAAAGTAAAAAAATAAATAAGTAATATTGATAAAATCAGTTGTGTAGGGGGGACTTTTAATTCATGTAACTACTTTGAAATCTACAATTGTGTGTGTGTGTGTTTGCGCGTGTATGCATATATATATATATATATATCTACATTCTATCTTATATATATATATATATTATAGATATAGCTCCTATGTGTAGGTTTATAATTTCACTTTAATGTCTCTTCAATATCAATGGGTTATTTGCCAAGGGCCATAAAGTGAATAACTGAACATAAACATAGTGAGCTGTATAACTGCGCATTTCATAGAAATTTTCCAACCGGCACTTAGAGGCTTTTGCTTCTGAACTCTTCATATATATACTGTATTTTTATTATCATTAAATATAATTTTAATTTTTTCTCTTTTTATATACAAAACTGGGCAACGAGTTTCTTAACTGACATGTATAATAACTAATCCATGAGACATTTCAATTAATAATAAATTAACACTTTACTATATATCGATTTGATACTATAGCATAGAGCCTCTACACAGACGTAAAGCTCTGGTCACGTGACCATTTCCACTAGACGGGTAAAAATGTTCACATGAAATTGTAACTGTTTGTACATGAAATTATATTTTCTAAATACATCAGTTCTTTTTAGAACCTTGAAAGTCAAACGTAATTGCTGGTCACAGCTCGGAATTAAGTTCACACAGCGCTATTTTGCTGCATTTCTGCACTGATACCGAATCATAACAACATGTGTTCTGAATCAGTTCAGCTTACCTGAACAACATCCATGTTCCCAAAGAACTGCTCCACTGGGAAAATGTGATTGCTGTCCTCGTCGAAGAAAATGCTCGGGTCCTCTCGCGTTTGGGGACTGTGAATTACGGTCTGGTCCATCTTCGCCTCTGCAGAGCCGCTTGTCAAAGCAGTGCACTTGGCGGCAGAGTTCTCCTTACCGCGCCGTTCACCCGGAGTCTTTTTCCCGGGCTTCATTTTGACGTTTTCATTCATGGTCGCGCTGGAGTTCTCCTCTACTTCGCCGTGAAACGGTCTCTTTGGAAGACGCTTGGCCTCGCCGCCGTCGCCAGCCATCTGCTGCACTGCGCTCGCGATATCAGACGCCGATCTCTGCATCAAACCGCGCAGAACCCTCCTCCGCACAGCCTTCTGTGGATAACAGTCCAGTAATAAATGTATAAATAAATACAATATCAGCGCGGTTTTAGACGTGGCTGATACATCGTGAGAAAGCTTGTTACATTGTAGCGCTTTACTGTAGCCGACAGAAGGAAACTGCGGGGAGGAGAGGGCTGGGTAGACTGACACTGACCTTGACTGAACTTTTCACACCAGGCGCGTTTAAAGAGACAGTGCCGCGCACTCGCAGTCTGTGGCTCCCATCGACAATCTGAAACAAGAGAGCACAGCTTATGAGGAACACTGTATGATCAATAATACATACGTTTTCCCGTCACAAATTACGTTTGTGCTACTGAGTGGCGTTTCGTTAGAACAAAGATTTAGACTTTTGTTCACTCCCATCCTAAGACACGTTTTTTTGTTTAATGAGGTCTCTTTTTTTGCTTTTCTGCCTAAAAAGACCGACTACAGCACTTATCGAATATGCCTTTTAATAAACTAGCCATCATTCGTGAACAAACCAAATGAATGAATCATTTAGTTCGTGAACAAACTGAATGAACTGGGACAAAAATGTGAACCAGTCTAGTTCGCAACCAGGAGAGAAGGGGTGCGGAATGAACATGTAAAACTTAAAAGATACGATTTTCGACTCGTAAACGGATACGGATTCGTAAACGGATCTTTCTATTAAACTGATTCAAAAGATTCGACTCACTAAATGATTCAAAATCCCCAACCACTATGCTGGGAAAAAAAGTTAACAAACTTACGCTTATAAAACAACCCGTGAAAAACAACTTGATTATAATACTACAAGACAAGGCACCAAGCTCAAAGCGAGACTCTTGCCAAAACGGTGAATCAACGTTGTTTTAGTGGCCTATCCTAATAAACTAAATTTCACACTGAAACATTGAATCGTAAACTGTTCAATAAAGTCTGCGTAAACTCGAAAGTGATCGTGCAGGTTTATGTAACACAAAAACGACTTCTCAAACATAAAAGCTTTCTTACCTGCTTCACCCTCATTGGAAGTTTCGGCGTCGAAACCCGAGTGTGGAGTCCTGCGAGTGTTTATCTCCGGTGACCGCTAAAGTCCCGCCCAGATCAGATCATCTACGCGACACAGAATCACAAGACTGGAGCTGAAAACTTTACCAGGCTTTTCTGAGGCGGTGGCTGATACCCATCAATTAGGCTAGTCCTAGTCCGCTTGTACAAGTTATGACCGTTATGACCAGTGCAAACCATTAAAATACATGGGATGGCAAGTTATTCATCGTGGAAATATGTCGAATGAGTCATAGGCCTGAATACTGGGACGTGAATATGATGTTATGGACAGGCTACTAATGGCAGGTTGCTTAAACTGCTTAGACCAGTCCTAAAAGATTAGTTTCTTTCTTTCTTTCAAGGCTGGTCATAACTTTTTTAGGTCAGTTACAAAAGTAACAGTTAAAAGTAAACGTTAAGTCAGTTAGATTGGTTTCATTTGAATAAAAATAAATCAAACTGATTGCCCCTTATTTAACTGCTAGTTGGTCAAACTAGTTGTTAAGACAGTTTTAACAAAGTGGCTATGTTTATGGCCCTAAGTCCAGCTTCTACTGATGATGACCTCCGTGGAAGAATTAATATGTGCGGTTTATATTCAAATATTTGACTCCGAGTACTGTATGTAACAATCATAAAACCATTTCCATAAAGGATTTTGTCATTCTTAACATTGCTTCATTTGCCTGACACATGACATCATCATAGTGGACATTATAGTCCAGCTGCAACATTTAACTGATTTCACATGGAAAATCCACTGTCAAATGAAAATGTTAACAGGTTTTAAAAGCATTTAGGTATTATGTGGCACCCTGCTGGAAAATGCAGCCAACACTAGGCCTGCTTTATGACGATTGTGATGATTAAATGGTCTCTGGACCAAGCTGGCCATTTATGGCTATAAACCAACGGCAACTGGTTAGTTGTCTTACCTAGGACCAACATAACCAGCTTGGCAGACCATCAATCTGGGTGGGGCTGGCTGAACCAGTAGCAAACATTTTAGTACATATCAAATATTAGGCTAAATTGTATAAAATGTTCTAAAGATATGTTTGTAGCTTTTATGATGCAGAAAACACAATATGACTTAGGCTATGTAAATAATATAATTTAAATACATTTACATTTGATAGGACAATCTCATTTCATATGCAGTAGCCTACTATGTGTCGTGGCGTAGCCGTAGCCTATTGTAAATTCTGAGAATCATGCCGTTAAATTCGTGTTGACTGACTCTAATGCTACGAACCACACGGTGGAGCTCAATACTAAAATTATGAGTTTAGTGCTAATCAACTTCTTGACATCTTCGAGCATCTTTCTGAGTGTGCTTGTGAGAGGGACGTAAAAAGTGGGTTGCAAACCTTTAAAAATACGAGAAGTTACTTCAACTCCAATATTTACATACATTGAATAAGTAAGTAGCCTAGTTCTCACTCAAACTCCTCTTGGGGACCCTCATTTACTACGCTTGCACAGCTGTCGTTTGTAACCAGAGATCCTGTAGCAGGTAGGTGTCGTTAAGGTGGAGGAGAGAGGAGGGCAGACAGCCGATTGTTTTACAGGATGACTGCCTCCCATTTTCAGCAGTTCAACGATGGAACTTGAAGCGAGAAGAACCTGTTGCGACAATTAGTGACGACGGGACAAGAGACTAAAACGAAAGAAAGTGGAGAAGACCGTTTTTAAGCTTTATCAAAATGCCTTTTTATGGACTATTCGCTCATGTTTATATTTCCATAACACTTGGGAAATTAATTACAGCGGACCTGGCTGACTTTTCATGACAAATCCACTGGCCACCCGAATGGACTGCTCTCTGAGGAGCATGTGCGTAATGGAATTCTTCTTTCGAAAGAAAAAGAATTTAAGGACTGCGGTCAGCCTGACTTTGGTTTTTGCCACTTTACTGATGCTTCAGAAGTTAATAACAGTGGACACGGATTTCAAAGATATCAAAGTCGACGTGAAACGCAAATGGTGTGGCCCCACATGTAAAAGCATAAAGGCCATTGAAAATTCATCCAACGGTAATGGCTTGGCGCCGGTGGGACAACCCATGCCAAGAAAATGGGACGTGGATAAAATTCAGTGTCGTGAAAATTCGACGATGAAGACCCAAGCCTGGTTTCGTCGTTTGAGCCCAAAATTTCACGAATTTGTCCTGCACAGACATTGCAGATACTACCCAATGTTGCTGAATCACCCGGAGAAGTGCAGCGGTGATGTGGATGTTCTGGTTGTGGTCAAATCGGTCATCGAAGAGCATGACCGGCGAGAAGCCGTGAGGCAGACCTGGGGAAAGGAGCAAGAAATCCAGGGCTTGAAAATCAAAACACTATTTTTATTAGGCACTCCAGCCACTGGCAAAGACGCGCGAAATTTACAAGCCCTGGTCCAATATGAAGACCGTGCCTACGGGGACATCTTACAGTGGGACTTTATAGACACCTTCTTCAACCTCACCTTAAAGGAGGTGAACTTTCTGAGATGGTTCAACATCTACTGCAGTGGAGTTCCCTTCATCTTCAAAGGGGACGATGACGTTTTTGTCCACACCAAGAACCTGGTGGAACTAATTGGCTTTAGGGTGGAGGAGAACAGGGTGGAAAACCTCATTGTAGGAGACACCATTTTCGAAGCCAAACCGATCAGAAACCGCCAGAGTAAATATTTCATTCCCAAAGAGCTGTATGATAAACGCTATCCACCTTATTTGGGTGGAGGAGGATTTCTCATGTCTTCTCTGGTGGCCAGCAAGCTCTTTGCGGTTTCTGAGAGTGTGGAGCTTTACCCCATTGATGATGTGTTTCTGGGCATGTGCCTTCTGAAGCTGAAGATCGTCCCCGAGCTGCATCTGGCCTTCCGGACATTTGGGATCATTAAGCGTAAAGTGACTCCTCTGAACCGGGAGCCGTGCTTCTTTCGTAGCCTCATCGTGGTGCACAAACTCGTTCCGCAGGAGCTGCTGCAAATGTGGAGGCTTGTTCAGAACGAGGACTTGAACTGCGCCAGACAAGTTGTAATATGATAAGATGAGTATTTATAAAGACAGAGAGCATTTTTTTTTTCAAATGAAGCGTATTTGTAATATTTACAATTAATACAATACGTATTTCATCTTTTCTTTTTGTGATTTTGTAAGGAAAGACGACGATTACTTGTGTTATCAACTATAAAATGTAATAAATCACAAGTCTTTCAATTATGGTCTTATCATCTACAGGGAACAAATATAAACCCAATCGATACATTTTTGAATATTATATAAGCATATAGACCTTGCTCAACCGTGTTTACTCCAGTGAATATTGGATTTTTTTTCCTCCATTCTAAACACATACCTTGACTTGGCTAAAAAGATAAAAACCCACAGAAAAAAATAAATAATAATATAAATAAATGGAAAAAGATGCCAAATAAACAAGTGTACCTTTATGACAACATGCTCCAATGGCAACAGGCTAATGTAAAATGTAACATACAAATATGTAACACCCGTTTTGGCCAACAAATAATGGAATTAATTGATTATATATATATTTACATTTAAAACAATAACATTTAAAACTCATGTAAATTGGCCCAACCTGGAAAATGTTTTACTGCAATACCTTCATTATTTATTTGATTCTTGTCTTCATGTATGCTAGTGTGTTTACTGTTTTAATAGCTGTGTGTTAAAGATGATATTGGAATTTTAGAAGGAGAGAATTCAGTGTTTAGAATTGAAGGAGGGTTAAAGCAGGTGTTTAAAACCAACCTTAACCACATGTGTAACTTGACTTTTGACACACAAAAAAAACGTATATAAACTAATCTACTAAGATCAAACATACATTTACAATGTATTTCTATGCCAATTATGATGCACCAAACACAGCTAGAAATTCATTAGAATAATTTTTGAATGTCCTAATGGAGACTGTAGCTTTTAAACACCATAAAAGTATGATTAACCCGTTCTAAAAAGTTTAGAATGTGTGATATGCGCTATATTCCACATATTCTAAAGTCACTCTGCACCATACGGTAGCTTTGTGTGAGGAACAGTTTGAAATTGAAGTCATTATTCACTCCTATGGTGCTTACATCTTCAACATAATTTAATAACAACTCAATTGAAATGTTCTCAATGGTGTTCCATGTAAGAAAGTAAGTCATACAAGTTTGAAATGACACGAGGGTGAGTAAATGACATTGATCTGCATCATTTCATTTGTGAGTGAATAACATTGCATGATAAACACACCACCATCAACATTTCATTTTTCAGATGTGTTGTTTTGGTTTGGTGTTTGTCACAATCAAAAACTTTTACAAAGCTACATTGTATTTTTACATTATTACATTAGAGTATTTTAACAGATCAAAAAACAAGCATGTGACAAAACTTTATTCAAATACATTTATTAAAACCGCTTCTAACAAGCTACAAAGCAGATATGAGCTTCTGTTGATATCAATGCACATATAGCTGAGGGGTATAAATCTTTTAAATCTTGTTTCATCATATGTCTTAAATTGTCTTCATTGCATGTCTAAGAGCAAACACTTAATCTGTACAGACAACATTAAAGTTATGAACTGTACACCTGAGGAAAATAGAAAGTGGCCAGACTAAGACTGCACCTATAAAGTACTTTCTAATTTGCAGGTAAATTCATGTAGGGTTCCCAAAAAAAGTTTGCAATCATGTCCTTGAGGACTGTCTGACAGCAAACAGTAGTGCAACATTTTCAGGTACCTCCTCCAGATTACTATGATATGACTCTGCCGTGCTTCTTAATTCTGCTACTATAATGAAAATAAATCCAAATGAAAGCAAACAACAAAAAAAGCTCTACTCCACAAAAAAAGCAATATATGATATATTACCATTATCACCTAAATCCAAATGAAAGCAAACAACAAAAAAGCTCTACTCCACAAAAAAACAATACATGATATTCTACCATTATCACCTATATATTATCTAAATAGTATAAATATGTATACTTTTGACTGAAAAATTAATACTATTGGGTATGTGTCAGTCATCTGTGCAAACAAATTGAGTTTGTCACTTTTAGATCACTCTCTCCACTCTGAAATAACTGTTCAGGTTGACTTATTTAAATCAATAAATAAGTGACAATATATTATAATAAATATTAGACATCTAAGTAATGCCACATGAGTAAATCATGTCTGCAGGGGTTGATTTTTGTCAGTTATATAATGCATGTCTCAGCAGTGAGTTGCACAAGCTACAGACAATGCATTATGTCAGCCATGACACCAGAAAACATTCTTTAAAAAAAACGCCTCTGTGCTGCGATCACTCCCTGAGATTTAAATTGGTTTGTTTTATTCCGGTATAACATACTGTTAAAGCCTATTGGGGTTGTACCTTGAAAATTCCCTCCCTGAAGTCCCTTGACTATCATGTCTCACGTAATTGGAAAACTCTGATTGCATACCTATGTTCAGTCTTCACTATATGCAAATACTTTAAAAAGTGACATTATGGCATTTCAGGCACAGGATTAGCCTGTTCCACTCAAACTGCCTTTATGTTGTTTCATATCTTCGGTCTCAATGATTTTATAAGCATAACTGGACTAAAGCATTTCATTTCTAACACAATCAATAGAACAGCACAGTTTGATGCAGATGATACCCAGTGATTTAACACATCACACACTAGACAAAACCATTTACGCGCCAACAAAACAGGCCAAGAGTTTCTCTAATACTGAAGCAAATGCAAAGACCAAACATCTGAAATAATAGTCTAGTAACAGCATCATCATCCCTTATGGCTCTTTATTCTCTCAGCAGTGGCCTCATGTATTGGCAACATCCATTTTCCAAGTCCTGATTCTCTGAGAAGCACCAAGGCAGTTCTGCGACTTGAATTAGCCTTTGCCCTCTTCAAGAAAAACAACATTTTTGTTTGTTTGTTACCTAAATGTTGCAAGGCAAGTGCTTTAAGAAATGTAAGTGCATTATATGAATCAGATACAATAAGAATCTAAGGTTCAAATCTCTTGAACAGAATTTTTGCTTTCTTTTCAAAGGCTACTTTTTATGTTTGGCTATGGTGCTAATGATGCTTTAAAAACCATTAAATATCAAAATGCTACAATCACAAAATATTCACATGCACCGCACACACTAAACAAACAAGTATAAAACAACATACAAGAATAAAATTCTCAAATAGATTACAAAAAAATCCAGGTGATCCAACTGAAAAGGTAAAGAGAGCAAAATCCAAACGGTATCTGCTCATAAAACACTGCTTTTTCACGCTCAAGTATTGTTGTCACACACCCACACACACAACAACACACACACACACACACATTTGAGATATTTTACATTAATTAATGTGTACATTTTATATCAGGTGGCAAAGATAATGTGTGCTTCGAATAATAATGTTGCTATCTTACAGGAATATTTCTAAATCAGTACAGCAATAAGAGTGCAATAATGCATTATTTGAAACCTGATATAAAGTAGATTTGTGTGGGGGTTTTTTTTGCTATGAATCACTCATATGAGATTATTTCAGCAAAGCTACTAGAGTTAGCATGTAGTGTGCTATGCCTGTTGTAGTCGGTGGCTAGAGGCCTTGCCTGGAAGAATTCTGGTGCGTCTGTTGATCCTGGAACCTGGAGCAGGGATGCGACTGCCTCTGCCCAGCCCTCGAGCCTTGGACTCGGACATGACCGTTGTTGTCTTAGCTATAGCTGTACTGACTGTCTTTCCTGAAGGCAAAGAATAAGAGAAACGCAAACACACAAACACCTGAGGAGTTAATGAGAAACGCATTGTGCGATGCTATATCCAAAGTAAACAGTATTCAAAATAATACTTTATTGAACAGTCTATTCAGAGGCAGTGTGTGCCCCATTGTGGGACTCTCTGAGGTCGCGTGGGGCAGATGGGCTCCTGTACGTTGTGGAAGCTGTGTGGGGCAGTTAGGATCTATAGGGGTTTTATGGGGCAATGTGGGGCAGTGGGGGACAGCGTGGGGTTGTAAAGGTCTCATTGAGGCCAAAGGAGATGAATGATCACCTTGTGCGTGTGAGAGAGTGCTCTGCTGTACCGCTCTCCTCCGTGAGTTCTGTTTACAACCCTCAATTCCCATGAGGTGAGACTTCCAGCCCTGCACATACAAGACATGCACTGTTACACTGCTGTATGAGAACGTGTGTGGGTGTGTGGGTGTGTGTGTTGTGTGGGAGAGAGACTTTAGTGCTCACTTAATACTGAAGTTATTCACTTATCATCATGGGTGTTCATGTAAATAATTTCTACCTATGGAGTTGGTTTTAGTTATGATGAGTCAGCTCTTACATATTGAAAACTCCTTACATAATATCTAGCGATGTTCTGCTATTCGTGTCATTTCAGATTGAATGTCTTTCTTGCCAAAGACCTCTTACAAGTCAAGAACAACTAATGCATTTCCTAAACCAGTGTTGTTATTGTAAATTAAAATTAAAAGCAAAACAATTTTACAAAATCATTAATTGAAAAAAATAGCTGTAAATATAAAGCTAAACAGAAATATTACAAAAAATGTTAAATATCAATGACAAAAAAACATTAAGGTACTAAAACCTTCCAACTGAAAATGTAAAAATAAAAGCTAATTCAGAATATGAATAAATACTATAATAGTATTAAAAAATACTAAAGTAACAGTACCCTGTGCTGATACTAGGGCTGCAAAATGATTCATCACTATTAATCACATTCAAAATAAACGTTTGTTTACATACTATATGTGTGTGCACTGTGTTTATTTATTAAGTATATATAAATACACACGCATGCATATATTTAAGAAAAATATGCTATGTTTATATATTAAATATATTTATGTATAAATATAATTTATATATAAACCACATAGTTTTTATGAATATATAAATGGGTGTGGGTGTATTTATATTACTATTAATATACACAGTACACACACATATAGAATGTGAACATAAGCTATTATTTTAAATGCGATTAATCGCGATTAATCGTTTTGCAGCCCTAGCTGATACTAAAGTAAAAGGAAATGTGTTGTTCATCATAATCATAAATTATGATGACATCAGTTAAGTCCATTAAAATTAATCAAAGATAACTGATATCTTTAAAGATACTGACAACTGCATCTCTTTTTATGTAATAATTTGTTCAGTGTCTAAAGTGAATTCTTTACATATTGGTAAATGTCATTCTCTTTTTCATAACAAGATTGCCCATATTTTCATTGTTTCAAAACAATGCTCACACTGTATTTCAGGGACAGTGTAACCCTCACAAAAACAGGTTTACAACAAACTGGACAACATACGAGTTTATGTGGTACATGATGTGAGACATCATTCATTTGGCACGGAAGACACGGCCAACACTGAATACTTAAAACATAGTTTGTCAGCTGGAGGTGTTACTCCATGTGACTTTTCAGAGCTGAGAGGTAAAGTATTCTTGAGTGAACACCTTTCCAGCGTCAGTCACAGTCATGAGCTCATCTGTATGACGTGCAACAGAGAACTGAACAGAGTATAACAAGAACTTTTCAAGTTATTTATGATGGATAAATAATTTGAATTATTTTCAATAATTTTACATCTACTGTTATGGCAGACTGCATTCGTGCACCAGGTGTTTTTGTTTGTTATTTTGTTGTTCATTACGATAAATGAGTAGCACCTATGGGTGTGTTTGTGAGTGATCTCACCTCCTCCCCTGAGGCGAAGTTCTCATGGCAGAGAGGACAGTGATTACAATTACCTCCAGAAGTTGGTGCTGACAAAAGAACAAGAGAATAAATCCATCACCAGGAAACACTGTTTTTACTTTTTCCCAAACAAAAAATGTAGAAAATTCTCTACTTATAGAAATAACACAATAAATCTGCAGGTGTGAAAGGTCATTTCTAGTGACACAGTGTGAACTTCATATGGATAAACAGGTCTGATGATAGAGTGGGCAGTCTTGTCTTATTTTTAGGTATAATAAGAGTGTGGCACAAAGGGACCAAAATGAACACTTGCCAAGCACCAAATGCAAGTAAAAGCAAGTAAAAAGGTTGCAGTTACTAATCTGTGATATTATTTGGAAACTGGAAGATAATACAAATGTTTACGCCATTTATTGGACAGGAATGTTTTTTTTTTCTTAAGAAATTCATGTGGTGACATGGAATATAAAATACTCCTCTCATTAACTTGATGTGGGAACACACATGCTTTTAATATTTTCAGTCTTTATTCTTCTTATACTGTGCAACATATAATCCTAGTTTTATATGCAAGGCTGAACTACCTCCTATATTTCTGTTAAGAACTGATAAACAAGTATATGGTGCACCCAGGAACTGGGACGTATGCCAATACTTGGGCAGGCATAGAGGGAAGTAAGCAAAGCTAGTAAGCGACATTAATAAAAGACGCTTCATCTCCACCCCGGACTTCCTGTCTCTTCATTCCTGATCCAACACTGTCAAAATGGATACAGGAGGAAAATAGACAATTGTCTGAGCTAGTATCTGATGTGGCAAATGACTCAATAAGCTGCAGTGTTCATCACAAATGTGCAAGGAAAACAACAGATAAAAAATTACACTGTTGTAAGGACAAAATCCTTCCCCAGTATATGTTTCATAAAAACTACAGTTGCATGGCCAGTACAAAATATGGCCTTACATCAAATCACCTGCCAAAATGTTCATTTTGTCCCCTGGTATCACATTTGCAACACCACTGAGTGTGGTTTCTGGATGAGCATGGAATAAAAATACTGTGCAACCACACAAAGACTCACGATTGCAAGCAGCGCTTTGAGCATGTTCAGTTAGCTTATCTCGGGTGAGAGCTTCGGAGCAGAGAGGACACTGGGTGAAATCTGCCCTCCGCTCACACTCAGTCAGCAAGTGCTCTGTCAGGCTCGCAATCTCCACCACCTAACGAACGCACAAACATGCTATATTAGCACACTTTGCAAACTGAGATGTAGTTTAACCAATATTAATTATTTTGAAATATGACAGCACATTTGCTTGGGTATGTGTGCACCTGTCTGCACTGAAGGCAGCGCTGCAGCATCGGGCAGTGTTTCCAGTAGTGCAGGTCGAGTCCATCCTCAGTAAACGACTCATCTCTCTCTCCACAGAAAATACACAGACTAGACAAAACAGCACCAGCATCAACTCTTATCTGATCTTTCATTTCTCACTCAACATGCATTAGCTTTACTAATTTTTTCCCAGCAGTACAAAAATAAACTCATTAAATGAGAGCCCATTAGCACTGCACATTATGCTATCAATTTCCAGATGTCTTGGTGAGATAATATTAGTGTATTTATAACAGCTACACAAGACTTGACTTTGCAGAGTTGGCACTGAATCAGAAACTCATCAATTGAGATTGCACTGACTGGGAGAATCACAAACTGCCCAGTTGAGGGAATCAATGAAGAAGTGTCAAGAAGTAGTCCTTACTTGTCTAAGTAGTTAGTTACAGATGGTTGGCTTCCTTTCGCATCAGCAGGAACAGACTGGTTTACCTTCTTAACACCTGCTGAAACCAAGGGAAACATAATTAACCATCACATTCTGCTCAGACTGAATTTCCTGTTTGAGGTTTGCAATGATGTTCCAGTGTTATTTTAGTATTACTTATATTATGGTATTTATTCATATTTGAATGAGCTTTTTCATTTTAAGTTTAAGTGATTTCAAAATTAACAATCATCCTGATGGTTCAATGTTAAATATATATTTTCAAGCCATTAAATTGGCCTCTCTCGGTTACCAAACAGAAACTGAGGGTTAATGTTGATGTGTAGGCTGCACAAACAGGGAAGTTTGTTGAGCTACTGGCAAATAAGATGGTAATTTGAGGAAGTGCAATGCGATGCATGCTTTAGAGAGAATAAAGAAAAAATAATGGTCTGGTTCTCACTGTTTTTATCATTTGACTAAAGTGACAAGTGAATACAAAGAAGGGCATACATACATCCAGCTAAAAGACAGATATGAAGATATACTGTATGTGACCATGGCCTAAAACTAACTTTTTGCCAGACCTGCCAATGGCCGGTGACTTAAGGAAATTTACCGGTCATAAATATTTTTTACCAGCCATGGAGAAAAAAAAAAAACAGCCAGTTATGACACCAAAATTTTAGATAATAGCAAAAAATCACAATCCTTGATTCCAGTTTCGATACCTGCTAAAACTACTAGCTTAACCAATAAAAATCTAATAGGCTACATTTTCACTAGTAAATAGTCAGTTGTAAAACAAGAGCAAATCAGATTACAAGCAATAGCACAAAATAGCCAACAAAGATACAAATAGAAAAGGTGCATTTCAGGCAGGTCTAACAGTGATTTACAGGTACCCTACAGAAATTTAATAATTCTGCTAATAACACTATAGTCTTTATATCTTTTTTTAAGTTCAAAAGCAGTGAGTGATTGTTTTTTTTCCCTTTGTCCTATTTTCTTTGGTCAACATTAAAAATGCAGACAACAGCAGGATTATTGGAATTCTGTGTCTATCACTTTAACGCCGTGTCTACACCGTAGCAGCTTGAAGTTGTCAACACTGGATGCGACAAAGCAGAATTCTGTTATTTCAGAAACAGAACGGGGAATCCGTTTACTTTCGGGGATTTGTCGTGTCGCGCCGCACCCAGTGTAGACAACATCACTGATTATAATGGATTCTATTGTCTTGTGACACATTTGTGTCCATTTTTTTCTCAGCTGTTCATGCACTTAGACCCATACTTTCAGGATACTAATTTTTTGACATAATTTTGTGTGAATTTGTCCGTTCAAGCGCAGGAAGGAAGCAGAGCTCAAGACGCGGCTTTCAGGCCGGGGCTTCGGATGTTTAAACTTCCCACTCAGCGCGAGTAACACGTCTCCTTTCATGTGTTCTAGCTCTTGAATACAGCAAAGGTTTACACTTTTGTGATGAAGCAGCACTGACCCATCAACTGTACGGAGTGTCATTCACATCTGTTCACATTTATGTTCTCACATCATTGCACTGTTAGAATTTATAAAAAATGTTACCGGCCATCTGGCGACTGACACAGTTTCATATACTCGCCAAAGTCGATTTTTATTTTTAACGAATTTTTTTAACCTTTATAATCTTTCAACTCAACAATTTAACATGTTGAATTAAATGTTAAATTAATTGTTAACATACTGCAATTATATAGGAATTGATCTTTACTAAGAGTTCACAAAGACACAACAGCACCAACCTGATCTCATGGCAATTTTTACATATTTTACAAGGTGTCTAATTCGTATGAATTCGTAAGATTTTTGATAAATCCTGCGTATTTAACAAGTTCCCCAATTCGTATGAATTCGTACGAAAGACCTACCCCTAACCTAACGTCACTGGGGTCTAGACAAATGAATTCATACAAATGCACACCTTGTAAAATACGTACAAACTGGTTGTGAGATAGCGTTGGCAGCACACACATGCACCAGTTTACACACCTGATTTGGTTGACTTCTCAGCTTTTTTCTCAGGTACTTTAGCATTGTCCTTCCCTTTCTCCTAAAACACATATTCACACCTTTAATGCATTTACGAATTCATCTATTCACACATTTGATGATCAAAAGGGCTCAATGTGTTAACAGAGATCCACTCTATAGTCATTCAGTCCAGGAGCAAATGCAATCCAGCTAAAGAACTTTCAGGTACGAAAATGTGAAAACCAGGTGTGAAGAAGATCATTTTGTGTGAGAGCATTAAAAACAAAACAGAAGAGATAGATTAGGCCACCTCTGACCACACAACCTACACTGATCTCCTTCAGCACTGCAAGCTGCTCTTGTAAGCTTCTGATTTCCTCTTTTTCTTTCTCACCATCTTCTTTTTCTGCCCCTTTTTTTGGCTTATGAAGTAAAAAGTGAGAAAGAGAGACATTTTAAAATGAATTCTGTATCCCAACATTCTCTGAGCCCATGTACAAACTTTCCATGAGCTTCAATCATGAAACTTACAGCTAACAATGCTCTTCAGACCGGTTTTACCTGCATGTCAATGGTGTTTCCATCTATCTTGGTGAGTGAGTCAAAAAGATTCTTGTAGAGGATGTTTTTACGTGTACTGGTGTCATCAGGTGGCAGAAAATTCAATACTGCTTTTCCATGAAGACGGTACATAGCCTGGACGACTCTCACAGAGAGTTCCCGCACTGAGGCAGCGCTGTGCTCCAATCCACCTGCCAGAAACTGCCTCACCTTCCAGGAGTTGCGCCATTTGGGCGCCAGTGCATCCTTGTAAAGGTTTTTGGAAGCCCCCAGCCAAGGACAGCAGACTTTCCACTCTGTACAACAGAGATGGGTCCTCTGCTGTGTGCTCATAGCCCTGCAAAACAGCACAGCAGCAAGGTCAAGTGCACTGCTTGAAGGCCTTTAGAGACTTTTACAGTAATTAAAGCTGAGGGTACAATAACCATTGTTTAGCAGAAGAAAAATATACCAACAAAAGAGCATTTGGCAGCATTTACCCCCCAGACTTTGACAAACTAAAAACAAAAATAGCATATTGTCAAGTAATGAACAAATTGAAAAGAAACTCAGATTTTTATTCTCCATCACTCACTTGGTCATTCCAGGCTGAGATACAGTACAGACTGTCATCCTCATGCAACAAATGGATGGTCTGACTGAGAAAGCTAAGAGACAAATTTTGGATGAGAAATAAATCACACATCTAAAAGACTTTTAGAGACAATGAGTCAAATGTTGTTACTCAATCTTTTCTATTAAGATGAGTTGAGCTCAATAATTCTGCACTCACACGTTTCTAATCTGGCCTGTGACAAATAATATGGGAGTCTGCTACCATCTAGTGGACATGTGTGTAATTCAGTAAAATGAATTACAATAAAATTACTAATTTACACAGCTAATATTATACACGCACTCTATTAATTTTATATGTATTGATATAAACTAATATATCACTATATTATATTGCATTATAACATCCATACCTGAAAAAATCTATGGAAATATCCAGGTCTTCCTCCAAGACAATGGCAAAATCTGCATCCTAAAACATTTATTTTTTAAATGTCAAGTCAAACACTTGCAATCTGTTTTACAATGTAACTGTATATAAGGTGTAAGGCAGGTTATTTCATCATTTACTCACTGGATGCAGACTGAAGGTTGCAGTCAAGCTGGCTTTGTAGTGCTGAGACAAAATAAACATCAATGTATTAGTGCAATGTATAATCTTATGGTCTTTCACAAACAGGCTTTGACCACTGCAAACATCTATCACAGGCCATTCCTTTTCATGTTAATGGTTCATTTTCAGACAAAAGTCACAAACATATCACCTGTGACACTCTAGCATTCTTAATACTGATAGGCGTATGCTGAACTCCTTTAAGACCGAAGAGATCCACCACATCCATGGGTTCCTAACCAGAAAGTTTTTGTAAATTTTGTAAATGTGTATAAATCCTCTCACAAAAGCTGAGAAGAAGAAAAAAATGCATTTAAGAGGAGAGGAAAAAACATGAAAAGGAGACAATACCTCATAGTAGCCATCGATAAAAACAGTGATCATCTGTGGATTGACACCATGGGAAGAAAGAAGAGAGCGCAGCATTCTAGAGAAACAAACATGGCTTCAGTCAGGTATTCAAGGTATGCTTTTTTAATATACAGGATTTCTAGGTTTCTCCACTGAAGCCAAATCAAACAACATGGACACAAAAAAAACTGTATGTGAAATATGTGTCTTCTCTGTCACTTCTGGTCAATTTAAGGTATCCTTGATGAATACAAGTATTTATTTCCTATGAACAATGCTTGGTTGGCTACAAAATGTATGAAACAAAAATGTAAAAACATACGTGCCACAGATTTAACTAATCCATTCAACTGCAGATATATGATGTGGTTTGGTATGGTAATAAGTTTACTA
The DNA here is from genome assembly GCA_018155175.1 of Sinocyclocheilus anophthalmus. Taxonomy (NCBI): domain Eukaryota; kingdom Metazoa; phylum Chordata; class Actinopteri; order Cypriniformes; family Cyprinidae; genus Sinocyclocheilus; species Sinocyclocheilus anophthalmus. Next base: position 56 of record JADLZN010001750.1, on the reverse strand, counting down.
ACCTATAGAGATAGTTTGGTCTATTTCCAGCTATAACTGCTACTGGGACGTTGTAG
>JADLZN010001749.1:19024-88271 GCA_018155175.1 Sinocyclocheilus anophthalmus | reverse complement strand
GGTTCTCTTCGGAACATGTCAAGCTTGTCTTGAGTGTTGTTCAGCAGCTGTCAGAGCCTTTTGAAGTCTATTGATTTCCTCCTGTCACTCCATTCTGCTGGGGTCCTTGTGGGATACCGCCGTTATCTGTTGCTTGAGATCATTTACCTCTTGTTTCAATCCCATTAGGTTGTGGGTCAGGAAAATGATGACTTTGGTGAGCTTTTGTAGCCATAACTCTCGCTTGAGTCATGCGTCTGAGGTACTCTTCTCTCTGTGTCTAGTTGCTTTCGGCTCAGTAGGTGGTCGTCAGCCCTGGGTAGAAGGGTGTTCCTTACAATGCCTGGCCAGTCCTCTTTGGTCTGAATTCTGGGCAGTTAGTCTGAGCATTTGCAGCATTTTGCCAAACTTGTGTTGAGAGTAAGGGCTAGAGACTACTACAAGATCAAAACAGAGTGTGAATGCTAAGATAGGTTTGGGTCAGCATATGTTTGCTGAAAAGGGCATAAACAGGGTTTTGATTGATGATTAAGACTACTCTTATTGTCAAATTATCACTCAGAATTTACTGACGGTTCCCCAAACAGGCTCAATCGCTGAGGGATGAAGGAGAAAAGGGAAAAGCAGAAGGAAAAGGAGAGCATTTCTATTCAGATTATGCTTTTGATTTGGTGCTCAAAGATAGTTATGCCCTAGTGTGTGTCTAGATGACTTGTGTACAGGGTCATAACAAATTAGGGCCTGTTTGAAAATAAACAAATCAAAAATAGAAATGTCTCTGGTTCCTTTTGAGGTTCAGAGAGAACATCAAAACAAAGGGGGGGGGGTTATAACATGTAAATGGATTTAAAATTATCTGACTGCTATTAACAAAACAAGGTAATCAGTCTGGTATTAGGAACAATCAGTAGCACTAGTGATTAACTGATTTGTGTTGGGCAACACACCATGTCTGGTCACAGCTGCTGCTGTTCAGCTCCCATGCTGGGATGTTTGGCCATATGTGTGCCCCACCCTCCGTAGCATGTTACTCACTGTGTCACTAAAAGCACCCAATAACTTAATGATTCTTCTCTAGATAGACAGTTAAAATGTAATTAAATTTAGATTTAATTAGCTAGTAACTAAGCAATAGCATTCAGGAAGGATACATCTAAGATAGTTAAATTCGCTGAGACGAATTAAAGATTGAGAAACATAGAAAAAGAAGAAAAAGAAGGAAGAGAAATCAGAAACCAGGGATTAGGTTAAATCCAAATTACTTCACACTGCATACACACATGCTGTATTTAAAGCTTCAATTAAAGAGTGTTAACCCCTAATTGTTAAAGCTATTTGGTAGCTTAGCCTAAAATGAAACTATGCTAAGTCGTGTTAGCTTAGCTGCTTCAGGTGGTTTGTTTACAACATGGCGTGTTGTGCTATGTGAAGTTAGCGCTTCCTGTGACAAGTTGTTGTCACGGTAACCAATGAATGCCAGTGCAATTAAAGCAGTTTAGTTGCCTATTGTAAAAAAGGTGCCCACATTTTTAGAACGGGGGCTTTCAGCCTTCAAGACTGTTGCCCTTACTGCAATTCTGGTGAGTGCTTCGCATAATTTAACAATAACTTCCTTGCACTTGTTTAAAAGAATTACAAAACGTGTTTACTGTAAAACCGGTTTAAACATATATGTAGTTATTTTTGCCTCACATATGAGTACTAAAGTACATTATTACACCTTTAATTTCACTCAGCGTGTGAAACACAGTAATGACCACCAGGTTGTTCGGCTTATATATATACAGTCAAAGTGGAGATGAATTGCTTCAATCTAATTATAAACTATAAACTATAAGGCCTTTATGCTGTAGAAAGGGGAGCATCACTCAAATCTACCTTGATATAACTGTATTGAGATTCCTTCTTCAGAAACAATTTAAACAATACTGCAATTTTGTGATTTCTTCACTAAAGCATTATTCATTATGGTACAGTTTGGACATGCCGCTGAGCTGAGATTCAGACTTACGCTTTGTCAGAACAGATTTATGCTTTAATACTGAAATTAGGGATTCTTTGCTAAAATCAGATTAACCTTACACTGATACAATTAAGCATGAAATACATAAAGACTCTTCCAATCCTAATAGTGGTACCAATTCAAACCCCCATTTTATCTGCATTTAAACAAGCCAGCAAATAGGGACACCGGGCATCTGAAGTCTCGTCCTATTTTAACCTGGACTATCACGCACACACTTTTAGGTTGACAGTGTTTAAACTCATAACTTTCGTTTTATCATGCTTAATCATTTTATCTTTAATCTTTTATCATTATTCTCTCCACCAAAATCTGTAACAAATCAGCTCATGGGAAATATGAATAATTAACCATAACTAGTTATGATTAATTATTAATATTTTAGATCCGCTGTAGATATTAGCTGACCTCTCAGGGTCAACTGTCTTGTCAGTTCTAAGAACGTTAATTTCCAGGTTAAAGGAAATAACTTTCTTACTGTAAAATTCTACAAAAGCTTGTAGCATAATCTGCATTATTATTGACTCCGGTTATGAGCAAACATTGAACACGTCAAGTGTGATACAAGTAGGTTTTATTAACTACATAAACACTTAAAAACTAGTCTAACATACTACATAAACAAATAAACTGGTCTAACACACTACATAAAAACATAAACTGGTCTCACATACACATACACACACACATACAGTTTGTATAGGAAAGGGTTAAAGATTAATGCAGTAAAGAGAAGAGAAATAAGGACTATGACCATTTGCATATTCAGCAGATCGACACCTGAGGGATACGTCAGATTCTTAGTTCAAACACACCTTGTAAAAGGTGTAACTGATACTTAATGCATCAATTCATAAGACTAAGTTTGATACTTGCGAGTCTCGTCGGTCTGAAAGAGATTCCTGATGCAATCTTAAGGTTTCTAGTTGATCTTTGCTGAATTTGGGTCGCTGAAAAGAACCAGTTTGAGTCAGAGTAACTTAATGAATGGAAAGGACAAGGCCGAAGCCTGACACGAGCTTAGCGTTTCCGGGAGCGTTTGTCTCACCGCCTCTCAGAATTCCAACAAACCACCGACTGGGGCGGGTCCCTGGAGCCGGGCGTTTAAGGTCGGAGAAGATCTCCGCCTTTTAAGATGGGCTTGTCCAATGAGAGAGACGGAAATTCCAAGTGAGAGGTGGCAATTGCTGGAGGTTTTTACGACCCTTTGTCTCTAAGCATGGTACTTTGCAAATGGACTTGAATCGAAATTACAAAAAATTCTCAGGACACTAATATATTGCCTAAATACCAACATATAATATACACTCTTGTTTAGATAATCAGAAGGCGAATTCATAGATACTAAGCAAGGTAGAATTACATATAGTGAAAGGATGACAGTAGTGTGTTTCGATTATAAGCCTGCATCACCGTATACAATGTCAAGACAAAATCCCATAATATATAACCCAATGACCTGAGGTCATGTGTATTCAATTAAAGAAAGGTTTTCCTATGAATTAATCAGTAGAAAAGTCCATTCCTTGTGGATTTTCCTTATGGGCAAGGAAGCTATTTTCTTCACCTAAATTCCAGGAGGTCGTAAATGTTTCGGGTGTCAGCATTGCTATGGAACCAGGGGCCTGTTCAGCTTCCTGGGGTGTTACAGAGTATTTGTTAAATCTAGCTAACAAAATATATTGTGTGTTTGAGTGGTCCAGACGCTACAATTGTATTTGGTCCGACCACTGCAAGTGAACTAGCGGACTTTCCTTGTGTGAATACACCCTCAATGTTCCTAATGTTATACTTGATCTGTAAATAAAGATGAATGGTTTTGCATAAAATGAATTTATCTTGCTGGAGTATCGTGCTGTTTCTAAATCATGTAAATTTCTACCGAATCTGGTAATCACAAGACGGAGTATGAGCACTGAATTGATCATCACAAGCACAGTAACTGAAATTTAAAACGGTTAAAAGAAAAGGCTCAATAAACTAACGCACATATTTAATAGACTACGCATCAGTATCTCTTCACTTTGTGCTTTGAACTTCTCTATGCAGAGCGCATCATTCTGCGCACGGGATGTATATATTGTGTAAATAAATAATAAATAAATGGCTTATGATTCATTTGGAAAACGCAGCAAAATACAGTATCACTAGTGATTTATTCTAATTTGTTGATTTTTTTGGTTTTAATATCTGCATACACTACCTTTTCATTGACAGATATTTTGCTCTCTTTCTCTCTGTTAGGTACGTCTTGTTGCTCTTCATTCTGTTCTTCATCCCAGGTGTGGTGATGATAATTGCCTACGGTCTCATATCCAGAGAACTTTATAGAGGGATTCAGTTTGAACTGGAGCAGAAGAAAAACTCTAGTGGTATGAATAATTTTTTTTAGCCCTCACACCACAATTTCATTTATCCCTCGAAGCACTGAGTTGCCTGAAGCATGCCTGTTCACTTTGATAAACCCGACTACAATGGATTAGTGCAATCTAAAAGGTTGCACTAATTCTGAATTGTTTACTGGGTATAGTTTTTGATTCAGTGCTTCCTGCAATCAGTCAAAAGATGTCATGCCATCATTTGTGACATTTATTTATGGAAACTCTTTGTTTTCATGATGCAAGTGCTGTGAGTGAGGTTGCTGATTTTTTTGGGGGGGTGGGGTTGGATTCTCAAAAACTCAACAGACTTTTCAGTTCTCTCTATTTGTGAAGAGAGGCTGCTTGACCCATGTCTCCCATGGTGTGGACTGAATGCACTAAGGTCATTCTGAGTATACCTCCCTGGGCATTAAGGCTGTTGTTTGTGCACCAATGTACTGGATGGGAGTTCTCTCAGGGAGAAGCTTTAGACAACTTCAGTGAGGTGTAAAGAGGTACTTCTGGGGGCGTTTCAGTTAAAGACCTCCACATGTACCTATTATTAGAAGTATTCTTCAAAAAGTACTATTTGTACCTGTCTTGTACCATTGCTGTGATCAAAAAATTAGGCTGGAAAAAGAAAATGAGAGTATAGTGAAGTTAATGTTTTGGAGAAATCCAAGTAGGGAAATGCTGAACAAGGTCTTACGTATTTAAACAGGATACTGGTTATACATGTTGTAACTCCTTTGTATCAGGTGCATGCAGAGTGTTACAAGATACTTTCTATATAAATAAGCTGATGCATCCTCCTTATGTTGTTGTGCCCTGGCAAACCCACATTATGCCATCTGCATTAAACCGCAGTGTCACTAGATTTTTCTGTTGTCTTTGGACAGCGCAATGAACAGGTTTTGATCTCATGCTCTAGGACTTTCATGCTTAGTAAATAAGTAATAATAGTCCAAATTTGAAAATATACTGTATACTGTAATTTCAGCAGCACTGCAAACCTGCAGTTCAGAATTTTGTATATTTTATTTATATATGCAACTTTATTAAAACAACATATATTCAAAAATATGTATGTTTATACATGTTTTTGTAATACATATAGGTATACCTTGCTAGTACCAGATTGGACCTCATTTTGCCACATTGCAAAGGTGCTCAATTGGACTGAGATCTGGTGACTATAGAGGCCATTTTAGTATAGTGAAGAAGAAACCAGTCAAGAAACCAGTTTGAGGTGATTTGAGCTTTGTGACATGGCACGTAATTCTGCTGGAAGTAACTATAACAAAATGGGTACACTGTGGTCATAAAAGGAAGGACATAGTCAGCAACAATACTCAGGTAGGCTGTGGCGTTTAAATAATGCTCCTTTCGTACTGAAGGGCCCAGTGTATGCTAAGAAAATATTCCCCACAACATTACACCACCACCACTAGCCCGATGTTGTACAAGGCATTGATGTACCCATGCTTCATGTTGGTTTACACACTTCTGGCCCACCATCCGACTGTTCACAGTCCAGAAATCGAGAACTCAAAGGGAAAAAAAAAAAAAAAAAAAAAAAAAAAAAAAAAAAGAAAGAAAAAAAAAAAAAAAAGAAAAAAAAAAAAAAAAAAAAAAAAAAAAAAAAAAAAGACAACCTTGTCAGGCTTCTATTGTCCAGTTTTGGTGAGCCCGGGGATATTGATTGGAATCGTTTCCTGTTCTTAGCTGACAGGAGTGGCAGGTAGTGTGATCTTCTGCTACTGTAGATTGGCTATTTGAGTTACTGTGCCTTTCATCACTCAACAAGTCTGCCATTCTCCTCTGACCTCTTGCCCACAGAACTGCCACTCACTGGATATTTTCTCTTTTTAGGACCATTCTCTCTAAACCCTGGAGTTGGTTGTATGTGAAAATCTTAGTGGATTAGCAGTTTCTGAAATACTCAGACCAGCCCGTCTGGCACCAATAACCATGCCACATTCAAAGTCACTTAAATCACCTTTCTTTCGCGTTCTGATGCTTGGTTTGAACTTCAGCAGATCGTCTTAACCATGTCTACATGCCTAAATGCATTGCTGCCTTATGATTGGCTGATTAGATATTTACGTCAATGAGCAGTTGATCAGGTATACCTAATAAAGTGGCTGATGAGTGTATGTTAATATATGAAATTGTTTAAATTTGTAATAGGTTTCATATGTGTTTTTACTTCATATGACAATATATTTCATATATAGAAATGTAATACATTTACATACTGTATATTACAAATGCATATTAGCTTTGAATTCCTGACTGTGAAGTTTAGGTCCTCTATTGGTCATAGGTCTTCTCATTATACAGATTCGAGAGTCAGAGTTCAGCGAACTTTCGTATGCAACGGAATGTGAAATTTCTTCTGCATTTCTCGTGTTCGCATGGGTATGAATAGAGTGCAAAGTCTAGTGTGACTGCAGCTAAACAGAAATACCACCAATATGATTTTGTAAAGAACACTTTCACTTCTTTTATGTACAGGCGTAAAGAATGGGTTGAACAGTGCACTGTCTTCTGGCCATGATGAGAGTGATGGGTGTTATATCCAGGTCCCAAAGAAGCCCCCCGCTATGGAACTTTCTGCTCTGACCACCTCTGGCACCGTCAAGGCGGACCATCCACGGAGTAACACCTCAGAGGCAAAGCTCATTGCCAAGAAACGAGTGATCCGAATGCTTATCATTATAGTTGCCATGTTCTTCGTATGCTGGATGCCTCTATACTCTGCCAATACCTGGAAGGCTTTTGACCAAAAGTCAGCCCAGAGCGCACTTTCCGGAGCTCCCATCTCCTTCATTCAGCTGCTGTCCTATACCTCAGCCTGTGTCAACCCCATCATCTACTGCTTCATGAACACCCGCTTCCGCAAGGCTCTCTTGGCCACCTTTGGGTGTTGCAGGCGGCCGTGCCAGAACCGGAGGAAGAGGAGGGAAGGTGATGATGAGATCACTGGAGTCACAGGGGCGTCCCTAACAAAGTTCAGTTATACCACCGTTAGCACGGTAGGGCCGTATTAGCATTAGCATTGCAGGTTTTTTGTGACATGTACTGCTTGTTTAAGAGTTCAGATCACCAGATGTGTTCTTCTTTTTCATGGTGTCAACATGCTTTGTTCAATGTGTCAGTGTTCATTTTTTATTTGGAAAAGAATACCTCATTTGTCTGTTCTTTCTGCTGTAAACTGTCTTTCTGTGGTTGTGTCTTCAATTTATTTCATTGTGATACAATCAAAAGGTGCGGTACACGGGATGTGCAAATATGTAGCTTTATATTTATTGTGTAAGATCTTTAGAGAACTCTTCAGAGGATGATCTTATCATGCATGGGAAATGTACATAGAGAAATACCATAGAAATATTCTTGTATCTTCGATGTTATGGAACCAAATACTGCATGTTGCATGATCAAACAAAAGACTACACTTGTAGATAGCTGCTTTCCGGCTACAAAATGATAAATTTTATTGTCTATTTTGAGTGTTGTGATGTATCATCTATATTTTGTTCTCTGTTTTGTTAGATTTCTATAATGGCATCTTTGACTTAATGAGCTTTGCTTAAATGGCACCACTGAGAGTCCTTCTTTTGTATATTCTGATAATGACAGATGGTTTTGTAGAAGACAATGTTTAATTTGTGCTCCTTCTTTTCTGATGCACATCTCCTACAAGTTATCCTACATGAGGATGTATCAGGTGGGCAAGGCAATTCAGTCTTCAACAGAATCAACAGTCTCTTGGAAATCTTCACCCCAGTTGAAGTGATGCCATGGTCAGTACTGCCAAGCTGCATGACAGGTTGGAATTTTTAACGCCTTGGCACTGGAGATTATGATATAAAAGGAACATAATAAACTGTAGATGGAAGTTTGATGTGATTGCCTTGGAGGCACGAATGTTCTAATAGACATTCTCACAAAAAAAAAAAAAGATTTCAGTCTATCTCAAATTGCATTGCTCCAATCGATTTCTTCCTTATTGCTGAAGCTAATGAGACACCTGGGATATTCGGCTTCTCGTCTGGCCCCAACGAACCCTCTCTGAATATATGAAAGGAGATAAGCTCTTGTTTGTGCTGAAATTAATTTATTCAGCGGTTCATGCTAAACATGAAAGCTGGATCTGATTCAACCTCAAAATGATTGAACGCACGAGATGTTTGTGTGCTTATACTTGGTCCATCTTGTTATCCACTGAATTGTTAAAATGCCTGAATGACCATATTTTATACAAGAAACCCTTAAAAACATATTGTTACTTTAAATAAACATTAATTGAAAATAAAATTTTAAATGCCAAGGCAATAGTTCTCATTAAAATTTAGTAGTAACCTGATGTAGCCAACAAAAATAAATAAAAATTAAATAAAAAATGAATAAAAGCTATACAGACATATACAAAAACCCTCCCAAAATCTAATAGAAATGACAAAAACCAGTGGCCAAATGCTCCTTTTATAAGAATTATCCGGATTCATCAGCATTAAAATGCAGGGTAGAACCAATTTACTTATATGTGTTACTTTTTCTGCCGACATAAATATGCAAATTGCATAAAATTATTAGTGAAAGAAGCCATCTCTCTATCTCTCTGTTTCACCTTTCTCCCTACCTCCTCCATGACTTTGGGGGTCAGCACCAGAATTCACAGCTTCATGATTTGTTTATGTGCCCCCCAGGATATACAGTGAGCAAATATATCATCAGTGCTCACACATGCCCGACCTTCTTACCCCTTTCATTTCTGTCTGATTCTCTCTCTTGATTACAACTCCCTTCTTGCAATTTTTCTTTTCATTGATCAGTTTTTCCTCTCTCTATTTCCTCTAAAGGACCACCTGTGTATGTAGTAGACCTATATCAAACCCAAGTCTTGGGGACAAACAGAGTGTTATTTCTCATTTAGGCACACAACCTGCCTGCTTAGCAGCTGCTGTTATATCTCTTGGTGTCAGGGACATCTGCCAAAAGCGACACAGAAAGTTGAACTGGTTTTTCTTCCAGGTTTGTTTTGTTTGAGTAGATGATAGATAACATAAGTCTGGCCCAGGGCTGGCGCTACCTATTAGAGCAGGCAATTGCTGAAATTAACCTGAAATTAACCAATTAATGTTGCCATTTCTAAGCAGGTCCCACCTTCTGAATGTTTGCCATAATGAACACATCCTTCAGGTGCTGCGAAGCAGAAGTGAAGTGAAGTGTGGCCAAGTATGGTGTCCCATATTCAGAATTTGAGCTAACCTTGCCTTGCTCAAAGGTCTCACCTCAGTCATGGTATTGAAGTGGAAGAGAGTGCTGGTTATTCACCCCCCCCCCCCCAACAAACCATTCCTACTGAACCCGCAACATTTGGGTTACAAGTCAGACTCTTTAACCATTAGGCCACAACTGCCCCAACTGCATTTACTGTGCATTTTACATAAGGCTAAATATGCATGCAAAGAAGGTAAGCTCCTAATGCAGGTGTGTGAGTTGTCTACATCTGTTTTGGAGTGATTGCAATGTATTCTAAATATAAACATGTTCTGTCGATCAGCATAATTTCTGGACAGATCATTAACCGGTTCATTACGAGTTTAAAAGAGCGCGAGCATTGACGCTCCCAGACGCGACGCTTTGAATTTGCGCGTACAATGAATGACACTGCATAATTCGTTGTAGAAACACACTAGAACATTTTTTAATGTTGAAAAGTACCTCAGAAGTATGTCTCTTCAAAATTCTGCTGATGATTACTGCTCTACCATACATTTCTAACTAGAAATTAACTTATTTTCTGCTAAGTAGAGATAGTCTATTTCACTTTCACTTGATTTGTGTATTTAGTGCATATTTAAGGTAACAATGCAATAAATAATATATTATTAATATTATGACAATATCTGTTTCTGTCAAATATCTGTCAATATTGACTAAATGGGAGGGGGAAATGATGTGATGTGCTTTTACTGAAGTGGTATTCAGGAACTGTGAATAAATTATGAACAAATTACAATCAATTAATCAATCAATCAATCAATAAATAGCATTTTAACCATTGCAACAGTGTTTTTAATAAACGTGTTTGTACTGTGGTGAAGAATGAAGCTTATAGACTTCAACTGATTTAAAATTGTGATGGTGTAAAGTGGCAAATCCCTTGTCAAATAATAATGAGGTAAACAGAAATATTAAATCACTGTAATTCTGCTATATTATCACATCTAAATTAATATTTTTTGTAATAGATACATCCAAATCCAAATAAGCCTCACAAACAGCAAAATACCAAACAGACAACAGCAACAATACACATCCAAGTGGTACTCTTCTGCAGCATCGAGGATTGTGGGACTTTTAGTTCAGTACCATATAAAACATAATTAAGTGATAAGGAAAAAGGTTGTTAAAATGCAGTGTATTGGCTAAGACATCACGGTACACCATGGCCACCACCATAGCCTTAAATGAGCAAGATAAATGTATAAGCCTGTGTGTGTGTGTGTGTGTGTGTGCGCGCGCGCACGTTTGCATACACATAACCATTGTTTTGTATTGTTAGGCCATTTTTTTTTGTTTTTTTTTTTTTTTGTTCTTTTTTTCTAGCAAATTGTCCTTCTAGTGCGTCATTAGCTAAAGGTAATGTGGTTCTAAATTTTTTTTTTTTTTTTTTTTTATCAGCAGTCAGTTATGTTCAGTACAATTTTGCTCTTTTGCACTTTGTAAAAGTTATGTGATATTGTATTTCAGGGTGTGTTTGTTTGTTTGTTTTCCAAGTCTGAAATGTTCCATGTTTTTTTGTTGATTTATTTGACTGTTTTCCCATTTCTTACATGTTTGAGAATGACAAATAGCATAAACAGATGACAGGTTCCATTTTTTTATTATTATTTGTGATTAGCTATTCCTCTGAAGCAAACTATAATATATAGGGTTGTTTCTCAAAGATGAATAGCCTACTTTCTCACTGTAATATTTTCTCACAGTGTTTCCCTCTTTCATCTCCAGCTAGTTGCTGTTGTGATGAATGGATTTCATAGGGCAAGTTTCTTGGCAGAGTTTTAAGTGGGTGTACACACTTTGAGTGTTGAATGAAAACTCTGTGTTTTAAAATGATTGGACTACATGAGGTTTGAACAGAAAACAAATCAATGTGCAGTGTATATTAAATGACAAAGCCCAGCTTCTTTCTGCTTTTAGATTTGTTGTTGCCCATGTCACAAATGAGTCAGTGGTGTGATGCTTATTTTTGTCATGTAAATACTAATTAAAAGAAGAAAACCTTGAAGAAAATATATTAATGTTTCAGGATATCTAATTTATTTCTTAAAAAAAATAATAATAATAATAATTCACTTTTTATTATTATTTGAAAACAAATTGTCCTCAAAATCATGTGGAGTGGCAAACAAAGCCATGCAAAACATGCAGAACATCTTTAGCTCAGTAAGTCTTTCAGAATATCAGAATTTGACTTTTTTTTTAACAAGGCAAGGTTAATATAAGTTTTAAAATGTCACAGTTTTGAAAATACTGTTTAAGATGTGTATACACACATATACTCAAGGTTAAATGTTAATATATTATTACTTTTACTTTATGGTGACAACACTTAACATTTGTCAAACTTTTCTTTGCTTTAACTTTTCTTAAAAATGATATAAATTGTTTTGTGACAAAACCAAACATGAATACTAAGTAAATTTCTAAAAAAAAAAAAAAAAAAAGTGCCCAGCATTTGAATTATTATTTTTTTTAAAGATTTTTATTTTTCTTTCCCAATACTTGATTCAAAGACATTTGCCTTGCATGCATTTTCTTTTGAGACTGAATGACTTATGACGTCTCTAGACCTTCTCAGAAGAAATCTTCCAAAAACCTGTACCCTGTATGTTCTGTTTAATATGATTATGCCTTCTTGTCACCTAAGCTTTGAGAAAACTCTATCAATGTCTGTTTCAAAGCCAGTTGATCTCGTTATATGTTTGATATATTTAGAATACCTCTGGCAGCTTGTTTCACAATGTGTAAAATGTCTTTGCTGTGTTCTGGGTTTGTAGTTTGAGGCCAAGGCTAAAATAAAGCGTTCTGTATGCTGCCATGGTAATCTGTCTTCTGTTATCATGTCTTTGAAACTCCCACCTCTTCCTCCTCCATAACAGAATATTTATTCAGCTACTTAGTTCGCATGTGATGTCTCTCAGAATCTCTTTCTCAGGGAAAGCCAGTGTTGTGACAGCACAGCTCCTCAAAAGTGCTTGCGTCTTTTTTGTCTGCATAGCTTTGAGCAATAGGACAAGAGTGTATGTATGTACTGTGTATACAGGAGGGTAGAGAGTTTCATGATCAGATGGTGCCAGTTTAAAACTGCAAGAAAGATTTTTGTAAATGACACAAAAGAATTGCAGAAGAAGAAGAAGAAGAAGAGAAGAAGAAGAAGAAGAAGAAGAATTTTACTTTGCCTTTGCAGCCAGAAACAATAAATACCAGTAAATAAATCCAAAGTAAAGTGACATTTGGAAATACAATTAACCTCTTTGGTGACTCCTTTATATCAGTGATCCCAAAACTCAAATCAGTTTCAACACACTTTATCTATTCTCAGCAGGGCATAATGGGTATTTCTGTATTGTTTAACATTTAATATTGACTAGATGGATAGCATAATATCCATGTATAATATTTAAGTCATCCCTCATACTGAGCTGTTCGATTTCAGCGGACTTGTCAAATAAATAACATTATAGACATTTTTGTAAAGAACTGTCACTCAAAAAAGCCTTCTGTACTTTCTATACCTTAACCTCATAAAGAATGATTATTCTATAAGGATTGACTACAATTACATTCCAAAAATTCCCATATGCAAATGTAATATATATGCATATAATAAATTTACATATATGAAATATATTGTCATATGAAGTAAAAACATATATGAAACCTATTAGAAATGTGAACAATTTCATTTATTAAAATGGTCTTAGACAACATACAGTATATGACAGTTTCACTCTTGATATAGGGCAATATGTCGTATATTACATTTCCATATGGGAAGCAACTCAAAATCTTAGATTTGTATTCTCAATGACACTGACTGCCAGGACTTCACTGAAATCTGTGCTGATGGATCTTTTTAATCCATAAATGTATGTCATAGCCTTACATGCATAAATGGGTGAGACAGCGACAGGCAATTTAGAACTTTCAAGATAAATGTTCACAACTCAACACAGGGCATATTCCATCCTGTCTGTCGTTGTATGTTAAATTATACTTTTAACAAAATTAAAGTACTTTCAAAGTATAGTTAAAAACAGCACTAGCACACTGAAGTTCAAGCAAAGGCAAAACTTGTGTCCTTAGATGTGGAAGAGCACTATGGCTGTGAGTCAGGCCTGTGTTAAGATTCACTTTTAACAGACAGTTTTTATTTTTGATTTATTTTTGTCTTGTTCCCATTGTGGCAGCCATACTTGGGGTCAGTGTCCTCTTTTGGCTCATTTCTCAACCTTTTCTGTTCAATTGTCTTATCTCTCAGGTTTACGGTTCACATCTGCCTGTCAAAAACAAATTTCCTTGCGATTATTAATTAGCTTCATGTGTGCGCAGACAAGTAATGAGCTAGAAGGAATATGAGCATTTTAAGCACATAGAGAGAGAATTGTGTTAAGGATGGCAAAGATGGCTAGATCGCAAAGGGAGATGGTCTGTTTTTATGAGGGTCAGTCTAAGTCAACAAGTCTCTCCAGAGAGAATTGTGTTAAGAATGGCAAAGATTGCTAGATCGCAAAGGGAGATGGTCTGTTTTTATGAGGGTCAGTCTAAGTCAACAAGTCTCTCCAGTTCGCACACACTGTCATTGTAGCTGTTATGAGATTCTGTCTCCACACTGCCCATTTCTGTGGCTAGACTGTGTAAGGATTGATCCCAGAGAGACATTATAGGTCAAAGAAATGTCTTGTGAAGAATAGAATCTCTGTGTGTGCAGTATTTCATTTATAAGCCATATCTGGTGCCCATCTCCAAAACCGCGGTCATTTCATAGGTGAGTGTATATGTGATGAGCTTATGTGAAAGGCTTGTAAATCTTATCACAAGACAGATTACAGTGTCAGGAGACATTAAGCTAGAGGTCCTTCACTGGGTCGGTCCAATCTCACAGTGTTTTAAAGAGCAATTCTAACAATCTAAATGAAAAAAGGCACTCCCAACAAAAGAATAATTGAATTCTTGATAGCCTTTCACTTTTACATTCCGTAACTACCTGTCATTGTGGATGTTCTAAATAATTGTCTTTCTCTCATTTGTACCCTCTGTTGTTGTTTTTGGATGCAGTGAATCACTCTTACTGGCCTTGATGGAAATGAACAGATGTAAAGTTCCATTAGTTGATTTATTATTCAATGTCACTACAGCAAATGAAGAATACAGACAAGTTTATACACTTACAGAATCCTCTGAAAATGTTCCTCTTCTTTCAAATAAACAAGTGAAAACCTTTTGACTTACCTCCTCAAAAATAACAGAAGAAAACTTCAAGGTTCATTCACAAAGCATGTTCACTGTATAAACAGCTCAGTTCAGTACAGCAGAATTTACAGGTCAATTTACACCAGGATATTTGTACCATGACCACACTGGCAGAGATACCTTATAACTTTGAGTTGAGATTCAAGCCATCAAGATCTCATTACACTTCTGACAGTGATTCAAAGCATTTTTCACATAGTGTACATTTAAAAGTTGGAAGAAGAAATAAAACGATGCTGAATTTTTACCTTAGACAAAGCAGAGAGGCTATATTTCATATGGATGGACACTCACTGACGCTTCAGTAATGAGACGGGGTTGGAGGATTCGCTGTCAGCCAAATAGTCCTTTTACACACACACACACGCTTCATGATGCCCACTGCATACTAACGGCTTGGAAAGCCCTAGAGAGCCAAGCTATTCATCTTCACTGGCCCTCACATTTCTCTCTGACCTTCTTTCTTTCTATTCTTCCTTTCATCTGGTATTGCAACTCTTGTTGCTTCATTCCATCTCTTTTGTTCTCTCTGTGTAAAATTCACCCTTTGGTCCAGCAATTTGCTATAATGTGGCCAAACATAATGACCCCATTTTACATACTGGTCCGTGTTGCATGAGTGTAAAAACAATGTTTTTCAAATGGAGAGAGACGGGAAATGGGAGGCAGTAATTGTCCATGGACTACACATTAGTGACCAACCCCTGACCCCAGGTCTACTTCTCGCAGGTGGCCATTTTTTTTAAGTTTGGGATGCAAAAGTGTATATCTACATAAACTGCAGTGGTTTGGGTTGGCATTGTGAGCAAGTCTGCATGAAATGATCATGCACCATTCTTGTTTTAATAATTAGCTGACAAGAGCTGACAAGTTGACAACTCAGTTGTGATGATCAATTCATTATCATCACATTTACAGAGCTTCTAGAACATTCAGACATACAGCACAGGTAGAAGAACCCTCTCCCACCACCAAATAATTAAAATAAATATTTCATGTTTGTTTTAAACAGATCTTTCAGGTTCTAAATATCAGAATATTGATGGTTAGTTATTTTAGCTAATTTATTTTAAATTCTTTTGAAACTCCTTGATAGATGATAGACATGATAGAATGCTGTTATTTCATAATTACAACTGAGATTGCTATCTATTAATTTATATTACACAGTCAGCCATTTTGGATTTCTCACAATGATTGCTTCTAAAGCAATAGCTTCAATATAACAAAACAAGAATATATCATATACTGTATCTTTCATTCAAACCTGAACAAATCTGTTGTTCGACTAGTAGAACATAATAGCTGACTTCTTATTGGATCATTAGTCAGAAAAAAAAGCACTGCAATTGTGGTGGCATGTGTGAACTTAACTTATAGGCTATGCTAAAGACTAGTTTACTCACAGATCATTCCATTTTCAAGTTATTAAAAGTTCATTTCACTTTGAAGTCTATCTGGTTTCACTATTTTACACGCCTGTTATGAACATGATTATGTGATATTATTGAACAATCACAGCAACATGCCACATTCATGCCACTTCTCAGAAGCTCAATAAAGGTAAGAAGGATGCAGGTATACAGTGTGTTATACATTATTCAATCCTGTAAAATTTGTAACATCTGATTCATTTTATTTTTGTACTGTTCATTATCCAAAGTTTTCATCCAAACTGCCTCCCTTGTCTCCTCACATAAAATACCCATGTGTGAAAGTTCTGTCGTTAGTTCTGTCACCTGATTCAACTCATCAGCTCGTTAGTTGAGAATGTAAGACCTGAATTGGGTGTGACTGATAAGGGAGACATACAAAATGTGCAGAGCTGGCGGTGCTCCAGGACAGTTTTGAAAACCTGCACTAGAACATTTCGCATCGCGCTTTCAGAGTTCCTCTGAAACCCTCCACCTTTCCCAGCTCCACCTGTATAGATCTGCTACGGGTTATTATATATGCTATTTGTGCAGCAACAGTATGTCTTAAATAATCACAGCACCGTATCGGCGTATGTATTGGCATTAGCAAGTTTCTGTACTTGCTTTGCAGCAGCAGCAATAATCTACAACAACAGCAATAACCAACAGCAGTAGCAATTCAGCAGCGTAGCAGATCTTTTCTGCCAAGACCAAATACATTAACATTATCACATCCATTACCACGCTAAAATCTTTCAAGCGTAGTCATGATAGAACTGTATTATCTTTAAAGGAATAGTTCACCCAAAAATGAAAATTTGATGTGTATCTGCTTACCCCCAGGGCATCCAAGATGCAGGTGAATTTGTTTCTTCAGTAGAACACAAATTAAGATTTTTAACACAAACCATTGCAGTCTGTCAGTCTTATAATGGAAGTGAATAGGAATCATGGCTTTGAGAGTAAAAAAAAAAAAACATACACAAAAAACAAATTTAGTTTCATTTTCTACTGTGAAAAACGGACTGCGGCCAAGTACGCGCAGTTACAAATATCCGATGGTGTGCGTACTTTACGCACAATGTTCTGTGACTAAATTTTTGTCCCTCGCATATGCGTAAAACAAAATTGTAACCCTCGCGTACATGTAAAAACAGAAGTATACTTTTGCCTTCAGAGTAAACCGAACAGAACCAGATGTCATTAATGTTTTTAATGACAATTTAATGTAACAACATAATTCAAGATAAAGGAGTACGATCCAATGAGGAACATCAGAAGGTCAAGTTCTGACTGTGGATGAAAGGAGGAGCTGGGGATGGAGAAGGGTAATTAGCTCCTGAGCAGTGCGATAAGCTGCTGAATAATACTGAATGGACCTTGTATATATGGATGCTGTGATAGGTGTCGTATTCCTATAGGTAGATGTGGATCAGCTTACAGTCAGTTGATGTAGTCTTGACTGATGTGACCTGCCAGACCTAACACTACACTTGATTTCCCTACAGGCACTAAATCATCCAGAGCGATTTCTCACTAGGAGTGTAACAGGAAATGTAAGAGCACAGAGAGCATAATAGCATGGATGAGTGGCCTGAACTAAGTCAATAAACCAAATGTGACCCTGGACCATAAAACCAGTCATAAGGGTAAATTTTTCGAAACTGATACAACTATTTGAAAATCTGGAATCTGAGGGTGCAAACAAAATCCAAATACTGAGAAAATCGCCTATAAAGTTGTCCAAATGAAGGTCTTAGCAATGTATATTACTAATCAAAAAGTATGTTTTGATATATTTATGGTAGGAAATTTACAAAATATCTTCATGGAACATGATCTTTACTTAATATCCTAATGATTTTTGGCATAAAAGAAAAATGGATAATTTTGACCCATACAATGTTTTTTTTTGGCTATTGCTAAAAATATACCCCAGAGACTGGTTTTGTGGTCTAGAGTCACAAATATGCAAATGCATCCTATTGTTTGCCACAGAATAATATATTTATTAGTTGAACACTGTGTGTGCTGTCTGTGAAAGATTCCACAGGTATGCATTCGATTTCTTTTCATACAAGTATACATTTTACAACCAAATAGGTTATTATGCTAAAAAGTACACAATACTACTGACATTACCAGGTATTTAGACATATAATGTACCTTAATTTCTACATTAACTAACCTACCATTGTAGTACGAAATAAAAACCTGCCAATCCGTATTATCTGAGTATTGCGCATTTGCAGGTGACCTGTTCATCTTAAAAAGGAATGCCATTGCTAAGACACAGTTACACATGCTTACAGAAATATACATTTGATTACATTTTGGAGAACAGACTGAAGGTTGGTCAATATGTATTTGATTCATTGTTTATGTTCAGTAGTGGTCATGGGTGCGAGCACATGTGAAAAGATTATTACTTTTACTTTTATTTGAGTTCAGTTTTGGATAATCTACCCACCTCTGGAAAGGAATCATCTGAACACTGAAAAAAAAAAAAAAAAAAAAAAACTTAGATCAAGTATGATGACTTAAACTTTCACAAAGTATGTAATGGCACTTTCCTGTACAAGCTGATGCAGATTTTCACTAATTATTGTGGTGAGAAAGTTGAATGTAACATGCTAAAAGAGAGCAAGGCTTAGCAGTGCTGCAAACACAAAGCATTTACTGAACAAGAGTCAATATCAATATCAGGTGTATTTCTGTTACATCAAAGCACAGAAGGTGTAAACCTCCTGAGGTTTGGTGAGTGAGCAATGCTAGGGCAATAAAATAGAAATATGTATAAGCCAGAAGCCTTTTTGTGTATTTTCAAAATATCTGGACACTTAGTGTGCCTATGACATGCCATTGTGCCACACAGCCTTTTAAAACAAAAAGTCATTCTGTCATATAAAAGATCTAATTTTCAGTATCTCATTCAAATGTGCCTCATTTGGTTGTCACTTCCCACACTGAAGGCTGTTACCTTGACTCATATGTGAAAGCTCTTTAAACAGTCAGTACAGAATCATTTAAGTAATCTATCAAGGTAAATTTTCATGAACCCCAGAGGACCATTAACCTCTTATAGTTTTGTTAAAAACAAGGATATTTTGTTAACTTGCCAACAATTTTCTCTCTCTTTTCCTCTTTCAAACCCAGCAACAGTTTTTGTCCACCCAACGCTATGTCACCTAACTGTGCTATTTTATCTGAACTTCCAGATCTTTAATTTCCTTATATGAAATTAAGAAATTTTGGTTACGTAATTCACTTCCAACAAAAGGTGAATATTCTGCTTTGGATGAAGTGAGAACCGACATCTGACATGTGCTACAGTGCATCATCATTGTTGCCTGGGTGAAACATACAGTTCGATTTCAGTGAAACTAAACAATTTGTCCATTTTAAAATGCCATGTAAACACAGTGTCAGTTTTCTTATTTTTGTGAAGTTGGCCTATTGTTTTTGGTATTGCTACTGTAGGTTTGCTCCAAATTAGGTGATGGTGGACATTTTTTCCCCCTTCAAATAGTGTTGTGTATCGTTTCATGTAAACTTGGCACAGAGAGTTAGATACTGTGCAGGTGAATGCCATTATTGATAGATTGTACCTCATAAAGGCAAAGTATGCCACAGCGGACAAGCTCAAATGCATTTCCTCTAATGCCCATTATCCCTGGCATATGTCTTATAGCGAAAAAAGTTTGCTCTATTTTGTTAATGTAAGCAGGGTTTTTGGCTAAATCAACACCTGTGTGAGATCTAACTTCCAGCTGTCATTACTTGTCCAACTAGGACTACACCGAATCCAATAAATAACAGTTTTATAGACTAAGTATTACTGGACATTATCCAAATTGCATTGCAAATCTTATGCTAAGAGGAACAAGATTCTTTCTGACCATATTAAAATACACTTAGATCATCATGTACAAGCTTCCTTCCAGCACATTTAACCTTGAGATTAAAGCGCAGTATGAGATGTGATGATCCACAGATGGACTATGGTGCCCCAAGAGGAAATACCATGAATTGTGACTAATTGACGACCAGAAGAGGAGGGGGAGGAGGGTGTGAAAATGTGCTGGACAGTCTGACATAATGGCACATTTGGCCTCTATTCTGCTAAATCACTTCTGTTAAGTGGTGAGGTGTTAATTAAATTAGATAAAATACCAATTCTGAGACGATTTCCTTCTGCTTCCCCAAACCCTGACTTCAAAAAATACTAGCAAGGTGACAAAACTGACCTGTGATTACTACCAAAGGCCAGTGTCAGGAAGATTAAAACGAATGAGACACAATGAACCATTGTCCAGTCATCATGCTGAAATGTTATGCTAAAACAGAGGGTTAAGTGGGATCAGAACATATCAGAAGTGCAGTTGATTATGTCGGTTGGCAGTGTGCTTTTTTTTTTTTGTAGCTGAACAAATTATGGTAATGATGCAGCACCACAGGACAGCAGTTAATCACAGCTTGAAGTGTGATCATACTTCAAAATCAGCTGAAAGGGTCACTGTCTGGTAAGTACAAATCAAGACTTCTCAAAAACACATGGCTGAAGAGGAATGTGCATTTAAAATGCAACACACACACATTTCATTTCAAATGTACATTCCTCTTCAGCCATGTGTTTTTGAGAAGTCTTGATTAGCATAAAACGGTGGTCAACAGTAAAACAAAAGAAGAATATATATATATTTTTTTTTTTACTGTTAACCACTGTTTTATGCTTATTGTCAGCCAAGGCTTTACAAATGGCATTCTTGGAAGCCGGTCTTGCTAATAATGGTTCAGTACTAAAGGCCAGTATACCTCCTGAATAATGTGTTTTCAAGGCAAACAATTCGTTGTTTTTTCTGAGAGCACACGTGAAGTATATAAAAAAAATTGGTTATTGTGAATATATAATGTGAATTAAAAAAATTAATACTTGCAATTTTTTATTTAATTTAAATCATTTGCTGCTCCCACACAGTGTTTCTGACCTTGTGGTGAGACAGACAAGGGTTTGTCTTGATAACTGTTTGGCTTGAATGACTTATCCTTATGCTGTGGTAATGATTGCCAATGGTTGCTATATCTTTGTGTGCCTGGTGTGTGTGTGTGTTTGCGGGAAATAATTTTTTTTTTGTTCATCAGTATATAGAAAACATCTTGGCTCAAGTTTTTCTTCGCTCTGATTTCACGAGTGTGGGTGGGTTTCATAACGTCACTGTGCTATTCTGGAGGCATTCTCTTCTTGAATTATGTTTAGTATTTAATTATGCCTTCAATAAGAAAGGATGCTGGGTGTTGATTAATATCAAGCAAGCTACATATGAAAATGAAGCCTATAGTTCTGAGCTCAGATTAAAATCAGATTTGAGAGTATTTCCTATACAGTATATATCATGGCCTGCTGAAGTGTCAGTCTTTGGTTTTTAATAATTCCATTAGTAAGTTCATAAAGGCTGAGAGTAAATATTAATGTATCTTTGGTTTCTATGACAAAAAAATAGTTTAACATCCTTTTATTATAGAGAATGCGAGCAAACAGAGCAAATGTATCTTCCAGTGACCTGTCATTAAGTATTTTTCTTCACTTATTATATTAAATGGTTGTTTCTGCATTCTTTAATGCCCATTCATTATATACAGTACATTTGTGTGAAGAAAGCTTTGTGTGAGCGATGCGAAATGGTTGTTTTGAATGAACAAAACGCAGCAATGTACTGTCTGCACAAGAAGACCTCTCACTATGACAACCGCAATGGAGACATGTTACAGGAATTTAGATGAGTAAAATAATTTCATGCAGTTTGTTAACAACAACTGATTAGGCCTGACTCTTGATTAAATAACTAAGTAGCTGATATTTGTTCTTCATTTTCAAGTCCTGCAGTATTAAGTGTAAAATAAGTGTGCCCAGGAAACGTTTAATAAATGCTGTAAAAGTAGTGTTGATTGTTAGTTCCTGACATATAATTAAAGGGATAGTTCACCCATAAAATGAAAGTTATTTACCCTCATATCATTCCAAACTCTATGATTTCTTGTTCAGGGAAAAAAAAAAATATATTTTGAAGAGAATATAGGTAGCCAAACAGTTGCTGGTCCCCATTGAATGGAAAAAAAAAATCATCAAAATATCTTCTTTTGTGTTAAACAGAAAAAAGAAACTCATACAGATAAAAATAATTAAAAAAAAAACTTGTGGGTGAGTAAATGACAACAGAAGTTTCATTTTTGAGTAAACTATCCCTTTATCCGTCATGTCTCATTCTCTCGGACCGAGGAATATGATTGGACGATTTTATGGTCCTACCTTCCAAAGACAATATAAATACATATAAATTAAAAAACTTAACTTAGTGATTGCTATCAGGATATGAAGAGACTTTCAACCAGCATAACAAAATATGTTCTTGAACCAAAACACCTAACCTGCCTTTAAGTAATTTTAACAAGCTGAACTCTATTGTGAAATGTTACCAAAAGGTGTTGTAATTTAGACAATACTGTATACTTTTCCTATGATGTTTTGTAACTGAGACT
Organism: Sinocyclocheilus anophthalmus; assembly: GCA_018155175.1. Lineage (NCBI taxonomy): Eukaryota > Metazoa > Chordata > Actinopteri > Cypriniformes > Cyprinidae > Sinocyclocheilus > Sinocyclocheilus anophthalmus. The sequence continues at coordinate 65,409 of JADLZN010001749.1, read as the reverse complement.
ATAACAATCTGTTTATATCTTCCTAAACTGGCTTGCAATTAGTAACAAAAATATACTAATGTGCTATAGACCATCATACAGGATCATAATCTATAAGAGCTGACAGAAACAGTGATGTGACAACTGTGTGCTCTAGTTGGACCCTTAAAATTATCTTCCATTATCCAAAAGTGCAGTGAAGTGCATGAATCAGTTCCTTATGGAGGTAACAGTACATCCTAATGGGGGGCAGATGGTATACTGATTGTCAAGGAGTGACCTGTGGGGACAAATGTGAGTTTTCAGCCTGAGTCAAACAAGCTCTCTTGCAAATTACATTGTTGAGGTTTCAGTTTTAATGGTTTATTCACCAGCTGCTCTGTTACCAGCTCATGGTCATTACTTCATGGACATCACAGCAGATATTTGTTAGAAATAGTAAAAGAGTGTAATATAAAAAATATAAATGTCGTGTAATTATAAAAAATATATTTCACATGATTATAGACCTAGAAGTCGTGCTGAAAGAAAACCCTTCTGTAATGATCTCAGATGATTTAAGGGTTTTAATAAGGAGTTCACTTCTCTGTTCTGGGTAGTGATCCTGGGGTCAGAAGGGAATCTGCATCATTCCTTCAGAATACATTTCAGTTGGAAAAATTTGCTGATATCCTTCTATCTTGCTCTGGAGACATACCGTGATTTTGAGACTGAGCAGTGCCTGATCATGAAACTTCAAAATGAATACATTGCTTTGTATTTTTACATTTCACATTTTACAGGCATGCACATAAGGAACAAAGACATTCTGCATCGATTATGTTCCTCTCCCGTTTCTGATTGATGTTGCACATCTAATGATTTACAGTGGTTTTGTTCCAGTCACTGACTCATTTATGGTATGTATGGCTACTAATGGCCACCAACAGCTTTTAGTAAACTTTTCCCTTTGCCGTTGACCTGCATATACAGTACAGCCTATTTAAATAGTTCCTTAACCTCCTGAGACCCTGTGACCTCATATGAGGACAGTATATTTTGGTGTATTTCTCTGAGACTATACATGCCACAGTTTTAAGTCTGGATGTCCTGTACAGAGCCCATTCAGAGCTTTTCAGAGATACTAAATGTTTGGATGTTTCACTATGACCACTCCCTCTCCTTGGTCTTCAAAAATGTCTTATGGAAATATGATAATATTTTGTAATTATCATTTAAATTGTCTAATTTTTAAACTGTCTGTCATAAATCAACATCTCAGGAAAATGTTATGGGGTTTCAAATCAAAATATTACTTTTTTTTTACGAAACAGGATGTTGATTTCATACATGTGGACACCGGGACTAAAAGCATGTTTAGTACGCATTTTGGGAGACGACAAATGAATAGGTAAAATATATGTCAATATTCTATGAAATATTATATATTATTATGAAAATCTTGTCAAATATTACTCCCATTATTACAGTTTTTTTCATTACATGTTGCCCCAAAAACACATTAATATGCAAATTAGATTTAGTTTATAGATACATTGTATATAATGAGAAAACCCGTTTATGGCCATTTTACACACATTTTGCATAAAGAAAAATGGTATATCAAATCATTATGTTATAACATAGTTGAGAATCATCTTTATAAAGTTTGGTAAAAAAAAAAAATCTTGAAAACTAAAAATGTATTGATTTAAAAAATCTATTGTTTTTGCCTATGCATGTTCATTCATGTCTTTTTATTTATTTATTTAATTGAGTCCCGATGTCCTCTACCGAGGACATAGCATAACTTATGAATGAAATACCATTAAATTATTTTTTTAAGCTCTAGACAATGTAAAACATGAAAAAAACTTTTTCCCCCTAAAAATCTTTTCTCGGGTCTTAAGAGGCTAAGAGACCTTCATGTAAAGATTTTGGAGTCCCTGGTCTTCAGTGGAGTGTCAGAAATTGACTGTTCCCTCTCTGAATCTGAAGCAGTATTTTCACACTCCAACAGGAATACCAATCATATGATTCTGAGATTAGCATTCTGTAACTCTGTGGGCCTTTTTTATCATGGGGCCTATCACTTACTAATATCTCAATGTTCGGATATTTCCCTGCAGTATCTGTATCCACCATGCAGCTTAATTTTCAATGGCAGATTGTCTGTTATAGCAGCCCCCTAGAAAACATCCTTCCCTCTAGCAGTCAATGAGAGCAGAACTGTCTAATTTTGTAATGAATTCCATTTTTTAAATTGTGTTCACAACATGGAGAGTGACTGGGAGTGACTAAGGCTTTGATTAGCTTTTACTTCGGTTACAGAAATTTGAGTGGGTCTGAGAGACATAGTTGTGCATGTCTACCTATATTCTCTAGTGCCTCTAGTCAGCTCTTATTTAAGTGATTGCACATTGCCCAGTTGATGTATCCACTTGAAAAGCACATTTTTGTGAATGCTAGAAACACCTCCTGCAAGAAAAGTCTGAAACACCTCATAGGGATGGGTATCGTTAAGGTTTTAAAGGTATTACTACTCTTACCGATACTGCTTATCGATTCGGTACTTTAACAGTATTCTTCTCGGTACTTTTGGTTTTAATATATGATATATATATATATATATGACAAATTAAGAGCTGAATTAACATGGCTTTATATTCTGAAATGTAAAATAAATATTTTATGAAATTAATATTAAACATCAATTTGTAAATGCACCAGTGTGCAGGCATTTTGTGTTTTATACATAAGATAAGATACATTAAGAACATGAACAAAGAAACAAAGTAAAAAAATGACCAAATACATAAACAAATATACAAATGAAAGAAAATAAACAGTGCTGAATTTTCCATGAAGTTCTACAAAATACTGTTCAGAAGTAAATAGCCTACACAAAGAAATCAATGTAAATGAACACTGCCATAGTTTCAGTGTATGTACTTGAGATTAGTGCTTATTTAAGCTAACATATTCAGATAAGAGCAGTATGCTTTTTTTATGGCCAAGCACCAGTCGTCACTTTCAGACGATATTGACAACACGAGAGGTTTCTCCCAACTGTTCTCCCCACTTAAGACATAAACGTTCTAAGAAAACTACTCTCCAAAAGCCGCATTTTGACATTTTTGTGTGTGTTTGATCGATTGGATATGCGCCCGAAGCTCAAAGTGCAATTTGTTTGTCAGTTTTGGAGCGCGCCGCGCGCACACATTTCACCCTGAGGAACAGCATCTCTTGTGCGGATTGTGCTTTCAACATTTTATTATTAAACATGTCCCGCAATTTAGCAACAGTAAAGACGGCATCTTACAACAATCACAGATTGAACTGATTCTGACGTCAAGTTTGGGTTTTAGGGAGGAACGAATGCGCACTGCTGTGAAGGGAAAGAAGTTGCGCAATACGAAACGCAGCTCGTTTTTTAATAGCTTTACTTCATGTCTTCTTTTGTATAATCCTTAGAAGCCAAAATATAAATAAAAAAATTAAATGAGCTTAATAAAACAGCCACAGGCCTAAAGTGTAAGCAGATGTTTGAATGTTTAGTTCTCTCTTCTATCATAATTAAACAGGGATTTCATGTTGATGATCTCGCTTCTGAATATTGAATAGCAAAAATGCATCATAGACAAATGTTTGAAAAACAGCTGGCGACTCTGGTGAGATAGAATTTGCAAGATAATGTATATATAGCAATAATAAATGTATGTGTGTTTTATTAAATTTCTTTAGTACCGATAGCAGAACCGTTGACGTCAGAGCTTATCGATACTCCGGTCTTTCATAATTTAGCCCCGGGGCCCATTTAATACCGGTTTCGGTACCCATCCCTAATCCCGAATGTTTTTTTTTTCCTCGCAAAAACAACAACGCAGATTGCATAATATTTGTAGGAAACAAAATATAAAGTAATTTTATTTGATTTATATAGGTGGCTAAAATACGCATATGAAAAAATATATATATATTACACTGTCTGATGTTCACCTGGCTATGTTACATGAAACTGGGAAGGCCAACATAAGTTCCCTTTCAGTTGGTCACTTCCATGTTGTGTTAAAGTTCCGACACTAGGGGTCACTCTTGGGAGCCCAGACACCACTGACATCATTGAGAAAAGGCCAATGAAATTGGCGAGCAAAATTTGCATAGCTGACCACGCTGCAGACATCTGGGTATAAATAGGCCAGCGTGGCATTTGCTTACTCGTTCTGTTTTTCGGAGACGAATGCAGCATCTCTCTGTGAGAGCATTTGTGCATAATGTGCATTTGATCAGATATAACTGCAATACAAGATTATGAGATGCATTGTTTGAATGCTTGGCCAAAGAGATGAGTCTTTAATCTAGATTTAAATCATATGATGCGATTTAACTTTTTCCTTTCTCTTTGGAGTGTTACATGCTCTTGGTGCATAAAGAAGATCTGTAAAGTTGCAAAGACTAAAGACTCAAATCCAAAGAGATATTCTTTAAAAAGTTAAGGTCAACCACGGCTACCTAAAATGGCTTGTTCTAACACGCCCCCACATATCTATGTCACGATTTTGGGAAGATTTGCATAACGCCGCCCAAATGTTCACGCAAAGAAAGAAGGCGTAACTTATTCTCGCTGTAGTATTGTTGTTGCCGCTGCCATTTCGTGAAGGCGCTGTGTTTCGTTGTGAAAGCGAAACTACTTTGGTTGGACTTCCAAAAGTGGACGATATCTGCTTCGTCATGCCTGAGCTGATCCGTGCTGGTCGCTGAGAAATACATCAACTTCGCGCGGTCTTTTTGTGGATCTCCGGATCGGCTTTCACCGTGAATGAAGCGAGTCCAGCCGGGGTCGTCACATGTGGCTGCTGCAAGCCCTCCGGACGCTCCTTCATCAAATCCACCGGCCGCACCGTTCTCAAACCCGCCCGCCTCTGCTCACTCAAGCCCGCCGTGTGTGACGCTGTTTCGTTGTGAAAGCGAAAAACTACTTTGTTTGGCGTTCCAAAAAGAGGACACGACTAGAAATCAGTGGTTAGTTGTATTTACAACACTGTTCCAGAACGGTTTAACCCAAATATTCAGATGTGTGCAGCGCATTTTTATGGAGGACTGTTTACTGATCCTGGTAGAGTAACGTTAGACTACAATGCCGGTGTTCTGACTCACAGACTGTAAGTAACATTTACGTTTTTTTTATATTTAAAGAATTGCCACTGACGATTCAAACGCGAGTTTTTGGGCAGTTGAGTAGCACTTGTTGTTTGTCATTTCTTCGATCACAAATTCAGACATGGTTTTATGTTTACGCGGCGCGATGCAACGCAACGTGTAAAAAGACAGTATAAGTCATTATAATCCGTATTATGTCCCCACTGGATGCAACAAAAGCCTTGTTTATAATGTTTTAATGTTTTTGTCTCGTCGCTCCGCCCGGACAGGGCATCACAATATGGTAAGGGGGATAACATTTCCGTCACACGCTTGAGGAATTCGACCAATCACAACACATGAGATAGCTGGCCAATCAGAGCACACCGTGCTTTTCAGAATGATGGGCTTTGTAAAAATCGACACGTTTCAGAAAGGCGGGGCATAGAGGGAAACAATAATGGTTACAGTATGTGGAAATGTGTTTTTGAACTTGACCGCAAAAACATTTCATACAAAATAAGTTCTTTTAGCAGATCGTATGACCCCTTTAATCTAGAGAGTGTGTCTGAACCCCGAACGTGATCAGGAAGGCTATTCCAGAGTTTAGGAGCCAAATGCAAAAAAGCTCTACCTCCTTTAGTGGACTTTGCTATCCTTGGTACCAAAAGTCCAGAGTTTTGCGACCACAGGGAGCGTGATGGATTGTAGAGTGGTAGAAGACTAGTTAGGTACGCAAGGAGCTAACCCATTAAGGGCCTATAGGCAAGTAATAATATTTTGTAAATGATACGGATCTTAATAGGTAGCCAGTGCAGAGACTTTTAAAATTGGGGTAATATGATCATATTTCTTGACTGGTAGGACTCTAGCCGCTGCATTTTGGACTACCTCTAGCTTGTTTATTGAAGATGCAGGACAACAACCTAGCAGTGCATTACAATAGTCCAATAGAGGTCATGAATGCATGAACTAGCATTTCTGCATCAGAAACAGATAACATGTTTTGTAATTGGCAATGTTTCTAGATGGAAGAATGCTGTTTTTGTAACGTGTGAAATATGATTTTCAAAAGACAAGTTTGCTATCTAATATAACACCCAGATTTTGACTGTAGAGGAAGTAACAGTAAATCCGTCTAGTTGCAAATTGTAATCCAAGAGATTCTGTGAAATGTCTTTTGGTCCAATAAGTAATATCTCTGTCTTATCCGAATTTAATAGGAGAAAATTATTGGTAATCCAATCTTTTACATTTTTAACACAGTCTGTTAGCTTAGATAATTTAGAAGTTTCATCTGGTCTTGTAATTAATGTGAGTATCATCATCGATAAACAGGGAAACTAATCCCATATGTCTAATAATTATTACCAAGGGGGCAACATGTCTATGAAAATAGCAAGAGGCACTCCAGATTTTACTGGTGATAATTGAGATGACAAAATGGTAGCGATCGGACAGGTACGATCTAAACATCTTAAAGCCTGCCCTTGAATACCAGAATAGTTTTGTAATCGATCTAGGAGTATGTCATGATCTATAGTGTCGAACGCAGCACTAAGATCAAGTAAAACTAGCAATGAGCTGCAGCCTTGGTCAGACGCAAGAAGTATGTCATTTGTAATATTAACAAGTGCAGTTTCTGTGCTATGGTGGGGCCTGAAACCTGACCCTGAATCTAGAAGATAATTAAGTAGCACCCCAATTGAGCAGACACAAATTTTTCTAAAATTTTAGACAAAAAAGGAAGATTTGAGATGGGTCTGTAATTTGCCAGTTCACTAGGATCTAGTTGTGGTTTCTTAATAAGAGGCTTAATAACCGCCAGCTTGAATGGTTTTGGGACGTGACCTAAAGACAACGACGAGTTAATAATGAGAAGTGGTTCTTCTGCTACAGGTAACAACTCTTAGTCATTTAGTGGGTACAGGATCTAACAGGCATGTTGTTGGTTTAGATGCAGTGATAAGTTTATTTAGCTCTTCCTGTCCTATAGTTGTAAAGCACTGCAGTTTATATTTTGGTGCGATGAATGAAGCTGAAGTATTATTCGCTGTAGAATCTACATTTGTTATGTATTTCTGATGTTATCTATTTTATCATTGAAGAAATTCATAAAGTCATTACTATTAAACTGTGAGGGAATATTTAGATCGGGTGGCATCTGGTTATTTGTTAATCTAGTCACTGTGCTAAATAAAAACCTTTTGATTGTTTTGGTTATTTTCTATGAGTTTGTGGATATGCTTGGCCCTGGCAGCTTTTAGAGCCCGTCTATAGCTGGACATACTGTTCTTCCATGCAATTCTAAAAACTTCCAAGTTAGTTTTTCTCCATTTGCGCTCAAGACTACAAGTTTCTTTCTTGACAGAATGGGTATTACTGTTGTACCATGACGCAGTACGTTTTTCTCTAACCTTTTCAATTTGATGGGGGCAACAGCTTCTAATGTATTAGAGAAGATAGTGCCCATGTTGCTAGTCATTTCGTCTAGTTCATGTGTATTTATGGGTACACAGAGCAGTTGAGATAAATCAGGCAGGTTAATTGTGAATCTGTCTTTGGTGGCTGGAACAATAGTTCTGCCCGGACGATAACGAGTAGCCATATAGTTAGTATTAGTAATACGCAGCATGCACAATAAAAGGAAATGGTCACTTTGAGGTACGATATCTATATCAATAAGATCAATTCCATGCAATATAATTAAATATAGCATATGATTAAAACGATGAGTGGCCCGGTGACGTTTTGCTTGACTCCAAAAGAGGTTATTAGGTCAGTAAACGCAAGTCCTAAAGCATCATTTGTATTATCAACGTGAATGTTAAAATCTCAGACAATTAGTGCTTTATCAACAGTAACCAATATGTCTGAGAGGAAATCTGCAAATTCTTTTAGGAAATCTGTATACAGCCCTGGTGGTCTATACACAGTAGCCAGAGCATAGGGGGATACGATAGATTTCTTTTGCATATCTGACAGTGTAACATTAAACAGAAGTATTTCGAATGAATTAAACCTGTATCCTGTCTTCTGAGTAACATTGAGAATATCACAACATATTGTTGCAACACCGCCGCCACAACATCATGCTTATAACAGTAGCTTGGTGGAGTAGACACATTTAGACCAATAGAGTCCATAAGAGCAGAGTACATAAAAACTATTATCTGTGATCATTTCATTTACAATAACTGCTTTAGGTGCAAGTGATCTAATGTTTAGGAGCCCAAACTTTAAAAATAGTTTGTTCATTTATTTAAATTCTCAGGTTTAATCACGATCAGATTTTTTCTAGATCCTGCATTAAATTTATATTTTGACCTCACTATTCGGGGAAAAGACACAGTCTTTATAGATTGGACAGCGCAAGTACTTCTCTCATTTAAGCGGGCAGAACATAAGTCATCATGGCAGTTATTTGAGATTTGACTTACTAGTCATATGGAGCACAGTGTCCTGGAGATGTTGTCCGACAGGTGTTCCGCTCCGACTCTGCTGGGGTGCAGGCCATCAGCACGAAAAAGCCTAGGACGCTCCCAGAAAATATTCCAATTATTAACAAAGAGCAGTTTCTGTTCTTTACACCATGACAATAATCATTAATTTAAAGCAAAAAGTCTACTGAACCTTTCGTGTCCTCGTCGATATGTGGGAAGCGGTCCTGACACGATGATCGTCGTCGCGGGCGATATACTGCGCACCGTCTCGATCAGGCTCCTGAAGTCCCTCTTCAGTGTCTCCGTCTGCCGCAGCTTGGTGTCGTTAACCCCAGTGAACCGCTCCGGGGCTTTCGTCGCCCTTCAGAATCGCGAGTATCTGCGCAGAAACATCGAGAACACGAACACCAGGGAAACAGTGGGTGTGCACTTTACCTTCAGCTAACGTAGCACGGACGTGCCGGTCGATGGAGTCTCCGACGATCACAGCGTCGCGTTCCGTCTCGCGGAGAGGAGCGAAGCGGTTCCGGGTGGAGATCTCGAAGACCGCAGGCGGCGGAGGTCGAGGAGGTCATCGCCTGGGGCCTGGCTCGCGTCTTACGCTGTGGGTGAATGCAACCAGAGTTGTGGTTTTTTTTTTTTGTCCCGGCGCCGGAGTGAAGGACATCTGGGAAGATCGCGTCCTGGGTGCAGCGATGTATACTTACCCCGGACTTGTGAGCATCAGTCTGGGATGTTTCCAGCGCGGCTCTCCGTTTTCTCAGCTGGGCCTGCCTCTTCACCAGGTCACGGATCTGCTTCTCCACGGCCTCCAACGTGTCCTCACCTGCACTCAAAGGTAGACACACATCTGCCATTAAAGCAAGTAACAGTGAGTAAAACAATGTTAATGTGTGTGAATAAAGTATTAGCAATGTAAGCGAGATTAGCGGCAACCACGCTGGTGATGCTAACGGGCTATATGCTAATAGCGGACTTCGGGAAATCAAAATAAAACTAGTGATAACAAGGTGCTCTGATTGTTTTTGTTGTAGAATACGATAGGGGATATATTCACATGTTATAGAAACGAAAATGATGGTGTATAAAATTGATTTTAAGATAAAAAATAGACGATAAAGAATTAACTTGACGGAGCTCAAACTCAAAACACACGGCAGCAACAAACAGGAAGAATCACACCAGTGTGTCACCGCACTTTCCGCCCTAGGAAGGACATCTGCTTTCTATGGGCAGGAGTGCCCTTAAAACTGGTGTCCAGACACATAGTTGTTATAACAGATGCTTCCAAGACAGGTTGGGGTGCTGTTTGCAATGGGCGTGCAGCCTCCTGGGTCTGGACTGGCCCCCGGCTGCAGTGGCATATCAACTGCCTGGAGTTGTTGGCGATTTTGGCCTTGAGGTGGTTTCGACCGTTAATCCAAGGCAATGAACGTTGATCCTGATGGACAACACAGCGACCGTTGCGTACATCAACCACACATCAACTCCTGTCGCATGTCACAACTCGCCCGCCATCTCTTACTATGGAGCCAGCACAGACTCAAGTCTCTGCGTGCCACTCACACTCCAGGCGACCTCAATTGTGTAGCAGACTCCCTCTCACGACAGGTCACGCTCTGATGTGAGTGGAGGCTTCACCCCCACACAGTCCATGTAGAGAAGGCTTACCTTGAAAGATAATAAGGGCTTGGTTTTGAAGGGAATAGCAGTGTACCAGGTGTGTCGGTCAGAACACGACAGAGAGGGAAGTGATGAACTTGAACTGGTTTAATTTGACCAGTAGGTAAATATACATCAGAGGGGGGAGCCAATCATAAACTTGTAAATATGTAAAATAAAATATGTAAACACAATATAATCACAAGCATTATGTCACTCACAATACCATTTTAACATTTTACTGGTATTATTTATCAACATGAGATATAACATCCTAAACATCTCTATAAACACTGTAGAGCTACATAAGCTTGAGCACAGATGAATAAGTACCGTCACGTAACATTATGCAGTTGATAACTGCATCATACTATATAACAATGAGCATAAATCAGTAAATGTGACAGTATAAACCTTACTCACTCTTATAAGATGCACAAAGCACAATATACACTCAATCTGTGGCGGTAATCAGTGCTATTTCTCTTCTCCAGTACCCGTACCACTGACGAACTGATATCTGCTGCAGCTGATGCAATATGCGATCGCTCCGTGCTGAGTTGCTTCACTTCTGATCTCCCGTGTGCGTCATACTTTCATAATGAAAGTCCCTGTTCTAGTCGTTGCTACAATGCTCCTAATTCTCTCAATGGCCTTTTGCACAGCCGCCCCCCAAATTGCATGCAATCTGCACTTGTAAAAGTCTCACACCTCAGTCACTGGAGGGCCTTTCTCATTCTCCTCTGAATCTGAAATCATTGGAAGAGTGATAAGTCGGGCAACTGGCCGGGTGTAAACTTTGTCCTTGACTTGGATGTCCGCAGATCTCACATGACCATCTGCACTCTGACGCACTCTGATCACCCTACCAACTGGCCAGAGCGCCCGGGGAACCTGCTGGTCTATCACCAGCACTACTGAATCCACTGACAGATCAGCTGGGGTACCATGCCACTTTTGTCTGCATTGTAGAGTTGGAAGGTAACACCTGATAAATCTTGCCCAAAAGTGATCAGCAATGACTTGGCAGTGTCGCCATCTCCGCTTGCTTAGTCCCTCACACTTAGGGTATGCAAGACCTCCTCGGAGACCGGTTGAACTCTTATGACGGTATACAGTGCAGTCTTGACGGACTTGATCTCCCTCTCCCAGGTGCCCCCGAAGTGAGGAGCTGCAGGGGGGTTGAAGCGGAAGTCAGTCTTCTGCTTGGCAAGGCTGCGTTGGAGATCGGAGGACATGTTGTTAAAAGACTCACGGAGCTCCTTCTCCCCTGCTTTAAAGTTTGTACCCTGGTCTGAATAGAGCTCAGTTGGGGTCCCTCTGCGAGCGATAAACCGCCTGACATTCATCAGGAAGGAGTCCACGTCCATATTGTGCATGAGGTCTAGATGCACCACCCGGGTGGTAAGGCACTTATAAATGATGCCCCATCTCTTCTCTGAGCGTCGTCCTATTTTGACCTGAAACGGTCCGAAGCAGTCGAAAAATAACGGCTTGTATAAGCGCAGACGGGCCACAGGTAAGTCTACCATCTTCGGGATCAACTGCTTAGATTTCCATCTTCGGCACTCTTTGCACTGGTGTGCACTCCCCGAATGGCTTCTCTTCCCACAAAAAAAAAAAAGGGGGGGGGGGGGGGAAAAAAAGTTTTTTTTTTTTTACACAGAAGGCCCGACGCATCTCTGAGAATACTCGCTCAGGGCCTGGGTGACAGAGACGAGCATCATAGTCCTGAATGAGGAGTTTCGTCGCTGGATGCAAGGGGTCTAGAACAATAGGGTGCTTGAACGTTGCGTCTAACCATTCAGCATGCCGAAGTCTCCCCCCCAACCCGTATGATTCCCTCGCCGGGGTCCAGTTCAGGGGACAGCGTAAGGAGACGACTACTGCAGAGTACTGCTTTCCCTGCCTTAAGGTGCCGTAACTCCTCTGGGAAGCATTCAGCCTGGACTCTCTGGAAGATCGTCATCTCTGCCTGCCGATAGTCTGCTGCTGTCAGGGTCTTATCTCGATCTGCCTCCCCATGCCCCTCCTGCACTACGGCCTCGACCATGGCCCTCCAACAAAGGTATGACTGGCTCAAATGTGTCTCTGGTAGGTCTGCTCTCGATACCACTCTGCACGAAACCAACTTCTTGTACTCCGTGACATCCTGTTCTGTTACCTCTCCAGGTAAGGATGGACATTCTGCAGGTCCCTTGAGGAGGAAGGCAGGCCCTTGGCTCCAATGGTTCGGCGCGGCCAACTCTGCCAAAGTCTTCCCTCTCGTCACATCATCTGCCGGGTTCTGTGTGGAGTCAACGTAGTGCCAGGAACATCCTCCTGTAAGCTCTTGGATCTCGGGTACACGAGTACCCACGAAGACTTTAAACCAGGTATGCACACTCTGCAGACAATTATCCACATAAAAACAGCGCCCCACTGAATGCCTGACTCCCTCTTCAGGACCTCCGTGATCTCTTGCATGCATTTGGAGAGCGAAGGTGGCGCAACATGGTGAACACGCAGTGCCAAATGGTAAGACCTGCCACTCAAAGACATCAGGGGGTTCTCACATTTCATGTCCTTCCAAATGAACCTGAGAAGCGGCCGGTCTTCAGGTAAAAGCTGGACTTGGTGGAACATTCCTCTGATGTCACCACAAACTGCCACCGCATGTTCCCTGAAGCGCAGTAAAACTCCCAGCAGAGAGGTTCCCAATGTTGGTCCAGGAAGGAGGGTGTCATTGAGGCTTCGACCTTGGAATTGAAAGGAGCAGTTGAAGACCAAATGACTCTTCCCGTTATGGCTCACCAAGTGGTGTGGTATGTACCACGACTCATCTGAGGTCAAGGCTTCCCCTGGGTCAATCTTCTTGACTGTTCCAGTCTCCACTAACTTGCGAATCGCTGCGGAGTACTCATCAGCTCGTAGGGGGTCCCAGGCCAAGCGTCTCTTCAGACCGCTGAGGCAGGGTAGGACGGCTTCCTTGGGAGCTCTGAGTGGGGGAGCATCTCGCTTCCTTAACAGAGGTGTGGCATATCTGAGGATGCCTGCAACCTGTACATGCCTCGTCTTGGCCTCCAGAAGCTCCAGCACTTCCTTATCCTGCTTCGATCTCATAACCGACTTGTCGGTCTGGTATGGCAGTATGTCCATCTTCCAGAGCTTCTCGACATTCTGCATCAGCTCCGTCATCTGCTGGGCACTCGGAGCCCACTGGGTAAGGTGTGCAGGTCCTTGAAGGATGGCTGCCGGTCCTCCAGGAGGGCCCAGTCTGACTGGTTTGATCGGAGTAAGTAGATGATGGTAGTCCGCTCCAATCAGCACAAGCAGTTTGACATGTTCAAATGTCTCAAGAGGAAGATTTGCCAGGTGTTTGTACTTCCTCTTCAAACTGGCGATTGGGTAAGTGTGGTCTGCCAAGCCCAAGCGTTGTGAGGTGAAAGCCTCCACTACCTGAAAGGTTTTCTTGGGATTCATAGGGGAGGAGATGTTGAATGAGACTATTGATCCCTTCAGGATTTGGACTTCCTGTCGAATGGTCCGCAGAGCAAGGTCCTCTGGCTTCTTATGCACGCCCGGTTTGTCAACAGCTTCAGGGAGGAGCATTGTGTGCTCTGAACCATCGTCCAGTATTGCATAAGTGTCTAGTGTCCGGTCTCTGTTACACAGTATAAGTCTGACGACTTTCAGCAGAACACGAGTGTGGTCCGATGGTCTGTCCAGATAGAGGACTTCTGTACTGGTGCTCACCAGGCAACTTTCAGACTTTGGCTGCTCAGCCGGGGGGCGCGAGTTAGCGTCATAAAGAACTCTCAAAAGCTTCCCCTGACACACATCGCAGAGCTTCTTAAGGTCACATTGTGCCGCCTGATGTGCTCTCCCGAATCTCCAGCATCTCCTGTTAACCCTGATCCACTCTATGATCTCCTCTTTATTAAGTTTCTGGAAATTTGGACACTTATTTAGGAAGTGCTGTGTGCCCTCACAATATGGACAGTAGGGTTTTGCTTTGCCTTTCCACCTCTGCACAGACAAGCTTTGACACTCTTGCCGGGATACTGGGTTCACCATACGGCTCTCTGCTCCATGGAGTACCGTAGCTGGTGGTCTGCTGCGATGTTTCTCAGCTCGGTAGCCCTTGGGCACGAGTGTCCGTAGGGTTGTCATAACCTTGGCACCATGACTCATATCGAAGCCATTCTGCCAGGTCAAGCAGCGTATGAGTATGTCCAGGACGATGGAACATCTGACGTCGGAAGTTAGCTCTCATCTCCATCGGAAGCTTGGTAAAGAGTCGGGCCACATGTGAGCCGCATCTCAGCTCGACTTCTCCGTCTGGCCCCAGTGTCTGTAGCATGCCCACAAGTGACTGTATGTGCAGGGAGAATCTCTCAAAGGCAGCTATGTCCCCTCTTCTAATCTCAGGAGAATCCATCACCACAGCGATCCTCTTCAAGGCGACATGATGCGGCTGGCCAAACTTTTCAGTCAAGGCTGCCATAGTGTCAGTGTACGGCTGGGGTGAGTTGATAAAGGAGTCAGCGATAAGACAGGCTTCTTCAAGTTTCACATGATCTACAAGTATCTGATACTTGAAAAGCTCCGAAGCATCAGTGGGTAGCAGGTTTGCTAAAGCTAATTTTAGCCGAGAGAACTCCATCGGGTCATTATGGACAAAAAACAGAATTTTCAGCACAGGCCCCTTGTACTCTCCTACTCTTGGAGTTGCCAACATTGGTGATAACTGTCTGCCTGAGGCGGGGTGTGGCAGGCGGATATCAGGCCTAGCTGGATATTGAGTTGGGGATGCCTCACCCATGCGATATATACTGGGCTGTGGCCGTGAAATAGGTGAGTAAAGTTCTGGCCTTTGGGTGCTGGACCGGATGTCATACTCTTCAGGACCTCGTCTCGGCTGAGGGGGGTTCAAGCTCCGAGGGGTTGAATGTGGACGAGTGTGAGCTGTAATGTTGGATGATACACTGTCCCTCATGAGCTGTAGCTCGCTCATCATTCGGTCTATGACAATGACCACTCGCTGCTCCTCACCAAATGCGGACTTTGGGGGGTCGTCAGATAAAGGCCACGGCGGAGGAGGCAGTCCCTCATCATGCTCCTCTTCCTCTAAGGCTAACGAGTCATCTGGTAATGGAAGGGGTGGCATTGGCCATTGCTCTGAGGTCTGATCCCTCTGCACTGTTCCTCTCATTCTGACTGAGGCTGTTGACTCACGAGATTCCTTACTATTATCATAAGGTGAGGTGGAACTATGCTGCACGCTCTCTCTGGTCCCACTTAACTCAGCTCTCTCTTTTGTGTGGGGTGTATAGATAAGTAGCCATCCTAACTTTGTGTCGATGAATCTCTCCTCTGAGCTTGGGAAATAATCGTCCTGTGCCCGAGCAGTCCTACCCCATGTCACGTGAGGCTGCAAGCTCCATTCTTCCCCTCTAGGCATGGGTTGTGCAGGACTATCAGGTGCTGGGCCTTATCTCTTGGGTCGCACTACATTGACCTCGTAACGTTTGGGCTGAGTGGATGGGCCCCATGATGCTTCGCCGCTCTGTTGCATGTTCCCAGCACCGCTGCTATCCGGCTCGAAGGACCACAATGTAGCGAAGGCTACCTTGAAAGATAATAAGGGCTTGGTTTTGAAGGGAATAGCAGTGTACCAGGTGTGTCGGTCAGAACACGACAGAAAGGGAAGTGATGAACTTGAACTGGTTTAATTTGACCAGTATGTAAATATACATCAGAGGGGGGAGCCAATCATAAACTTGCACCTTAAACAATGCCCACTTGAATGCGGAACAGCTTCCAGCTACGGTGGAAGAAGCAACAGTGAGTCAATCGGATCTCCAGAGGTTGAATCCAAAGGGATTAAATGAGTCCAAGAAGGTTTGAAGCCCTTAGGAGTGGTGGCGAGCGATTAAACGGTGACTGATAGAGATGCGGGCATGAGAGGCACATGTACATCGCAGATACTGAGTAATGTCCTGACTTTAGATGAGTTTGTGCTGGTATTTGGTGTGGTTTGATCTGTAACAGAAGCAGCAGCACTCTAATATAGGTAAGCACATCATCACAGCCTTAATACACAAACTATTGACACTTCCCCTCACATGGACATAATAATATGTAAACACATAATATAATCACAAGCTGACAAGCATTATGTCACTCACAATAACATCTTTTAACATTTTACTGGCATTATTTATCAACAAGAGATATTATGACATCCTAAACATCTCTATAAACACTGTAGAGCTACATAAGCTTGAGCACAGATGAATAAGTACCGTCACGTAACAATATGCAGTCTAACTGCATCATACTATATAACAATGAGCATAAATCAGTAAATGTGACAGTATAAACCTTACTCACTCTTATAAGACGCACAAAGCATAATATACACTCGATCTGTGGCAGTAATCAGTGCTATTTCTCTTCCCCAGTACCAGTACCACTGATGAACTGATATCAGCTGCAGCTGATGCAATATGCGATCGCTCCCTGCCGAGTTGCTTCACTTCCGATCTCCCGTGTGCGTCGTACTTTCATAATAAAAGTCCCTGTTCTAGTCGTTGCTACAGTGCTCCTAATTCTCTCAATGGCCTTTTGCACAGTCCAGCTGATTTTTAGTCGATTCGGCCAGGCACAGATAGATCTGTTTGCCTCACCAGAATCCACCCATTGCCCGCGGTTGGTGTTCCTGACCAAGTGGCTGACGTCGTCTATTGGAGACCCTGGCTACAGGCGGAGCCAGGGCCCAACCAAACTGGCAATTGCCAAAGGATTTAGCATGATAATGCGTTAGGTTTTATCTAAAATGTGGTTTTATAAAACGTATATTTACTTTACAGGTGTTTTTACATTTTTTTTATGTTTTTTTTTTGCACTAAACGAGATTTTTGGCATCTAAACATACAAATACTTGCGTATTTTCAGCATTTAAACGTACAAAACTGACATATTGACGACACCTAAAAATGAATCCTTATGAATATTGAAATCGCGGCATTAATTTAATTATTAGTTGTTTTTAGTTGTCATATCAACTACCTTGTTTTCAATTGCATTATTAAATTGTTTACTCGTTTACTATGAAATGATAACATTTAATTTTGTTGTGTGATTTCTGCTGCCAGCTCGTTTCCAAGAATAGGCCTCCATAATGTTAAACAAGACTTCACTTTAAACCTTAAAATAAATAAAATTTCTGCAATCATTTAACCTTTACTTGTCATGTAATGTTTACTTTGATTGCCATAGGCCACAAAAGGCAATTTTTCCCAACATGCTGTGACTAACAATAGAACTATAAAATACACCAAAAACAACAATTTTATTTGTGCGCTGTAATTCAGATCTTCCAAATCCATACGACTGCGAGGAACAGACCTAAATCCAAGTCTTTATTCGGCGATCTTCTTCTCAAATCCCGAGCAGCAAGTCCAGTGACCGTGAACAGCAAAGCCCGCGCTGACTGACGCGCTCTTTACAAATTCAAATGTTGCCACTTCAAACAACAGGTTTTACGGCAGGATAACTGAACGCTCATTGGCTCTCGCCTGCATTCGTCACAGATTGCAAAAATGCTGTGTTTCTGGTGAGGTTTGTTTGAATGATGCGCGCGCGCCTTCACAAGTTCACAGAGTGGATCGGGAAAATAATCGGGATAATAATCTGGTTAGCGATTAACAACATAAATTCTGCTCTGCACCTCACAAACATTCTGTATTCCACCAGAGAGGACTGCGGCTGCAACGCATCATCATTTGGATTACTTTTGGTACTGCTCTTGACATTTTTGCAATAAATAAATGATGGTAATTGCATTTATCTGTCTGTCATATTTTTCTTTATACTGTACAGAAATAGTTATGTTAAGGTTTAGAGGTAGGAGTGGGATTAGCAACTATAAATATATTGTTACTAAAATGGCTATTTGGTTGGTTTTATATCCTTTTATATTCACGATTTAAAATTGGGTTAGGCTTAAGTTTGGGGGTAGGTTAAGGGGTCTAAAAATCTAAATTGCTTATTAATAAAATTATAAACTGATAGTCGCTTTTAACGATGGGAAGTCGTGGCCTAATGGTTAGAGTCGGACTCGTAACCCAAAGATTGCGAGTTTTAGTCTTGTACCACAATCTTGCAGGGATTGTAGGTGGGGGGAGTGAAAAAACCAGCGCTCTCTTCCACCCTCAATAACACGAATGAGGTGAGACCCTTGAGCAAGGCACAGAACCCCCAACTGCTCCCTGTGCGCTGCAGCATAAATGGCTGCCCACTGCTTTGGGTGTGTGTTCACGGTGTGTGTGTGTTCACTGCTGTGTGTGTGCACTTTGGATGGGTTAAATGCAGAGCACTAATTCCAAGTATGGGTCACCATACTTGGCCACATGTCATGTCACTTTAAATGGGTAGGTTTAGGCTTGGGGGTAGGCTAAGGGGTCTGAAAATCTAAATCGCTGATTGATAAAATGATAAAAATGCATTGATACGAGTATCTTAATGATATAAAAGATGCGTAAATATTTTATGTTTTTTAGCTAAAAATACGTAGCGATTTGTACTTTTAAAAGTTGAAATACGTTTAAATTGCACATTTTAGCATCAATAAAAACGTACAAAAATGTACGTTTTGTGCTTGTAAATGTTACATATTAATCCCTACGTATAAACATGAGACCAGGCTGGCGTTTGAGCTGAGCCTCAGGGAGGACAGGGAACAGGTCTTGCACTGTTTTGGCCCAACAAGACTTGGTTCTTGGAGCGCGTGCTGTTGGCCTCAGCTTCTCCCTGGTGGATTCTCCTGAGGAGGGACCTTCTCTCCCAGGGTAGTGCCCAGATCTCTGGGACCTCCATGTCTGGTCCCTGGATGCGACCAGATGGAATTCAGAGACCTTTCACCCACTGTGGTGAATATTATTACACAGGCAAGGGCCCCCTCTTTTCGAGGCGGCTTTACGACCTAAAATAACGCATTTTTGCCAATTGATGTTCTTCTCCTGGGAAAGATCCTTGGAGATGTGGCATCAGATCTGTGCGATCCTTCCTCCAAGAGGGCCTGGACAGGCACCTGTGTGCTTCTATACTTAAAATGTACGTGGCTGCTATTGCAGCGAAACACGACACTGTAGATGGCAGATCAGTAGAGTCTGTGCTTCTTGTCTTGTATGGTGCCCTGGGCCGGAGCACACTTACGTCATGTGTGATGCAACATTTTGTATTGAAGAACACAGGAAGAAAAGCAATTTCGCTAATAGACTGCCTAATAGATTTATAATTTATGCCACACAGAGATTTTCACTTGATTGTGCTGCACGAATAAGATTATTATGGAGGCAGCTGATGTTGATGGAGGAATTTGCAGCTTTACTTGCAAACTACAATTCCTGTTCATCAATAAGTTGAGAACCAGACCCGTTATAAACCTAAATATACTTGATTTAATTTAAATAATTGAAAAGTGTACTGTCAAAGTAGTAATTGAAGATGTTTGCGGTCGTAATGATGACAGTAGCGCACACAAAATTTAGTAGCCATTCCGTGCTCTGGTGCCCGAGCCCACCTTCCACCTCTTCCAAGTGGGCCAGTGTAACCCCAGCGGGTCCTACTACTACTCCTACCCGGGTTGCCGACATGGGAGGCGGGTGCATTAACAAGAAGGCTAAAGACCGCAGCCTCTAGCGTTACTCGCTAGTGCACCTCTTGAGATCAGGGGAGTGAGGTATACCTGCACTGCACTTCCAGCTGGCCTATGTTACACCAGGGATGGTTAAACAAACTGTGCCCGGGCACAGTATGGAGCGATCACACTACTTTAAAAAAATTTTTTTCTAACTCCTCCTAGACCTTTGGTCTGATTTGCACCAAATTTGACTCAGATCACCTTCAGACCATGCTGACAAAAAGTGATCAAAAGCTTTTTGATAGATCAAACCGTTTTTGAATAGTGGATCAATGAAATTGTTGGCATGATGCCAAGCTGATACTGAGACTGCAACTCTTACAGCACTTTGGCATATTGACAACAAACTTTTTGTGTGTCAATGTCACTTCACACTGACCACACCATAATAATTTGATAATTGTGCCACCTATTGGTCAAAAGTGATAAACCAGTAAATCATATTACTATTGAATATATTTATGATTTTTCTGGCATTTTGAATAAAATCATACTCCATTCCATGCTTATCTACTCATTTCGCCTCTGTTGTGCTTGACCCCTTAATTGCTGTTTGCAGTTATGTTCTTCTTCTTCTTCTGCTTCTGCTTCTGCTCTGGAAGTCTATGGCAGCCCATAGAACTGCTTGCGGGAAAGTTATGAAATTTGGTACACATATTTTGAATTTTGCAGAAAATCTACTTTTTCAAACTTGTCCAACACGATTTGTCTGATTTTCACCAAAATTGGCTCAGGTCATCTTTAGACAATGCTGGCAAAAAGTTATCAAAATATTTCCAATAGACCAAACCATTCTTGAAAAGCATGTTAACGAATTTGACGAAATTAACAAAAAAATTGACATGAGGCTATATTTTCGCAACGCTTTAGCAGATTCTGACCAAACTTGGTACGTGTTACACCAAGCATGACCTGAGGGCACATGAGTAGTTTCGGCCACCTACATGGCAAAAGATGCAAGAGATACAAAATTGACATTTTTGTTTATAATTTCTGAACGATTTGACCAAAAATCATAAGATTGATCTCGTTAGATTCAGAGCTGCATACATAATCAAACAGTAACCGATTTTCCTATGTCAGCCATTTTGAGCATGGTCCATTTTACATTTTGTAGTAAAAGTATTTTAAGGTCTAGGAACTTTCATAAAAGTAAAAAACAGTGCAGGCTTCTCACACTTTTGCTGCCACAGTAGATTACACAGATGGTACTTACCTAAAGAGCTTAGCCTGTATGTTTACATCCTGATCATAGAACCCGTTTTAAACCACTAAAATGATGACATTTGGTAGGTTGCCAGTATCCCTCTTAGACATTCCACAGGGACACAAAAAATACCATATCACACTGAATTTCCTGGGAGTAAGAGTTAAAGGGCAATGATAATTCACAAAACATCTCTTTATATTACCTAGAGTTGCAAAATTGTTCTTTACCACTTTCAGAGTCCTTTTTCAAATGCATATGTTTTCACTGAATAAAAAGTAAACATCTTTAATAACTCTGTTGATTATATTGCACTAATTGTAATTGATCGAAAATCAAGTAGATTTGTAATAAACCTTAATAAATCTAAGAAAATTACATAACGTTTATATTTTGTCATGCTGCAGTTTATGTGATTGCACATCCCTCCTTTAGTCTTTTCAGACTAAATACTTTTTTATTAAGCACCAAACTGCATTGACACATTTAATTTACAATAACCAAATAAGCAGTCCATCCTTCATTCTGATTCTATCATATATGAATTTATAAAAAAAGCTGTAAGTGAAAGTGTAACTTCATGGCATAAGACACTCCAGCATATTTTGTTTCAGTCATTCAAATATTTGAGCCATGTCAACATTTTCATCAAAATAAATAAAACAGTAGCTTACCTTTAAATCTTATGTCAATTTGCTTTGCACAATACCACCTGTTGCAGTGTTTAATTTCGTGCTACACTTGAAAATACATGTTTATATTCTGGGAGAGAATTTCTGGGGGTTATGCCAACAAGCATTTTAAAAAACATATCTAAAAAAAAACTAAAAAAAACATGTTTTTCAGGATACTGTATTTGAAAGATAATTTTTATAAAATCCAAATAAGCTTTACAGACCAAAAATAAAGTGGATATATCACATTCATGAAACCAAGTTTACTGAAGTAGAGATGGTAGAGTATTTGCAGCAGTGAATCGGGCCAAATTAGGACTGTCTCGTGTACTGCCAGTAGTGTTCTGTTTTTTGCCTTTCCTTTTGTGGGGGATCACAAAAAATACAAGCTCAGTGTTGAACCCAAAAAATCTAAAATATGGTATTTGTGCTGTCTGTCTGGATGCATGCTCCTATCTCCTGTCATGAGCTTGGACCCAGGAGGTGGAAAAAGAACAGAAGCAATCATCAGTCCTAGTATGTCAAACATCATCAGCATAGAGAAATCGTGTTCCAGGGAGCCCCCTAGATCGCGGGGCCCCACACAATAGCATGAGTTGTATGGTGCCTAAACATGCTACTGTCTAAGTATACAGTGCAGGGCAGTGTACTGTATACTGTGATATAACCAGACCACCACCCTTTTTATTTTACTTGGTTTGGATTCAGCAAGAAATTGTGAGTTTGTGGGAGCTGATCATATAATTAGCTCTAAAATTAGACACACACCTACAACACCATTTCGAGCGACAGAGACTTGCAGGGGTTCTTCCACATCATCTCGGTGCACTTTATTGTCACTTCACCATGTACGTAATGATGTATGAAAATATACAGTATGTCATGTATTTAAGGACATCACCAAATCTAGTGAAGACAGAACTTTGTCTTCCCAACCACTCCAACAGTACAGCACAATTTCACTATCCAGTTGGAATCATTGACAACTATCCCAACTAGAACAGCGAAAAATCTTGGGCTAATCTTAGAAAACAAGCTGTCTTTCAAAAAACACATTAAGAATTTAAAAGTTTGTTGTTTTTCTTTCTTTCTTTTTTCTTAGAAAAGAAGAAAGAACACAACAGACAGATGTGAGCTAAACCTTTCAAAATATCCCATAACCTCCTTTTGGGGACATCCTCATTTGTAAAAATGATATAAAAAAAATCCCCCAGACAAACATCTTCATGCTGCCTAGTTTGGATTAACCTCTTTTGGTCTGTGTATTTAAGTTCCTCTGTTTTTCCTTTAGATTGTTTGGTATTTATGTTGTTTTTGCTGCGTGTTCCCTTTGCCTTCATGGATTATTATCTTCTTGGATTCTATTAAACTCGTGTAGATGACCTTCTTCTTCGTGTGCCTTTCCTCTACACGTTGCGTGACAACTAGCATTACAATAATAAAAAATGTTTTGTCAGTTTTGAATTTGAAATGTTATTTCACAAATACAATTAAGATGTGAAATGTTGATTTTTCTACCTCATTTTTGTGTTCTGTAAATCCTGTTTGTACACAGATGCTTGCAACTTCAAATGTCACTTCAGAAGGATGGTGGTCATTTTGATAATTTAATCCTTGTGTATAAACTTTTTATTTAAGATGATTGTATTACAACCATCCCCAGTTTCCCATAGAAGAAAATGAGGAAATACATAATATACAAGATAAACAGATTACAAAGCAAAAGTTTGCATGATGTATGCATGTCAGACCACATCTGATGACACAGTGATACGTGCACATACTCGTACTGTGTGAAAAAAGCAATACAATTAATAATTCAGATTATTTCTTTTAAATTATTCTGGCCCTTCACTACCCGTGGGCTGTCTGAATCACATTACTTGACCACATTCATTTTATTTAAGAGACCATAACCTCCTTTTGAAGCACTGATGTCTGAAAGGTGTAATCAATATACAAATAAATATATAAGGCTTCCTGACACCTGCTTTCAAGACCTGGACCAATCTTTCACTTTCACTTTCATAAAATATTGGTGAAACAGTCCAAGAATTGTTCGTTACTCTGTCTGTGTTCAGAGGTGCCCTTTTAGGATTTCTGACATTTCCAAGGGGGGTTTGAATATCAATAGACACAGACGTCAAAAAAAAATTCTCATGTGCGTCATGCATAAGTTCATGTGTATGTGCTTTTTTTAAACAAAGACAAAATATTTTTCTCAGACTAGCTATACATTTTTGTAAATCCTTTTTGTTTTTGTTTCCTTAACATTTACAAATGTACACGCATAAAACATATTTAGAAATCCAGGTTTACAAATTCAGATATTTAAACCTAGTGCTAAAAACTGTGTGTGGGTATAGGATGCAAATGTGCTTACATTCTGGGTAATTGGTTTGCTTATATAGGCAATAAATAATATTAACAAAGTGCATTATCTTCATAATAAAATGAGATAATACAGTGAAAATTAGTGATGTTATCATCCAAAATGTCATACATTTATCCTTTAGTGTCAGTCAAATTACTTAAGATGGATATTATACATTTTGTGCAAGAACTTATTGAGGTAATCAGATTTATTTTGTTCAAAATATTTTTATAAGATTTTTAAATGGCTGCCCACTGCTCCGGGTGTGTGTTCACGGTTTGTGTGTGTTCACTGCTGTGTGTGTGCACTTTGGATGGGTAAACGCAGAGCACTAATTCCGAGTATGGGTCACCATACTTGGCCACATGTCACATGTCACTTCACTTATCCAATTACAGAGGCTTGTCAACATGCCAGTCAATATAAAGCAGTCTCTAGCTTACCTGTAAATCTTATGTCAGTTTGCTTTGCACAATACCACCTGTCACATTGCTTGATTTGGGGCTACTGATAAATTCCATTATTTGCTAATTTTTTTTTTTTTTTGACAAAATACATGTTTATTTCCTTGGAGAGAAATTCTAGCGGTTACATTTTCAGTAATGCAGCAAAAAAGGCATACCAACAGATATATCTACATTGCTCTCGTTTGCTGCAAATAAATGAAATAACAGAAATAAAGGGATGTGCAAAAATTGTACGTTTAGGGGTACAAAAGCTTGTCACTGGAGCAGTACCCTCAAAGGGACACATTTGTACCTTATTTAAAGAGTTCATAATGGTACCATAAGAGTACATATTGGTACCTTAAGTGTAAATCTTACTATTCTAAGGTATTAATATGCACCCTTTAGTGGTAAAGAAGGTACAAAGATGTTCCTTTGAGGGTACTGCTCCTATGACAAGCTGTTGTACCCGTAAATGTTACATATTTGCACTTTTTTTCTGGGTGTATTTGTAGGGTCAGGAGAAGTGCATTGGAAAAAAGTCTTTCAACATTCCCCATCATGATGTCATTTCTAGCTATTTTAAACATGTAGATGAAAAACTGATGCAAAGTAGGCCCTTCATTACCAAACACCAAGTAACTAAATTAGTATACAATTAGGAGTCATTTACAAAGTGTTAAACATTAAATTGTTGGGTTACTTTAAAACTAACCTTCTTCTGGGTGATCACAGGGATATGTGAATATTTGATCTGTTAACTGGTTGCATATGTCAGATTTATTGCATGACTCTGGCAGAGAAAAGCTGTTGCTATCAAACATTGTTTACTTAATCAACTGAGTCAGTGTAATGGTGAAGGGATAGATCAAATAGGCCAATTGATGGAAGGTTTGCAAAGAAATGTCATGCTCCCTTGTAAAATATTTTTTTTGTATTTTTAAACTACAAAAATTACTACTAAATAAGTTTATTTTGATACTTGGTGTGGTTGCTGTGTTTTGAAGTTTATTTTGATATACTTAAAATTAAGGTATTTGGTATTTTATTTTAAAATACATTTTGATGTATCTTTGTCCAACCCTGCAGGCATGTAGGCCTACATCCAAAAAGCCACACTGACCACATTACACAGTATTAAACTGGTATAAATATATAATGCAGAAGAAACACTGAGAAAGAAAGAAAACAAGCAAAACAAAAATCTATCGTAAAGCAGAGATAAACTATAAGGACCAAAATAAAAATCATAGAAATGATGAACAAACAAAAATAAATGCATAAACAAATAAAGACAAAAAACAGCAGTGCAGCTCAAGTCCGAAACCATCTACAGTACCAGCTTATACCATAAATCAGTCTTTCTCAAATCTCTACCTGAAGTACCCTTAACAGTACACATTTTGGATGCTTGCTTCTCAATCAGATGGTTGCATCCTAGCAATGCATCCTTCCTTGTCCAGTCCTTCTGATGCTTCTAAGCTAGACTCCTTCTCAGCATTGAATGCTAAAATTAGGGTGACCATAAGTTCTCTTTTCACTGGATATGTCCTATATAGCTGGGATTTCTAAATTGCCTAAAATGTCTGTGTTTTGGTCTTTGATGTAAGTGTATTTGCTGCTTTTTCATTCTTGTAGATTCCACCTAATACATGCCACGATTGGTGCATAATTACAATCCTGTATGCTAAACTACTTTTTCTGTTATACCTTCGCAAGTATGAAAGCAACAGGAAAACAAAGGCAAAACCCAGACATTTTAAGCAATTTAGAAAAAGAGGTCTTACGGTCACCCGAACTAGAATGACACAAGCAAGTCTCACTTGAAAATGCTCTGTGGTCTCCTAGTGATTTACATCATTAGAAGTTTAGCATTATGTGATTCATTTACATCACAACAAAAGAAAACAATGCCTCCATCACCAAAAACAATTTTTTTTTTTATTTTAATATTTTTTTAATGGCAGCCAAGACATACAGCCTTACTAGGACTCAATCTTCCAATTAAGAAACATCTTATATCTCTTTTATCTGACACACCCATTTCAGTCTCTATGAACAATGTAATGAGTTGAATCAGGTGTGTTTGTAGGGGGCGGGGTTGTCCAATCCTGGTCAATGTCCCACAGAGTTTAATGCCAACCTGCCAAAACAGACCTGCCTGAAAATTTCTAGTTATCCTGACGAGGATTATTTGGTTCAGGTAGGATTTCATCACTCTTCTGGCTTGTAGTTGTCACACTGCAAAGTAGTATCAGAGTCTAGTGTGAGAAATTCCTCCATTAAAAACATTGTTCTTAGTGAGTCTAGACACCAGAGTTAATTTTGACTAATTTTGACTAAAACAACTTTTGATTTAGTTTTAGTCATAGTCTTTTGACTAAAATGCCATTTAGTTTTAGTCATATTTTAGTCATCTGAATTGTTTTTAGTTTTAGTCTAGTTTTAGTTGACTAAATATCATAAGATTTTAGTCGAATAAATCTACTGTAAATTTAGTCGGCTAAAATTTAATGGGTTTAGTTACAGTGCATTTATTAAGCATTTCTCTAAAATTTCCAAACTCATTATACAGGTTTGATATTAAGGTTTTATCATGATTTAACTGCAGTGACACACAACATGCCTTTATGTTAAAATTAAAGGGGTCATATGATGTTGCTAAAAATAACATTATTTTGTGTATTTGGTGTAATGCAATGTGTTTATGTGGTTTAAGGTTCAAAAAACACATTATTTTCCGCATAATGTACATTATTGTTTCTCCTCTATGCCCCGCCTTTCTGAAATGTGTCGATTTTTACAAAGCTCATCGTTCTGAAAAGCGAGGTGTTCTCTGATTGGCCAGCTATCCAGGGCGTTGTGATTGGCTGAATACCTCAAGCGTGTGACGGAAATGTTACGCCCCTTACCATACTGTGTTTCCATGTGTCCCGGCGCGACGAGACAACCAATAAAACCCATTACAAACGAGGCATTTGTGTGGGGACATAATTACTGATTATAATGACTTATACTGTGTTTTTACGTTTTGCGTTGCGCATTGCGCCGCATAAACATAAAACCACGTCTACATTTGTGATCTGAGAAATGACAAACAAGCGCTACTCTTCACTGCTCAAAACTCGCGTTTGAATTGTCATTGGCAAATTCTTTAATATAAAAAACTTACTTACAATCTGAGAGTCAGAACAGCCGGCACTGTCCGGGCAAGTTGGAAACTGCCCACTTTAATAGAAAAAATTATGTCCCTCTTTTTGGAAGGCCAAACAGTAGTTTCACGTTCACAATGAACACACAACTGCTTAAGTTGAGTGGCCCGCCCGATGCGGATTCGACGAGAGCTTGCGCACCACATGTGAGACCCCTGATGTCTTTCCTCAGCGACCAGCATGGATCAGCTCTATGCATGCCAAATGATATCGTTCTTATTTGGAAGGCCAAACTAAGTAGTTTCGCTTTCACCAATGAAACACACAGCATCTCCACAACATGGCGGTGGTGGCAACAATACTACAGCGAGAATAAAAGTTATGCCTTCTTTCTTTGCGGAACATTTGGGCGGCGTTATGCAAAATGCTTCCCACACCGTGACGTAGATATGTGGGGGTGTGTTTGAACAAGGCGTTTTAGGAGGGTGTGGTTGACTCTTAACTTTTATAAAGATTATTTCTTTGGATTTGAGACTTTAGTCGTTGCAACTTTACAGATCTTCTTTATGCACAAGAGCTTGTAACACTCCAAAGAGAGAGAAAAAATTGAAATCGCACCATATGACCCCTTTAAATAAAACTACTTCTCATAATGAACAAGAGCATGGTCTTCTTTTTAATGAAATACCAATGGCTATATAGGTAATTATGCATTCTTTATAGCAGCTTGTTTACAATATTCTTCATTCTTTCAAGCAGACATATTTATTTCTATAAATACATTTAGATTAATCTTTAGGGCTACTAAAGTTTTTCAGTCAAGAGCAGTGCGTGATTAAAACCGAATGCACAGCTGCAATGGATGCAATGTACTGATACACGTTCTCCCTGCTGTTTCACTTGAGACTTAATCAACTGTGTTTACGTGAATACTTGTCAAAACGGACAATTCGACATAATTTTGTGTGTAATTCTCCGCTCATGCGACACAAAGGTGTACTCGCACGCTGTGAGATGTGCTTTCTGTTTGTGTAGTATGCTTCAGTGTATGTGCCAGGTCTGTGCTCAGAAAACCGGACCGAATTGAGTTCTCTCTTGCGACTTTAGATTTATCCATATGTCTTCTCTTCTCTTACTCCCACATATTGACATTTTTGAATGTTTTATGCAACGTGCAGCAAGTGTATGTTTGTTAGCTTATGTCCCGCCGGTTCATATGTACGCATCTAACCTCCGAACCACGCAGCAGATTCGTTCTGAAATTGAATGAATCTCTTCCCAAATCGTCCCTCCCTAACATTTTCATCTCGTTTTTATTCGTTGACGAAAATGTCAATAGATTTACGTCATAGTTTTTGTCATTCAAATAGAGTTTTAGTTCATTATCGTCTCGTTGTTGGTGAAAAAAATTTAGTTGACGAAAATTGTGACAAATTATTCATCAACGAAATTAACACTGCTAGACACGCACCCAAAAGGGCACAGGACAATTTGTGCCTTCACTGGCTTATAGAAGTGTAGAAAAAAATAATTTTCAATTAAACAGGGTAAAACAAGCTAAGATAATATTTCACAGTGTGTAACAGATGCTGATGATACACTTGTAACTTGTTTTTGGCTTGTAGGGGAGATTGGACATTGGACCCACAATGGGACTTTTGCCACACCTATCAAGAAAGTGATGGTTAGTTTAGTTTCTTGGCTCAACATTAAGCTGTAAGAATAACAGGTGAATTGATACAGTGTTGTGTTGTTACAAAAAAATCTGTGGGAGACAAGCTGCCTAATGTCTTTTCCTAAAGACAGACATAGTGTAAAGGGCACATTAGTATAGCTCAAAGTCATGAACATGATTCCCAGCAAATGCATAGACAGATAATATGTATACTTTGAGTGCAATGTAAGACACTTTTGATAAAAATCACCTACCAAGTGCAATTATTGTCTGCTGCAAGTAAAACATGTTCCTGGATCAACATCTTTGTTGAACAGCATTCATGTGAAAGAAACATACTCCTAATCTGAACCCAAACCCTAACAGTAACCTACCCATAAAATCAAATGATAGGTTGACAAGAATGGTCTATAAGCCCCTAACTATAGCTCTAAGCTAGACCATGGCATTAGCCCTCATCCTAACCCTAAAAAAATCTGATTGGTTCAGAGGAATGTTGTACCAGAACTAATAAGGATGTTGATTTAGGAACATGTTCCACTTGTAATAAATTTGAAGACACAGGAAAGTCAGGGCTGACCATACAAGGATGTGCCCCAAATTGCCCCATGCCCATTCAAGAGGATGACCCAACAAAATTAGTGAATCAATAATCAGAAACAAACTACACTGCATAAAGTCCTTCACATTTACTAACCACAGCAGTAAACCTGAGGCAGACTCCTGGAAAGCTTAATAATAAAAATCCAAACCGCAGTGCAGCAGCAGTGAGTCCAAAATTATCTCTGATGAGTAGGCAAACACACATATACAGTACACTGACCAACACACAAATGAGGAGCAGTTTGAGTCAATAAAACATGCAAGGATCTGAAATAGGTCAGCACTAATCACATTTTTACCTTGTGCTTACAATGGCAGCTGCTCACTGTTGCGTGACTGCAGATACACTGGCACAGAATCAAAATACAAATTATAATTGTATAATATTTGTCAAGTGCAGAGACACATTTCACAAACAGACAGTACCTCTGCAAGCTGTGATAGAATAAACTGATAACCAGGAGTGATCAACTTCAAAGTGAATATTAACACGTCACACTTGGTCACAAGACATGCGAGAGAGAGCAATCACTGGTATATGACCTGATGTAATGCCTCTCAAGGTGACATATTTTGAATGAGTTGGAGATTTGGATGGTGAAGGGGATGATTAAAAGTAAATAAAAACTAATATTTCAGTCTGTTGCTCACATTGCATAGCTTTGTGTTTGCTGGTGCAGGATAAAAGTCACTAAATTTGCTGATTTTCTGAGTTAGTGCTGGCTGCAGATAGTCTTAATCGTTGGAGATCCATGTTGATAATGAAAAAGATGCATTGGGATCAGCATTTCTAGACATTCTGAACTCTACTTTGGTCAGACAACAAGTGTCGTAATCATACTTTAGATGTAATACTGTTACATGGAATTGATGCTAATGGGGTTGGAATTCTGTAGCAGAGGGATGGTTATTCCGGATCATAATCTAGTCTCATTTATACTCTATATAGCTAAAGCTGCAAACTCAACTAAATATATGGTAGAACCATCACTTCTACAAAAAAAAATAAAAAATAAAACTTTTTATAAAAAATATTCCTGACTTGTCTCAATTCCTCAGCAAATCCAATAGCTCAGAAAACTTGATATTGTAACAGAAACTATGGACTCTCTCTTTTCTAGCTCCTTTACGCTTAAAGAAGATTAAGCAAAAACAGTCTGACACCGTGGTACAATGGGCACACTCGTGCCTTAAAGAGAGCAGCCCGGAAAATGGAGTGCAAATAGAAGAAAACAAAAGTAGAGTTATTTCGTATTGCATGGAGTGAAAGTACTTCTACATATAGAAAAGCTCTAAAACTGCTAGATCTACTTATTTTTGTCTCTCTTAGAAGAAAATAAACACAACCCCAGGCATTTATTCAATACAGTGGCTAAATTGATGACAAATAAAGCATCAACAGTCACAGACATTTCCCAACAGCACAGCGGTTATGACTTTATGAACTTACCTTCACTACTTACGCGCAAGACGATACTATTATAGATAAATTCCAACCATACAAGCCCAGCTTCACATATCGCATCAGATGTGCACTATAGGTGTCACGCCCATGAACTGTTTTGTGTTTGTTTTCCTCCCCCACGTGCTCCATGTTCTCCCTGTGACAGAGTTTATCCCGTGTGTGTAATAATGTATTATTTTATCGTCTCCAGGTGTGTCTTGTAAATCTTCCTAGTTTAAGTTTAGTTTTATGCCCTGCCTGTGTTTTCCTTTTGTGTCCAGCGTCTCTAGTATTAAAAGTCTAATCTCCTCCTGTGGCTTCATGTGTGATCCCTTGTTTGCAGTATTAAAGATTGTTTTTCTTTCTTTCTTCTTCGTGTTGGTCATATAATACCTCCCTTAACAATCTCCCTCCTTATGCCCTTCAACTCCACTTGTCGTCCTCGTATCCTACACAGGCAAGCTGACACGTGACAGAACACGTAGACTCTGCAACAGTGATTGAAACCGCCCCCGCCCCGGCAAGATTGCTCCGCCCTAAAAACCCATATTAATTCGCATGGAAACGAACCCGACCCGCCGTGAAAACTGTGCTGGGAGAAGCTCCTTAATCGCGTCGATGACGGCATTGAAGAGATTACATGAAACAGCGATTCCTTCCCTGTTCCTGTGGAGTGGGGCCAAACTACCATCAACCCATCACACGCACCAGACAAGACCCCAGAACATCACCCTGTGGACTACTAGAAACATAAAAAAACCAAACAAATCCACAAACCCCCTGTACTTCACTGCTAGAACTGAAACATGATCTGGAGAGTGGTCACGGCCCCGATTCAGAACCAGCAGGCCGCCGCAAGCCCGGTCGGCCGCATCCAAAATTGTCCAACTCCCTGGCCAGGGGAACACCCTCGTCTCTCTCCCTGGTCAAGATGTAAAAAGTTTAAAAAAGATGGCCCAAACCAAAAATGCAATCAAGTCGTTTTGTGAATGTCCAGGCGTAGGTGCGCTCCACCGGCACCCAGGCAGGCGTGCTGCCGATTGTCAGCCCGGCCGGGCCAATTTCACTCCCATCCTCAGCTGGACGACCCCACTCCAGTTTGTTCTTAGATCTTTGCAGAATTCAGTTGCATATCTTGGATCTGAGTTCTACACAGCATTGGACACACACTCTGCACTTTTGAAAGTTAAAGTTGATTAAAAGGTATTCCTTTATCATGTTGACTGCTGTCATCTTTAAATTATGATTAGCATATGATTGATGCTCTCAGCATATAAGGGACTATAGATGAAAATTAGCCAATTTGGATAAATGTGACACATTTTTACATGTTGTGTGTATTATTAATGTGTATTGTACCTTACGAAAATAAATAAATAAATAGTCTCCTTCTTTTCATAGGCCTCTGATGTTTACACCGCGGTATTTCAGGGTCTTCCAGTCATCTTGGAGGATGACCCAGAGGAATTTTACAGGATGTGCTTTGTAAGTATTGTTATTGATGTTTCTGCTCTTATTATCATAATTTTGTTTGCAATTTTGCAGTAGATACTATATTTGTCTCGTGAAACAATTCTGATTTTTAAAATTGTTGTTTTAAATGCATTGATAAAATTGTGTTGACTGATCACAAACTTGTCAGCATTACACACTTTGAATTAAGATAAAAATCATGTAAATGATGGGTGTAATCCATGCAGTAGGCCAACAAAACTGAATTTAAAGGAATAATTCAAGCAAAAATGATAAAACACCTTTATGCTCTGTCTTCTGAAACGTGTTCTATTTTGTAACTCTTATACTATAAACCTCATTATCTCTCTTTGGTGATCATAATTTAAAGCTTGATTACATTTCTTTGTGCATGATGTTTGTGCAGATCACTGTACACTCACTCTGATCATCAATATGAATCAAGCACAAAGAAGTTGCTTAAAGTAAAAGCATTTTTGTAAAGTAAAAGCATTTTTGACAACAGCCCTTGGTCACTGTTTTTTTTAGAATGTTTCCAGTATTGAAATGAAGAAATATAAACCTTTAAATTTGTTTTACAAAAGTAAAGCAATCTTTTTCCAACTTTTTTTTTTTTTTAAGTAAACTGACCTTGTTAGAATTTACAGTGTATCTGTACCATGTATCTGTCTATTCATCCATCTCTGTGCCTTTATATTTCTATCCATTTGTTTGTCTATTTTAATATTTTCTCTCACCCCCCCCCCCCCCCCCCCCCACGCAAATTATCAGTCAGCCATTAAACTCGTTCAGTCGGCCCCCCCCCGAAAGCCCGTCCATGCCCGAGCACCCACGGAAAAATGCCAGATATGCGCCATTAATTTGAACCAAGTTATAGCTTAGTGTGTGTGCATAGTATTTCTTATAGAAGCTGTCGATATGCTTAATTTAAATTTCTTGTGATTTTAAGCTCCGTTTTTGTAACTGAAGATATGGAGAAATGTGAAACAAATATGTGTTTCTAGCCAGTCGTAATTTAAAGCTTAGTATACATAATATTTTTCTTAGAAGTTGTCAATATGTTTTATAAGATTTAAAAAAAAAATTTAAAGGTGTATGTGTTTCTAATTAAACCACAGGTGAATGTAGCTCCCATTTGGCGCCTACAGGAGTCTGCCTATATGGGTTAGTGACGGGACCCAGCTAGGCCTTATGTAGGTCTCTTATGGGCCACAACAGATATACATATGGGCTAATATATTTGTCTGTTTGGGTTACCTTATTTTACAGTAAACCCCTAAATACAAACATTACATTTAATCCACTAAAATACACTAACATGCTAAAGGTATTCGATGAACAGAAACCAGTAGTTCATACTTTTAAGCAAAGTTTATTTGGAATAATTTGAACGACTATTATAACTTGTACATTTACAACTTTATAAAACATAAGTATCTAAAAAAAAAAAGTTAAAGTGAAGCTCCTGACAAACATTATTTGGCATAACTTGTAACTGATCAGTTAGATTCATGTGAATTTATTGCATCTAGCTCCATTTCTGTAACTGAAGAACTGAAAAAGCATAAGTTTGTCATGCCAATCGTAAGTGAACACGCGTCCAGTCTTCAGTGTACCTAATCTTTCAGAAATTCGAATATGTTTTTGGGTAATCAAGAGACATTATTATCACAGCCGGGCCCATTTCTAGGCATAGGAAAGCTAGGCGGTCTCGTGGGATGCCACCAGCAGGAGG
The DNA here is from genome assembly GCA_018155175.1 of Sinocyclocheilus anophthalmus. Lineage (NCBI taxonomy): Eukaryota > Metazoa > Chordata > Actinopteri > Cypriniformes > Cyprinidae > Sinocyclocheilus > Sinocyclocheilus anophthalmus. Next base: position 30,736 of record JADLZN010001749.1, on the reverse strand, counting down.
GGGCGCCAATGAGCACAAGTACTTGACCTACATTTTAGCAGGGTTGTGATAAAGAGTGGCACGGCCACCATGAAATATGATTGCCACCCCCACTGGATCCCCCAACATCATTGGGCTAGAGTACTGTCAATCTGACATGCCTGTATTCCATTGGATCAGAGCACTGTCAATTGCTGCCAGATTGTTGCATGCAAAATTTGCAATCTTGGTTCAGCGGGCTGTTCAACAACATGCGTTTAGATCAATGAGTGTTCTGCTTGGGTGTCAACGTGTTAACATTTGGTTTTTTTGTACTCTTTTCTTTCTGTCATTCCATCACAACAGCCAGATTGTCAAAGGCATTTTAAAATATTGTACCAGTTTATAAAAGTGGCTGACTAAAATCATACATGTCTTGTCTTAGTGGTCATACACGGTAGTACCTCGTCTTTATTGTTGTTACGTCGAGAATCATGCTGCAAAGCTGGTCCAAAAGGTGTGCCAATGCATTGTTAAAGGATCAGTGTGTTGTGTAATCTGTCGCCTTACTCATAACCCTTCTTCCTCCGAGCCTGTGTGAGCCAATTTAAAATAGGATCTTGGTTATTATTTGTACAAGATTCTCGTACAGTGCACCTGACATTCACCAAAGACTATACAGTATTTAAACCTCTTTGGTGTCGAATCTTCCTATGTCATCCTTACGGAAGTGTTTAAATGCAGAATCAATTCAGTCCCCACTGTGTGAAATTACAAACACACACTACACAACATGCAGCGTCATACACATAGAGGGCAGAGTGTTGCTTCATTTAAAGGGGAAGTTCACGCATCAATGAGTAACAAAGGAATAAGTAGCTGCATTCTGATTACTTTTATGTGATGATCAAGCTTTTATATGCAGTTTGGGGTTACAAAGGGTTTTATAGGTTTGACTGAAATAATAATGCCAAAACTGACACTTTAAATCAATGTTTCAAACAACAACAAAATAACTAACCAAAATCGCAAAATAGCTAGAAACGGCCCTGACCCTTGTGTCAAAATAGCTAGAAACGGCCCTGATCACAGCAGAAAATGGTTCTGCTGCTTAATGAAGTGTGGAAGCTGTGACACAGTATGTATACACAATTTATACGTGCACGTGCAAAAAATAAACAAATAAATAAACAATTTTTTTTTCTGTGAGTGCTTGAGCACCTACCCCTTTTCCCCTTGGGCCCAAAGTGCCCTTTTGTTAAGGCATTTTTTTTGTAATTAAATGCCCTTTTGTGAAGGCCTGCCCAATCTAACTATTAGTAAAATTAATGAAAAATAATTTAGCTGTAAATAAAATGATCCACATGATGACCTTTCACCTGACGATCTCATCCGGGACGATCCCTCACATTAGTAACAAAGCCACTAGAAGGCAAGCCTGAAACCTTTAGCCAAAAAAGCGTAATGGCTAATGCTAACACTTCCGCTTTGGCAGTCCGTGGGAAAGGAGACCTGAGGCCATTTTTTTAATGGATGTCAAGAGGCTGCACTACGTTGAATAAACAGCTTTTTAGAGGAAACAGCTTATCATTTAATGAGTCGACTGCCTATCAGGCTAATCTTCAACATGTTTTACAGGAAACAATAGTTTTGGATTTATTTATTTTTCGAGTTTACATTGGGAAAAAATGCCATTTTATAAGTGAAGTCACTGACTTTTTGCGATTCAGCTTCTCATTCATTCCTATGGTATCCGTAAAGGGCGATTGAGTGTCGCACAACTTTGACTGAAATTCAATGACGTCAAGGCCCTTGTATCTCCTAATAGTAAGACAATCTCTGTTAGTAATTTAGCACACTATAAGGATACCTTCAATAACGTCTGCGGCTGCCGGTAAGTGGAGTTCTCAGCAGAGCGGTGTGCTTGTATACTTTTATTATCAAATTATTATTATTTTACAAGAACGGCGTGAAGAGAGCATGCACAGATGTTGTTTATATTGCTGTTTGTAGCCTGTGGAAGTAACATTAGCTGCAGCAAGGGGCTATAATATTTTTGTTCAATATTTTCCTAATGATTGGTTTATAAATGTTACTACAAGGCAGGACATATATTTGATAGTTTCTAAATTAAATGATATGTCAATCAGTACTGCATTATTCATATAGTTTATTTATTTATTACCTGGAGATAACTTGAAAAACACACATAAACCATATTTTCACAATCGTGTTTATTGTCTTTTAAACAGCTCAGCTACAGCGATAGCCTGATGCTTTTGTCCATATTAGGGATTTCCTACATGTCATAAGTTATTACTTTTCTGAGTCTGGTTTGGACTTTCTGCACGAGAGCACACTCCGGCTTTGAGTATGAATGAAACACACTGCATGAGAGTGTTGAGCGCTTCAGATATTCACTTCTCCTAATTTTGGATACGAATAAAATGTCAGGTCATGCAAAGACCATCAATAATGTCTCTTTTAATTTAAATCTAGAAACCTCTACATGAACTCACCTGCCTGATATTTATTAAATATTAAAAATGCAGCTAACGTAGTTCTACACACAGCAATAGCCTATAAACAAAGGTGCCTGTTCTCTTTCCTTCTTGCTGTTTGATTAGAAACATTTTAAAGGGCGTTGAGGGGTCTTGTTCTTTTTAATGTTATCTAACTAAAAACTATTCATACTTTGAACTTTTTTTTATTACAGTATTTATTTAAAAAACTAGAGTGCCTTAAAAATAATTATCACAACACTGGTAAAACAGGCTTATACTGATTTTCTCATCCTCCAAATTATACTTATCAGTCATGTTTTTATTATCATTTTCATTCAAAAAATGAATAAATTCAGAACAGGATTAGAATAGAATTCTTTTTTAAATAATACAGAAATATTTTTTTTCTACAAAAGAAACAGTAGTGTTTACAACAGCAAAACTACCATACCCTGCAAACTCAATAATAAGGTCTCACTTTATTTTGATGGTCCATTTAACACATTCTGTTGACTATAAGTCAACGTTGCAGCTACATGTCAACTAGCAGTCATTAGAGTATTAGTAGACTGCCCAGATAGCAATTTTTTCTGGCCCAGCTTTGGTCCACACAGACCCTTTTCCCTCTGCCCACATACCGCAAAGAATGATGGCCCTGGAGTGGCCCAGATCTAGATGAAAGACAAGGGCCACACATGAGCCATAACTGGCCCGAGTCTCAGCCAATTAATAGCCCATAAATGGCCCTGCACTGGGCCTGAATAAGTATTAGCATTGGTACCAATTCTTAGCCTTAAGTAAACCAGAAGTCCCAAAACTGAGCCACACCTGAGCCATATATAGCCCAGACCCAATAAAGAATCTTAATATTTGATATTATTGCACTGTGTACTTCTTTTACAGTAATTGTCATTATTTGTGAAATGTTTTGGTAATGTAAACACAAACTGTACCAATAAAGTACATTTAACTGAATAGAAAAATCATCCTTAAAATTCACAAATCATGTAACTGTACTAGTGATCGATCGATATTGATATTTTATAATCGATACCGATACCAATTATTTGCATGTTTATGTGCCCAATAACTGATATGCAGAACCGATATTTATTTACTGTTATAAAGTAAATAAATGACTGAGTGAAGTAAGTCCATACTTCACTTAGCTTTTTCCTCCTTTCAGTCATCTTTTAAAAAAGTGTTGAAAATTAGCAGTCTTTCATGTTAAATTTAATCTTCACATTACAACAATAAAAAAACATTTTATTTAAAGCATCAGCAGCAACACTAATATTAATAATAAGCAAAATAAATGTAGAATGTCTAATTTTTTCAAATGGAGAAAATGAATAAAGGACAGGAGTCATATCAACTTCATTTTAAACTACAGTTTTAGTAGGTTTATAAGATGTTTAATAGGCTAAAGAGTGAAGAATAATTCACTGGATAACTGAATAGAAAATCATCCTTAAAATTCACAAATCATGTAACTGTACTAGTGATCGAACGATATTGATATTTTATAACCGATACCAATTATTTGCGCGTTTATGTGCCCGATACCGATATGCAGAACCGATATTTATTACTGTTATAAAGTAAATAAATGACTGAGTGAAGTAAGTCCATACTTCACTTTGGTTTTTCCTCCTTTCAGTCATCTTAAAAAAAGTGTTGAAAATTAGCAGTCTTTCATGTTAAATTTAATCTTCACATTACAACAATAAAAAAAACATTTTATTTAAAGCATCAGCAGCAACACTAATATTAACAATAAGCAAAATAAATGTAGAAGGTCTAATGTTTTCAAATGGAGAAAATACATAAAGGAAAGGATTCATATCAACGTCATGTTAAATACAGTTTTAGTAGGTTTATAAGATGTTTAATAGCTATAGAGTCAAGAATAATTCACTGGATAATGTTCATTCACTGAATAATATTCTCTGGAATATTGGAATATAACAAACAAAACATCGTATTTTATTGCATTTCTCAACTGGCATGTTATATCAGAATTACTAATAATGTTTTTGTCGTTCTAGATTATGAAATGCCTGTTGACAGCATGGTTTATATATGCATTTACACAGAACTATATTCAAACTGCGATCGCTCGTGGAGATAATAAATAATACATTTCCATAGAGTTGTATCTATTTAGATGTTTATTAGCGAAATAATGGTTATATAGTAAATGTTAATACAATTTAGGGTGTTTTAAACAAGTGAATCTTGTTAAAAGTTACATACTGTGGCCGTGCTGGAGCATTTCCTGAGCAACAACCCGGTGAGTGAACAGCAATATGAAAACGGCTTCACGAGACTAATGATGAGCAAATATACAACAGAGAGAGAAGTAAATTTAGCGTTTTTATTTCCAACATGCGCTCATTCATGGCTGTATTATTTAATTAATGCAAAGTTACGTCTTTATTGGGAGAGGACTTGACGAATTATCTTAGTCTACGTGACTCCGACTTCATGAGACGGTGAGCATATAGACAGCAGAGAGCGAATTAAATTCAGCACTTTTATTTCCAACATGCGCCCATTCAAGGCTGCATATTACTTAATTCATGCAAAGTTATGTCTTTATTGGGACAGGATCTTGACGGATTATCTACGAGACTCCGTGAGTTGGTCTCTATTTCTTTGAGCCAAGCTGCATAAACTGCATATCAGGCATTTATGTAATACATCTACTTTGTTGCATTAATTAGTTGAATTATGGTGGGGGGGGGGGGGGGGGGGGGGGGGGGGGGGGGGGGGAGGGGGGTATTATGTTAAATAAGGTTTACTAACTACAGTAAATCAAGTACCCGTGCACGCCGTTGTTGTTGTCTCAGATGCGCTGCAATGGTGATCCTGCGCGCAATTCTCAAAACATTCACAAGATGGCGGCGTTTATCGGTGAATCTGATATTACAAAGCCGATATCCGATTATTATAAAATGCTTAAATATCGGGAAAAACATTGGTAAATCGATATATCGGTCGATCTCTAAACTGTACAATAAAAAATGTATTGCATTAAAAAAATATATTTTTTTATAAAGAACAAATCAACCAAATCTATGTTTTACGTATGTATGAGTATAGAACATGTGACGTTACTAGTACAAAAAACATTTTTGTATATTCGGAGAGATGCTGAAATGTACGATATTTACAAAGTACACTAAACATTTATACAGTATACAGTCTATGAGAGAAACATTGACAGACAAGTGCAAAGTTAATCACAAGAAATTATTTATTGCAGAAATGTCAAAAAGCAGTACCACAGTAGTCAAAATGACGATACGTTGCAGTCGCAATATAATAGAATATAATAGTTTAGTGCAAGGAGCAGGGCATAATTTAAGTTGTTAAATGCTGAAAATACTATCCCGATACACTCCGTGAAGGCGCACATTTCTCATTCAAACATGCATCTGCGGAAACATGGCATGACGCAATCTATGACGAAACCGACGAGAGCCAATGAGCGTTTGATATCACTGCTGTAAAACTTGTTGTAAACTTCTTGAAACTGCAAATTTTGAAATTGTTACTATCGCTACAGAGGAAGGAGATAAATATTTGAATTTGGATCTGTTCCTCACACAAAGCATCACATGGATACCGAAGATTTGGATATAATTAAAATACCTTTATGACCATTTTATTGAATGCTTGTGCATGAGCATTTTAATAAAATGATGTGCCTCATATGGTAAACGATAAATACAATTTTGCATGATAATGGTTAAATGATCTCTCTCATTATGTAAGGATTCTAAGATTATTTGTACTGAGAATAATAATTTATAATTAAGTGCAGTTTAATGAAGTTTACTGATTTGCTTAATTTTGAAATGGTAACTTTTCATTCTGTTTTGACTTGCAATTTCAAAGATTAAATTTAAACAATGCTACACTTCATTGAAATTTATTTGATAATTTTAACTGTTATCATGCAATAATTTATTTATCTTGTTTACCATGGGTCACATATGCTGTGTCAGGTCACAAGCCTGATTTGGGCCACATGATCACTGGATTAATCTGGGCCACACTCCTCCCACCAACAGCCGGCATATTGTCATATTGTCTCATATTGTTTGCCATGATCCACACTGTGCCATCATTGCCACACATGGCCCAGCTCTGGCTGAAAGGGTACATGCCATTGCTGACTATGCCCGCAGGGCCAGCTTTAGCCACATCGGGCCAAGATCGTTTGCTAGTGTGGTAGGGTTAGGGTTAGAAAAAGTTGACATGTACTTGCAAAGTTACTTATAGTCAGTAGAATGTCTTTTGGGAGACCATGACAATAAAGAGTTAGCAGATATAAAGCAAACAGTCTACTAATACTCTGATGAGAGTTAGTAGACATGTAGGTGTAACATTATTTTTGTCAACATAATGTTCAAAAGGGACCATCAAAATAAAGTGTTACCAATAATAATAATAATAATATCAATTAGAGCCCGACCGACATGGGTTTTTTGAGGGCCGTTGCCAATACCGATATTAGGGAGTAAAAAAGGCAGATATCGATATATCGGCCAACATTCTTTGTGTATATTATATTATATTATAGTACAGTTCCAGTCAAAATTTTGGACACTTTCCCATTCGTGTGTCCAAACTTTTGACTGGTACTATATATAGAATGCACTATATACGGGCACATACATTTTTTTTGCAATGATCACTCAAATGGGGTAATGGAACACTTATAATGACGTGACAAAGATATAATGGAGGCAGGGTATTTAACAATTTAACAATAAACTTTATTATCCAAAATGAGTCTGACATCAGTGCACTGAACAGTAAAGTTGAAGTTTATTCAACTTTATTTCAATTCAATTCCATTTCCACATTCTTTTACGGATTTTCGCTACGCCACTGTCTTCACACACAGACGAAACTTACTAAAGAAGTGTGAAGTGTATAACTGCCTCAACCACTTTAAGAGTAAGACTGCTTTAGGTCTGATTTTTAAGGAAGGGAACCGCCAACTTACATAGATATAATCTGAACCAGGTATAAATCACATAAACAGTCAGGCAATAAAAATGTGCTTTTTTTGCAATTTTATATAAAAAAACCAAACAAAAAAAAACTGCCTGATATAGAGCCAGGTGTAACAGTTGAAATCAACATAAAAGCCTTATCTGATATAGTCCACTGATGCAAGAGACAGTCCAGTAAAGATGGCGATGGTGGTCCTGAACATAGAATAACTCCAATCCGTGAAGAATAAATCCCCCATGCAGGCAACTCCAAAAAGAAAAGTTAAATCTTTACAATCCTCGTGCATGAGATCCAAGAGATCCACAAGGTGAAGTAAAAATACAGTTCATGGATGAACATCATCTTTCACCTTTTTCAACTTTTTGATTGAGATTAAAACCCAAAGTTTCCCAATCAGGATTCAAAGTGGTTTGTTCAAACACAGAAGGTAAGCCATGCTTCCTCTGCCCAAAAAATCTGCCTTGCTCTACTACACACCTGGGTATATACCATACACTACAGTCCTCTGGCGCCTCTGGTGGTATGTAATAATGTGTGTAATAATATTATTATTATTCCCCTTCAGAAGGAGGCTTGTTATAACCATGACAAGTCTTTAAATTTTGACACGTTCAGTCAGGTTTGTTTGGGGATGATAGGCCGTTGTCAATTTTTGTATAACACCCCACTGCTTGCATACTAGGTTGATGAGGTGTGAGGTGAATTGTGCTCCGCGGTCAGACACTAGATAAGCTGGGGTACCCCATCTGGTGAATATTTCCTCAACCAGAATCTTTGCTATAATATTAGTGCTCTTGCTGCTCTTAAAGGAAACAACTCTATCCATTTAGAACCAGTGGTGGAAAGAGTACTGAAAATCTGTACTTACGTACAAGTACTGTTACATTGCTGAAATAATACTCAATTACAAGTAAAAGTACTGGTGCCAAAACAGTACTTAAGTAAAAGTACAAAGTACTCCTCTCAAAAGGGCCTTTCGCACCGCGGGAACCTTTTCATAGTACCAGAACTAATTGTGGAACTACCCACTTTTTGGCATTTTCGCACCGCCGGAACTGGGTGCGATTTTAGTACCAGACTGCCTTTTTCGAGAACCAAATGAGCTCCTACTCCGGAGCAGGGTCTAACCAACACAACTGGTACTAATCGTGATGTAAGTAGACATTGATTGGCCAAACGCCTATGAAAACGCCCTCACCCGCCATGACTTAAAACGCCGTGTAAACATACTGTAAACATTGTGTCAACTTATATCGCAAGTATGGAGAACAGCAATAGATGGACGGACACTGAAGTGCAGGCACTTGTAGCAAATGTAGCACTGCCAGTTGTCGCTGGAGATTCTTAGTCTTCCTTTCCGTTCTTTCAATCGCTTTAGGTATACTTTGACATTCCATGTGCATTATTGTGAAACACGCGAGACACAACAAAAACACAGCTCAGAACACCGCGTCCTCCATCCTCCTGTTGTTAACAATGTTCTTTTTTGTTTCTGTTGTTGAACGCCACGCAACAAATGACGTCGCTGTCGACCGGTTTACGTCACTTCTTAGTACACACTGTCGGTGCGAATGCAACCCTTTTAAATGGTACTGGGAAATAGTTCGTTCAAAATTGTCCCAGTACTTTAGTACTGTACTTTTAGTTCTGGAACTAAAGCGGTGTGAAAGACCCTATTAACTACTCGGAGTACTAGTTACTAGTTTCCTTTCAGTCGGTCACTCTCGGCGTCACGTCGGATGACCAACGAAGTTGGGATCTCGCTTAGAGAGACCAATCCACTTCGAGTGCAAACTAAACAAGCCAATGCACATTGGCATGCGATTATTACATCCAGCTGCTGCTGATCACAGCGTGAGTATAAGTAGGCAGCAGATGCATCGCATATTCAACTTTTCGCTTTGGAGCTGAGCGGTTCTATCGTTCTGCTCCTGAGCTTCTACGGTAGTAAAAACTACAGTCAAGCACGCTCTTCGTGGGCTCTCATGCTGGTAGTACGGCGCTTCAGCGGTGGTGGTTTACCGTGTCGAGTGGGTTGCACACATCAGGCTGCACTACCCCCTGTGTGTGTTGCAGACGGCCATCTCCCCTGTGCGCTTCAGTACACTAAAAGAGCAATTTCCATCTAAAAGAGCTTCACGGGTGGAATGTCTTTTTAAAGACGTGCAGCTGCTGCCGTCGGTCCAGCCTGCTCTTTTGAGAGCTCCGCTGGTTTCGAAGTGCCGGCGGGCTTGGGCTTGGGAATTCCTCACCGTGACCGTAAGACCAGTACACCCACTGCCAGAAAAAGGGGCGCACCCGGCTGCCGCCAGAGGGAACCCCAAATCTAGGCAGTGGCACGGGCACTCCGCCCCCTTACAGGTAACGGAGTCCGGTCCGCAACTCAGAGATGGTCATACCCCCGAAATGGGAGCATGAGTCATCCACGAAAGCCACCTCAACGTGCTTCGTGCCCAGACACGAGAGGCAGCGATCGTGACCATCACCAGGCGCCAGGTAACAACCGCACCCAGAAACACACGGATGGTACGACATCTTTAAAAAGACGCGTCTTTAAAAAGACGTTCTGGAGGCCGCAGGAGCGGGGTGGTGGCAGGGGGGCCGCCCTCGGCGACGGCAGCAGCTGCACGCCGGGGCAGGATGTACCTGATGGCCTCAGTCTGCTTTGGTCAGCGGAGAACTGCTGGGCAAGTTCTCCACCGTGTCACCGAAAAGGTCGGCATGGGACACGGGAGCGTTCAAGAATCGTGTCTGGTCCGTCTCGCGCATGTCAGCCAGCCACAGCCAGAAATGGCGCTCCTGGACCACCATAGTGGACATCGCACGACCCAGAGACCACGCCGTAACCTTCGTCGCTCGTAGCGCGAGGTCCGCTGCTGCCTCCGCCTTACACGCTACGGCGTGATTGCAAGTGCACCAGGCCATGGCACTGAGGGACTTGCACAAGAGTGTTCACGACCCGGAAGTTCGGTCGGGGGGCGAACCCGATCTGCTGGTCCTCTCCTCACACCTCGACTGGTGGGGCAGCTAGGGGGTTACAAGGGTCCCCCCGGTGGAGCGGTTGGTTGCGATGCAGTTGTGTCCTAACATCCTCTCTCCCGGGTGTAGGTACTCGGCAAGGGCCAAACGGGCGGAGGAGCTTAATCGTTTCCACCATTGACCTCTTGGTCGGTGGTACCTAAATTCTCGACAAAGAGCAATTCTTCTATTTTTTGGGTCCCCAGAGGGGAAGGGGGGTTGTGGACGATCCAGTGTCGCATCACACTCACCCTCCTCTCTCGCCAATGAGCAGCAGTGGGCAGATCGGGAGGACAAACCAACGGACTACCCACGCAACCTCTGCTCAAATGCAGGTCAGTGTTACACACACCATACCCCGCCTCGGACCGGCAAAGAGACACCCAGGCCGGGTCCCTGCGTACTTTCAAGCTGCCCCACTGCGGGTACGCCTGTAATTCCGTTGATGCCACTAGCGCGGTGTCTGGGAGCCTTGCTTGAGCTACCCAGCCTGTCTCGATGGCGCCTTCGAACCGTTCAGGCTCGTCCTATGCGATTCAGTCGACGCGCGTCCCCCAAGTGAGTGGCATCCATTCACAACAGTGAAGGTGGACGATGGTTCCGTCTTGCGGGCGGCAGACTTGGTTTGCAGTCTATTGGCGAAGGATGCGATAGAGCCAGTCCCTCCAGCCAATATGAAGACGGAGTTTTACAGCTCCTACTTCATTGAACCCAAGAAAGTGGTGGGTTACGACCAATCTTGGACCTGCGTGTCTTGAACTGTGCCCTTCACCGGTTACCGTTCAAGACGTTGACGCATGAACGCATCTTCGGGTGCATCCGTCCACGAGATTGGTTGGGCAGAGGGTCGACCTGGAAGGACGAGTACGTGTGTGACCCCTTCCGCCACCACAGACCCACTACAGTCCGAGGCCTGCCCTCCGGGCTGTGCCCTCGTTGCCAGGTCTTCACGTAAGTTAGCGGAGGTACCCCGTGTTCCCCTGAGGGAAACAGAGATCAATTATCAACTACCTCGACGAAAAGCCGTACTCAGGTCACTTGCGCGAACACAGGGATTTGGTGTCTCACCCCTCGCCTGTGGGGCCTCGGGTCAACTGGGAAAAGAGCAAACTCTGCCCGATGCAGAGGATCTCTTTTCTCGGTATGGATTTGGACTCGGTCGTACAGACAGCACGCCTCACGCAGGAACCTGCTCAGTCGG